>JBBIGC010000033.1:3019476-3032405 GCA_037576955.1 Lepidarchus adonis
ACCAGTGAGGGAGAATGAAGGAGAAGAGTCTGGAGTGGTGTTTGACTCCTCGTGGGGGTGGAATCTCCAGTCGCTGTCCCCTCGCTGATCTGAGTGATCTGGTGGGTGTGTAGGTCTTGATGAGCGTTGTCATGTAGCAGTATTTATTATTAGTAATTATTAGTAATTATTGCAAATTTCCTCCGTCTCCTACCTCCCACCCCCTTGTTATTTTATGTAGTTTGACCTTAATATCAGGGGGCTATTTCATAGTAAAACCAAAGTCAACACACATCAAAATCCAGCCTGTAAGAGCTTAGGGACATTCCTATTGGACAATTATTCACACTTAAGTTATCTGACTAAATGAGAAATCTTTATGAAATTCTCATCAGGTTTAGTTTAGTTTTTAGTTGATGCTGAACTGACACTTCAATCTCTCTGGGATGGAAGAGATGTTATCGAGAAGCTCAGTATACACATTTAAACCTTTTGGTCAGGTGTTGCATTGGATTGTGTTATTAAATGTCTTTTTCTTCCTGGAACACCTTTAGGCTTCATTACTATATATTTGTCAGGAATGGTGAGGAATGCTGCTGCAGAGTTCAGTGAAAAACACAAATGCAATTTTGCGTGCTAGTAAACCATTTGAAGAACTCCTTTTCGGGTCACCTAACAGAATGTGAATGGACTTCCCAGAGTGACATTTAATCAGAGGTAATGTTCCTCTTTTGATTCCTTTATATTTGCAATTTAAATGGAGGCAGAATGAGGCACATAACCCTGCATACTCCATTGCGTGTCCTCCAAGGGAGGAATATTAACATGTAACCCTCACTGGGGTTAGAGTGGAAAGAAATGGGATAACTTACAGGAACAGGAAGCGAGTATCAAAGTAGTCCTACATGCTTATCTTAAAAGGCTTGCCATGTATTATGCATCAACTTGTTGGACCAAATCCATCAAATATAAAACCACATGTCCCTGTGCACCTGCAGTGTAGACTAATGTGCGGCAGCCTTCCACAGTTAGTGGCTCGAGTAATAGGGCTTATGGCACAATTATGATGAATGTAATTTATATAGCTTGAGGGTTATCATATCCTTCTGTTTGTAGTTTTAAACATGTTATATTTGCCCACATGCCAGTTAATTTATTGCCAGCAGTGACATTAATGTCCTTTTAGTACCTTATCCATCATTGTTGGTATGGGCAAAGTGTTTTAAGAGCATTATCATTTGAACACTCCCCAATTAAAGCATTAAAGCAAAAAAAAAGTCCTTCTGGGTGCAGTGTAGTAATTGACAAATTGTTAGAGCTTCTAGCATTAGCCATGCAACCCCTTATTTTTCTTTAGAGAGGGTGCTAACTGAGTGGATTCTTTGTAGAGTAGCATGCCACAGGCAGTGTAAAGTCAAGATAATCCTTTACACAGTCGCCAATTTTATGCATGGAGCTGTAATTACGGCTGCTTTTTGATAATTATGTAAACTGATACCTGCAGTTTGCTTGAAACTTTAAAAGGACAATATCTTATGTTTCCATTTTATATTTCATATTAGGATATTTGTGTGGTGTGGCTATAGTTCATGTTTACATGAGCACCTTCCCATAGACTACTCTTAACCCTGTAAGATGAAATGGGAATTTTTCCTGCCATTAAGATTGATGCATGTGTATTGGCCTCTGTTCTGATCATCTTCCCTGTATCGTACTTGATCCAGAATTCAGTCCAAATGAAAACACGTCTGAAAATATTAGTGAAAGTGAACGGGTGGGGTTACACCAGTATAGGTGAGTACATGACAACATAAATCCAGTGGATTCAAACCAGACTGTTCTGCCATCTTAAGTTTCTATATATGGACTGGGAAGTGAGTGGTATGCTTTGAAACTTTAATAATGTTTACATATTTCATCATTTTCTCTTTTTTAAAAGTGAGGGTTCAGGTTTCCTGTGGTAAACAAATGCACAGTGATATGGCCCTCGTAATGGAGAGTTCTTGTACCATGTCAGACCACTTTATAGTTTAAAGCCAACAATTTACACGTCTGTTGCAGGAGTGAGGTTGCGGTGGAAGAAAAAAAATGTTACAAAATAAAATGCTACACAGCTAATTTAATGCAACAGAAGAAACAACAATTTTGCTAAGTGGGACACAGGACGTATTAGTTATGGCGCGGTCAGTCCTTACCTGCACTAACAGGTTTGTAAATCAATGGTGCCAGTGTGGTCTCAGATGGTTTGTGAAGCATTCACTGCCTCCCACGCACAGCTGCGAATCATGGCTCAGAGAGAACTGGCTATTTTAACAGGCTGGCCCCATCTAAACTCGAAACACGTATCTGGCCTTGGAGTAGTAATGAATGCAGACAACCTTAATGTTAATTGGAAATGGGAGCGATTGCAGGCCCTGTAGTGTGGCTGTCACCTTCTTGTGATTGCACTCATTCATCTGAGAGTCGAACACATATCTGGGCTTTGCAAGGATTTAATGCCTTTGTAAGTTTTATGTTTGACAATTTCTCACTTATGTGCTTGTTTTAAAGCTTACGGGTGCCATTTAATCATTTTGTGACTTATGTGTTCCCTGAGATTTGACTTTTGTTAACTTTGTTGGGTTTTAAGATTTGGTGTGGGAGCTGTGTGATCACGCTTGTTTGCAACAGTGCGTCTCTGAAGTTTGGCCCAACAAGCTGCATTGCACTGTAACTTCAGTAATCTCATACAGCTTTTCACTTAGCGCCTATGGTGGTTATGTGGGATGGTTAGTCATGGATATTGAGTCATTACTTTATCAGTTCTTTTGCCAGTTGCTGCCTCCAGTGGTGTTTGTGAGTGGGACGGAAAGCAGTGGTTCGCCAGAATGGGCATAAGAGTTTTTTTCTTCTTCTATTTTGCAAACCCTTTGTGCTTGCGCTAGATAGAGGCGCGATACTTACTGCACACGCTGTGCTGAGAGAAGACTGCGCTATAGCGGAGACATGGGCCTCGCAACATTGAGCTGAATTCTAATCATACTGCATGTGGTGCCAAGAAGCACGAAACCAAAAGGCCGTTATGTTTTTTCCCTGACTCTCTCTTTTTTTACACAAGACTCCCTGCCCAAGAGGAAGAGGTTGAAGTGGGATTTCAGAACAGCTAACTGTCCATTCAGGCCCTGGACCGGCAATCTTGACATGGACAATAGCTACCTTTTTGTCCCCCGCTCGCTGTCTGTCCTTAATGGGCTGCCATTGTCCTAGAAAAAACAGGTGCCAAACCTGATTCTCTCAGATTCAGTCAAACTCATTGTTTAAATAAAACAATAAAGAAAGTGGCTGGATACCGTGCCCAGTAAAAGTCAGATGTTGCTTATTCGGGTATACATTGTTATTACTAAAAGCACGGAAAGTGTTGTGGAATCTTTTGTTGTTGTTGTTGTTGTTTTATCTCTAAAATGTGTGGAAAGAGAAAACAGTTTTAGCGGTTAGTAAGCAGGATGTGACCCTTAATTATAAAAAATATTATGGAAAAAGAAAAGAAGTAAAAATAAATAAATCAATAAATGAAGATCAATCCTACATCCTTGACATTAGTACTTCAAACCTAAAAAGGTCAGTAATTACAACAGCATGAAACCAATAATGCTGGGAAAGTAGACACATACTGCCAACACTGGGCCTTTATATGCAGTTCTAACAAATATATTCTTATAGAACATTTGCAGCACTTTTTCACACTTGCACACCTCGTTTATGTAGTGTTTGGACACATTATTTTAAGTTTCAACAAGAGTAGTTAATTTTTGGATGGTTCTTTATAAAAAGTAGCTCCTTTATTTCATTGCCCAGGAGAAGCTCTTTTGAGCACCTTTATTTTTTGAAAGTGTATTTGACAGTCAAGGCTTGTTGTCAATAGCAAGCGGTTATATTAGCAAAGCTAAGGGAAAATTGCTAACAGAAGGATTTTTAAAGTAAGTTTCTGGCTACAAAGTCTGTTTTTGTGAACTGCCAAACTGTGCCATATGACACTGCAAGGAGCCAGAGCTGCGTGGCCATAGAAAGCGAATGTAACAAGGCCTCTCCCAGGCTTCTGAAGCTAGAGTAATTAGCAGCAGAGGAGAAGAGGTCAGCTCCAGCTGGAGACAGGCTGTCCTGGGATTCATGCAGAGTGGAGCAGAGATGAAGCAGCGTCCGTCTCCCAGCAGCCGGTCTCATGTAAATGAGACAGAAAAGATCTCCGCTATTGTCCATCCAGGCACGAGGATGGTGGAGAACTGAACGAGGCCGACCTCCCTCAAGAGCGAGCTTTATATGCCGTTAAGTGCTCGTGGGCCGCTTGTTTTGTTTTAATGGCTTTAATTGTAGACAGCGTTACTAGAGCGCTTGTGGTCCCAGAACAAAGGCAGCGTTCACCATTTGCCGAGCTGCAGTATTGTTTAAAGGACATGGAAATGGAAGAGATGATGCTGCAGTATATTCCACGTGTACTGGTTAAAAATTATTCGAGAAGTAAAGTGATTTTGAGATTCCAAAAACATAATATATATATATGTATATTAGGGGCGACTTGTCATTCTCATTTCAGGACGAGCTAAGCGTCCCCTCAGGTAGTACAGCACCCTTGGATCTTGGTGTCCCCATAGCTTCTGTAATTATGCAGTAATGATTTGGGTCAAGTTCCTGGTGAAGTCATTTTGAAGTCGTTCCTGTGAAGGTGATAGATCATGTGCCCCCTCTAGCCATGACGTTTTCTTGTAATGATTGAGGCCAGGCTTTCAATTAAACTATCCCTCTTAGATTCGCAGGGCTTAATGTGACGATCGAGAGTGAAGCAGGAACATTCATTTTGCTCTTTTATTTTACCTAACTGTAGTGTGCGCTGAATTTCACATGTTTGAGTGCTCACTGAGGTGGTTAACTTCTCAGAAAGAATTAGGAAAGAGTGAGCATTCCCACTAGGGACATGAGAAGACAGAAGAGCAGAACTTTTAAAACCTCTATTTTTACCATCCTCGCTGCTGCGAGACCCCGGGTCATAATCACATTGTTCTTTCAGTTGGCCTCTGACATTAATATGATTTAATCATGTTCATTTTTCTGTAATATGTGATCTTGCTTTAGCAATCGGAGATGGTGTTAAACTCTGGAGAAACTGTCAAGAGCTCCCCTGATTCCTAATGGTGTTAATTTATTATTTATGCCTCTAATGATGTCCTCTTAGCACATTCTATATTTTAACACAGCCTGTTTTTTGCCCTCACAGCTTTAAACTTGCATGCTGATAGCTTCATAATTGGTTCCTAGGTACTTGGTTATGCATGCAATTTGGTTGTGCTCCATGTCTCCGGGCTTGCTGAGGAAGAGTAGGTGGATGTGATGTGTACACATTCTCTCTCGCTCTCTCTCTCTCTGCTTATTGTCATCATTTTCCGGCCCAAGGCTTGTCATACAGCAGGACATAGCAGTGAACTCAAGGAAGGCAGTGGACACTTTCAGACATGCTCTCTTGTGATGGAAGGAGAAAGTTAGGGGAAAGGGAAGAGTATTGTTATAATAAAGTGAAGTGGAAAATACCCACAGTGAACACCCACCGTGTTTTTCTTACTCTAATGGAAGATATAGGCTCCATGACTGATCTTAAAGTACTTAATGTGACATATACTCGGCTGGCCAATTTAGTGCATTTGCAACCAAAGGCAAGTTCAAGTGTCTAAAGATTAATGCTTTTCAGTTTCAGAACATGATTGCTGGGGATGTTTTCAGCTACTTTACAAAAAATATCTGATCTGTGTTCCATACTGAATTTAATGGGGTAGCTGCAAATTAATCAAATGAAAACATTTTAGATGAATATTTATTACTTGGATTTGAATTTCTCTAGTAGTTTTAGTTGAATATGACTATATATGACTATTCGCGAAGGTCACATTTTTAAAAACCACAAACAACAGAAGCTCATCAGCTGAATCTCAAATGGCTCCCTGTTCTATATGTAGTGCACTATAGGAGTTCAGATGGTCTCTACTGCAGCCAAATTATACTTATGCATTACAAATGAGCCATACGAGGTTCAGAGATCTATCCACAATTCCACACTGGACAAACAGTGCGTAGGTGTTGTCATAGTGTGGAGACATCTATTAACTATTAAGCCATAGTTATATATATAATAGCACTAGGGAGGTTTTTTCTTTTCTATTAGTTCTAGACATATTTTACATGTTTACATGTGGATTTGGGTTCAAATATTGTTTTATTTGTTATATTGTAATATAATTATATATTTGAAGAGGGGATGCCTCATATTGGAATCCCTAGTGGGTTTGGGAACCCACTAGGGATTCAAGTCAAGTCCCAGCCATGCAGCAATGATGTTGTATACTCTGCCACAATGTGCAATTGTACTGTCCTGGTGCGTGCAATAACCAATGAGCTTTGCAGCAGGGTTAATAAACCTGCTTCTCCTCAGAAGGGCTTGTTTATTAGCCGATTTATTTAATTCAAGTGATTGTCCACTAAGCAACTCAAAGTGGTTATTGTCCAGGAATAAAATAGCCTTTACTACATTTACTTTCTACTTTTGACATATGTTGGTTTTAAATAATTGACCTAACTGAGGACACCCGTCCACAGAGTAGGGAAAGCAACAAAACAGGCAAAACTGAGGTAATCCAGGACCAGGGTTGGGAAACATTAAAGGGAAGGAGAAAGGGGAATAAAACTAACTTTGCCAAGTTGGCAGGGATGTTGCCACTTTGCCAAGTTGCTTTTATTCCCATATTGCATCCAGATGTGCATGAAGCGGTTTTTATGCAATGAGAAGATGGCAAGGGCTTGTGGGATCAGGACGCTTGCTGTGAAGAGACAGAAGGTGAAATTTATGTTGGATTTATGTTGGAAATGGAGGGAGACTGTTGCACACAGAATACAGGATAGTGTTGGTGTCCAGGAACAGAGAGACAACTGGAGGTGGCAGGGGGTGGGGGTGGAGGGGCTGGCTGGTGTATAAAGAAGTCATAACTGCTTGTATAACATTGTACACCGTGAACAATGAGATAGGATGATGGATCTGTAAGTCTTTATTTCCAAGGCTTTCTCCTTCCAGTCTCTGTAGAGCTTGCTTCACCCTTTCACATCAGTCCCTGTGAGCAGTCTTTATTTAGACAACATGATATAGTCTTTGTTCATGTGTCTCTTGAGAGAAGCAGTTTCCCGCAGGCCTTCACTTTTCCTCTTGGCTCCAACTTTTCTAATGAAATACATTTATCATCTGCAAACGACAGGCAGGCAGATGAAATTGTCTGTTTCACTGCAGATAATTACCAAATCCTCCTGTTTTCTCCCTCCATTCATACCTGCACTCTCCCTCTGCATGGTGCACTATTGACGGCTTAATAAATTTGCCCTGCAATCTGAAATTAGCTTGATCGTATCTGTCGCTGGTCTTTTGCGAGTATTGATTTAGGATATTAAGCCTGTCAGTGTGCATACGGCCGACCGATTCGTCAGTTTCTTCCTCGTTATTTTTTCATTCTTATTGTGGCACTCTAACTGAAAATGTTTTTTGGCTGATGTGAGGTTATGAAGGGTTTGGAGGTGAATAAATGTATTTACACGACTCTGATTCATATCGGGACTGTGATTTTTCTTTGTAATTTATAATTTAATTTAATTTAAAATCTCATTTTCAGCATACTGGTTGATGGATGCCTGTACTGTGATTTGTAGAGAAGTCATACAGAAGCTCATTTCATCTAAATCTGTTTTAAACAGTATGAGACAACGAAGTAGGAAAAGGACAAAATTAAAGGTGTCCTATACCTTTTTCTTACTTGCATCTTTGGCTTTTTGCATATGCAGCCATAACTGATTATTCTCCTGCATGGTTTAGCCTATGTGGCTTGCTCAAGGTCACATGAATGGCCTCTTGATTGTATGGCATGAGAATAATTTATTTTGCTTGCACAAATTCATGCCCACGAGCACTTATGGATTCTGGCCTGGTCAAGCGATCATTGCTGAGATTTCGACATCTGAATCTCCTCACTGTTTATTTTGAGCCTACGGCTGCATTTTGTCTGCTACAGCCTACCAATCAATAATGAAATTAGCTCTGTAAAGTTACGTTTATTTACCTGAGAGATTCGCACCAGCATGCTCAGTTCAGTATTGGCCCTTTTATTTGCCTCCATGTAATCCTGTGAAATGTAAAACTGAAAATGTAATCCATTTTTAATTTAGCCTTCAGCCTTAGAAAAGTAAAAGTAAAAATTAGAAGTAAAGTAAAATCTAACCAGTGTCTTTGGCACGTCATCTAGAAGGTATTTAGTTGCTACACACTCAAAAGGCAAGGTAATAAAATTATAACTTATAACACCTGGTCCAAAAAATTTGGGAGGCTTTATAAAAAGTAAATTAGAACAGAATGCAATGATCATGGAGGTTGACCCTCTATTACCTCAAGACCAGGCTATACATCCCAAAATATACCAGTCAACTCATACTGTAGTTTAAACACTGGTATGGTCCCGTCTGAACTACTGCAACACTGTGTTGGCCCAACTATCTTCAAACACAATCAAGCCACTGCAGAGGATTCAAAATGCAGGAGCTTAGCTGATCTTCAGCGAGCTGAGACTGCAACTGCATAGAACATAGTAATGGTTCATTTATGCTTCATGTTGTAGCACTTGCCATCTGTATTTACTGTATAAGAGTATTGCTGTTCATAGTAGTACTCACTTCATTGTTTTCCTGCACAGATAAAATGCTTAATTGTCCCTTTACTTTGGAAGTTGCTTTGGACAAAAGTGTCAGCCAAATCAATTAATGTTAATGTAAATGATTTTCAACCCCAGTTTTATTTGCGCTTGAATTTAGAAAACATATTGTCAGACATACTACTATTACATGAAAAATAGCTTCTTTTCAGCATAATTGTAGCAGTACTGAGGAGAACCGTTCCTGGATTTTGGGAAATTATTTAGATAGGATAAGATTGTTGTCTTATCCTCGTCTGAAATACGATTCTAACTGCTCAACATTTTGTTTGTCCTTTTTTGTAATTTGTCATGTCATGATGCACCAAAAGCATGCTTTTGAAATAGATGCAGTAAGCTTTTAGCATTGTCTTGCTGACCAAGAAATTGTCTAGGTGGCAGCACATTTTGCTATAAGCAATGGAAATGTATTGTGAAACTCAAAATACATTATGCTGCTTATGAAAATAAACGTTTTCAAAGTATTTATATGAATGAGTTTAATTGCACTGAGAAAAAATAGTTTTTCAGAATGTTCTGGTCGTCGCTCAACAATGTGCTATGTCTCTTTACTGTTCCTATACTGAAACTTTCCCCCTTTTCCTGGTCTTTAAATTGGGCTTGCACCCAGCAGAATCCAGCTTCTTAGAATTATTTGTTGATATTATGTTTTTTAAAAATTAAGAACATTATTCTGAATTTGATCCCCAATGAGAAAGTTTTTGATTGGCAAACCTCTGTCTAACTTTACTTCTGAGACTCTGTCACTCCAACATGCTATTATTAATATCACTCACATGGCTGACATGTTGCAAAAATCAGCTGTTTCTGTTTTAATTTATGTTTTAAACAATGTCCCAACCTTTTGGAATTGGGGTTGTTCCTATAAGACTAAATGATGTCAAAGGAGGTGGAAAAGCCTCCTAAAATAATAGCCACTAAAATAATAAATCACTACAGTTAGTGTAGACATCCAAATAATGATGTAATTAGGTTTATAGGTATGGCACCCTTATTAAAGATGTGTAGAAAATGCACCTGGTCACCTGGAAGACATAGTGATGATGAGTGATTTTTTTCTCTATTCTTTAATTGCATAAGGAATCACAAAAAACAATAATAAAAATACTGTTTTTATTTTGGGAAAGGTAGGTTGTACTAAATAAAGGTTTGAAGTTATTATGCACTTTAAATGTTTTTTTGTTTTCTTGAACTAAAGTCATAAAAATGAAAGGACATTTCTCTTATCTTCAAGGGTGCCAATAATTATAGATTATGTTATAACTACCATATCAGAGACTTAAAAAACAGTGCTGATGAAAATGTTCCAACTCCCTCAGTTGCATTAATGCTGTTTCTAGAAGTCCCATATTACTTCCAAGCAAATGTCATTTAGTCAGTAATGCTTCTCGTCACTAATCGTTGAATAACCTATTTTCATCACTTAGACTTCATCATTCTTTGCCTTCTGTTGATGCATATGCTTGGCGCCTGTCAACATCAGGCACTTGTGCTCATGATCTTGTGTCACTGTGGCCCCCTGTGGCTCTTGTGATCTGAAACTATAGGCATCTCTGATGTTTTCCAAAGCGCTGCAAACAGCCTGCTGAACATCCCGCTATTGCATTTTTTTGTTTCGTTCCTTAAACTGTGTCATGCCCCCCTCACCTCCCTTCTCCTCACTACCCATTCTCAGCTCACCATTCTCTTCTCTCTATTCTCTTCATCCTCTGTGGGTGTGCTAGAGAAGTGCGACACCTCTGATGGTTGTTTACAGCCCGATCACTCACCTGCCTCCAGTTTAGCAGCTTGGTTCTGGTAGGAGATGCTCTTTGCAGGCGCTGGAGATTACTGAGATAGAGATGGAGTTTGTCATGGCACATTAGAGTTTTATCGCAGCTGCTCTTGCGAACCAAATGAGTTTTTCTTTCCTGCCCTCAAAAGAGCTGCTGTTCAAGTAGAGACGTTGTCACTGCATGTAGTCTCCTGGATCATGCCTTCAAAATATCATTGTTTCCTTTTGAGATTTAGAGACCCATTCATTTTGGGGACACATAAATTATTTCTGTTCATTAAAAAAGATATTGTATGAATAAATGAAAACAACCCGTTTCATAAAAATTCTGTTTACAGAGAAGAGGTTTTCTTCTTTTCTGTTTTTTCCATCTATATGCCTTTTTGTTTGTACATCCTTGATGTTCTCACACATGTCATACGATATCCTTCTCAGGAAACCTCTCAATTTACACTTTCAGATTAAAATCCTTCCAACAGGGTCACTGATTCAGTCTTGTATGCAGGATAGCAACTTAAGCACATCTTTAATGAGAACTTTCAGAGACCGCAGCCCTTTTGTCTCATTCAATAGAATCTAGCACATCCAATCTTGTCCTTTTGTCAAATAACCTTCAAAAAGCCATGGACAGTGTGGGGGCTGCCAACAAATCACCTGTCAACGCTGTCGTGTGGGTGATCCATTTGGCAAGATGTTTCTGCTAATGCATTTGTTTTCTGATGCTGCCCTCTTTTTAGTTAAGGTAAAGCTGGTGTTTTGTTTCCTTCTCACTTGAGTCCAGATTTTAATCTGCCAGGTTTATTTGCTTTTGACAAATATTAGAAACTCATGCATTTGCTATTAATGTGGGTGTTAATGACACTCACTCTGTGATAACCCGAGTGCCATGTTTTAGTCTAGGAGGGCAATAGAATTGCAGTTTTATTCTAGGTTAACACACCTGATTCTGCACAGGAAGTGTTTGATAATTAGTGCTGGCAAAGGCTTGCTAAAGAGGTTGTTAACGCAGGGAAAGCAGAAAGCGGAGCAGAGCCAAGGTCTTTCAGTCCTTCAGGTCCTTCTAACACGTGTTCTGTACTTTTTGGTGTATAGTTGGGGGTGGGGTGATTTCAACATGTCTTCAAAATCCTAATATATACTTCAGAGTCAATGATACCTTCACATACAGTCAACTCAACACTCATTTTTCTGAAAACAATCTTTTTCTCCATCTTGTTTTGACAAATGGTTCATTTGAACTGACTAACAATTCTCTCACAAATTTTGGTTCAAAGGACATAAACCATAATTTTAAGACTGAACCTTTGATTAATTCAATTAAAACCTGCTTAATGTGGTGTCTTCTGAACTGGTGTGACTTTTCAATGTTTTTTATTGACTGTGTTGCAGCCATATGATTAAAGTTTTCTTTATATTTACAAAATACAAATAAGCTGGCCTTTCAAACTATCAAAGGTCTTTCCTTGGACTTTTGTCAGTTAAAAAGTTTACAAATTAATATATCAGATTTTTGCTTTCATTGCTTTTTGGCAAATTTCACAACTTTTCTGTAAATGGGGTTTGCAAATTTTCTCCTTTTTATAATAAAATGTTGATATAATATTAAAGCAAACATATAACTCTGAAAACTGCCAGGAATCCACACAGTGTTTGAGAAATATTTTGGGGAGTAAATGTATACCAAAAGATTAAGCTTCTTAATGCAAAATAAAGAAAAGAAAACTGATGTACTTGTGTTTTCGGATAAATTGGGCCAGTTCTCAATAATAAAGAAATAAATTAAACAATATTGCAACGAATCAGTGATGTACTGTATGTGACTTCCTACTACAAGGGGTCCTCGAGTTACATTGAGAACTTGAATATTGACGTCATTGATATTGATGTCAGCACTCATGCAGAGGATTTATCAAACAGCACTGTGCTTTATTAAGAGCCAGCAACATGTATGAATAGTCTCATATTACAGTAAAGCATTTAGGAAACATTTTAATGCCTTCAACATACACCACAGCAGTAAACACAGTGGAGAGGTGACTTGTGGTAAAACCACATTGATGCCTTAGCACCAATCCACATGAACTCTTATTAAAGTGTTTAGTAGCATTCTACTACTGAGTACGACAGCAAATATGTGCCAAAAGATAAATACAATTTAAATAAGGCCAGTGACATAACCATAAACAAGTTGAGCACGATGTAAGTTGAGGACCCCCTGTAGTGGTTTCCCAAAACACAAATGCTTATCTTTCAATATATTGGATATGAATCACCTTATGTAACATATTTCCAGGCGACCAGGCGTTTAATAGACAGGCGTTTGTTCGAGACAGTCTATTATTCTCCTCACAGACGGAACGGTGGTGGTATTTAAAATAGCACGCCCACAAATCGACCACAACACCAGATTA
>JBBIGC010000033.1:3051606-3062801 GCA_037576955.1 Lepidarchus adonis
CTCTCTCTCTCTCTCTCTCTCTCTCTCTCTCTCTCTCTCTCTCTCTCTCTCTCTCTCTCTCTCTCTCTCTCTTTGTCCTTGCATTTGTAGGAGTGCAGGAATCACAGGTCAAATCAGCTCTCACCTAGCCCCATTATAGCTGCAACTAAATATTGTCACTAATTGCAAAAGCTGTCAGCCTTTGGATTCTTGGGTTTGGACAGTTTGTGAATGAGCACTCAGGTACATGTTAAATTATGGGCATAATCTGTTTTTCAGTATTTGTATTGTTAATGAGGTAACTGCAGTAGGTGAAGTTCAGGGCTAACATCCTGATTAGTTTCACTCTTATTTCAATGCTTTATTAGAACATTTATGAAGATTCTTGTCCATGTGTATACATTAAGCTGCCCTGCTAAATGAGCGATGGTTGTTTTTATTACTTTAATATCTCTGATTAATCTTGCTTTAATCTTTCAAACAAATAGAAATGAAAACACAAGGTAGAAAGATAATAAAAAATATTTTTAAATGATTGATCATACACTGGGGGAAAAAGTATTTGGTAGTCACCGATTCTGCAAGTTGTTCCACTGAAAAAGATTCTGTAATCTTCCTATGATCCATAAGAGGACTGAAAGAATGTCATGTGGTCAGATGAGACCAAAATGGAACTCTTTGGTATAAACACCACTCGCCGTGTTTGGAGGGGGAAGAATGCTGAGTTGCATCCCAAGAACACCATACCCACTGTGAAGCATGGGGGTGGAAACATTATGCTTTGGGGCTGCTTTTCTGCAAAGGGGCAGGATGATTGATCCAATAGATAATCTGTGGAGGGAGCTGAAAGTCTGTGTTGCCCATTAACCCCAAAACAGCTCCTGTAAAGATCTACATGGAAGAATGGGCCAAAATACCAGCTACAGTGTGTTCAAACCTGGTGAAGACCTACAGGAAAAATTTGACCAACCGATGTTACATTACAAAGTATCGAGGTGACCTTTTGTTATTGACCAAATACTTATTTTCTGTACAATTTATACAAATAAATTCTTTAAAAATCATACAATGTGATTTCCTGTTTTTTTTATTTTACATTCTGTCTGTCCCAGTTGAAGTGAACCAATGATGAACATTACAGACCTCCCTCATCTTTTTAAGTGGGACAACTTGCAGAATTGGTGGATGCCAAATACTTTTTTGCCCCAATGTACATATCTAAAGTCTGTCTGGGTGTGATTTTAATTTCTATTGAGCTTCTGCGATTAGTAATCCTCAGTCCAATCATAGATTTATGATGGATTTGAATAATTTTGTTCCAGAATGCATTATACAGTTGTTGTTGGGTGTGGGATTTACAAGAAATTAGTGCTGTTTGATGATTAACAACACCTTTATTAGTGAAACAAAATTTGGTTCTTTTTTATTTTGTTGTTATTTTTATGCAGACTAGTTCCAAACTATCCTAAATGATTATAATAAAATATACATTTTAACAGCCTCTGATTGGATATTTCTCACACTAGTAGTAGCCAATCATATGCCTTGTTGTCACTCACACCACTCGCACACAAGCAGAACGTGAAGCTCCGAAAAGAAGAGCAGAGAGGAGAGTTTGAGCTGAGCGTGTAGTGTAGCTGAGGATGGAAGGTAAAGCAGTGTTAAAACCTTATAATTCTAAACACTGAAGTTGAAAAACACAACATATCATAGTTTCCATAATGACAAACCTCCTCTCTGTCTCAGTTCTACAGCTGAAAATTTCTGAATAATGAGACTTGTTGTGGTGATAACATGAGCAAAAAAATCCAAGCCGAATATTAAGGTAAAGTGAAGACGAGTGATTTTGTGAATGCAATCTTCCATATAAGCCAACAATGTAACCTGTAATGACAAAGTGTTAATAGCGGTAGGTAACAGCTTTCTGCTAATGTTGCTAGAGGAACTTATTTGAGCTTCTGCCCTGCTTATCGTACTTACAGTACAGTACAGTAATTATTTTTACAGTACTTCTACAGTTACTCATCTCAATGAGTTGTTTTCATGTATTATGTATGCGTAATGTTAGCAGACCGCAATGTGGAGTCTCTTACTGGTAAATTGAGTCAAAAGTTTATTTAATATTATTTCAAATTAAATTAAAATAATGTGAACTGTATTTATAAACAATAAAGTAATTTAAATAAAGTTTTGTGTTGGTGTTCGTAAATCTAATTTTAAAAGATTAAATATTTTTTGCATATTGGTTCCAAATATAAGTTACCTGACCTGTTAACTACCAATAATCAGCATCCATATCGGCCCTGAAAAGCCAATATTGAAATTTTATTTAATTATCAAAAAATGTAAAATTCTTTCTGATTAAGTTTATTTTGTCCTGTCATACAGCTATAACAAAGGCACTACTTTTAAAATGGAAAAGCTCTTTATCTAGAATCATATTTGTATTTGTGCATATTTTTTGTTAAATAGATTCTTTTGTGGCTTTAATCGAAAAATTTTTATCATATAGACACTACCCTCCGTTATAGACATATAGTCATGACTGTATGTATTTTTTTCATTTACTAATTTTGTCTACCTTAGGGTAAGGCTTATGTACTGTATAGAAAATCTCAGGTATAAATGGGTCAAAATTTAGTGTCTCGTACTGCTGCTTCCTTGAGATTCAAATGCACAAATTATTTAACACATCATGCCATTGCATAGATTTAACTTCATGCACAACTGGATTAGACAGTTTTCACAGAAATGTAGTTCTTGCAAGTTACAAGTGAAACAAGGAAATATCAAGTGTATATTCTTGGAATGTATTATAATTTCTGATTCAGCTTGATTTTTAACACTGCTGTCCCTTGTTTTACATGCCCCAGGAGCAGTCAAATCATATGTATGTGGACTTCTTCCATAATCAACCCTGTCTTGGTAAATCCTTGCACCTTGTTAGCATTCAGATCTGATCTTCAGGTACCACCATGAACAAGTTGAAGAGGTCAGAAAGGCCGAAGTGGGGACATGGGTGCTGATACTCTGGGCAGATGGCCCTGTCAGACCCCCTCTGTGTAAAACAGTAGCAATACCCCCTCTATATGTCTACATATGCGTATCACTCCTGTGTGGGATGACCCTGTGAATAATTCACGACAGGGAGCATGTGGTGGGCCTGTGTTTAGCCCAGCAGGAGGGTGTGAGGAGATGGACGAGACGCCTCAGAAGAGTATGGCAGCAGGAGAAGAGGTGCCTCAGAGCAGGAGAGTAGCATTCTGCTTGGATGGGTTAATGTGAGGAGAAATGTTTGGGTGGGCAGGAGGGAGAGACTGGCCTTTTGATAGACTCTCATCAGTGCCCCCACCCACCCTAGAGCGTGAGCTCAGAACACCAACCTGGAGCTAAGTGGTGTGATGAAGGGAGCTCTCTGCCACGCTCAATCACCCTCCAGCCCTCATCCTGCCAGCCCCCTGACAGCAGCAGCCACCCGTACTGATAGATGGATGGCTAGATTGGAAGGGGAGGAGCAGTTTACTGCTCTTTCTGCCCTCGTTTGTGAACGCTGATACTGTAAGAGCAATACCCGAAAAATGGGCCTTCATTATAACTGCTGAAAGAGCAGGATAAGCTTGTGCTTTTGCATGCTGAAGAGGTCTAGGTTGCAGAAGTGTGTGTGTTTGTATATGTGTGTATGTGCCTGTTTGTGTGTATGTGGTGAAGCGAGACAGCAGACGGGTAGCACAGCGTGCAGGAACAGTTAGGTTGGAACTTGTTAGTATTGATTTTCCCCAGATTGAGCACCCTTTCATTCATAATGCATTCCCCCCTCTCGACTGAGGCAGATGGAGTGGGAGAAGGGATTTGGAACAGAGGAAGAAAGGAGGTATGGGAAATTCTCATAAAATGTGTCCACAATGTGTATATACAGTGCTTAGGCTCGACTCAACTGCTTGCTTTGAGATTTGAAAACAAACGAATGGAACTGGGTGATAAGGAAGATGAAGGCACAAACCTCATATTGCACCTACATCTGATATGTCATGTTCTTTAAGCAAAATAGCATTTTCTCCCCTTTCCTCTCCTTTCATCCAGGCTTTTTGGTTCTCCTAGGTATTGTTTAATTCCCATTAAGTCCCATTTGCTCTGGATGTAAAAGCATATTAACAGAAGTTGTAATGTTAACAGAAGTTGTTAATACGGAATGGAAGCGGATGAGGTCAGGGTGGAATGGCATAATGGGCAGTATAAACATACTGTAGCAACAGTCATCATTAACAGCATAAGCATCATAAGGTAAAATATGTGACTTTCACCTAACGTGAGGTATATACATACATACTGTACATACATACATGCAGATCATATAAACAACAAATATTTTGCCAGTTTATTAATGTCAAATTAAAAAACACTTTTATATTACAAGCAAAAAACAGGCCTTTTGGGAAATGAAATTAAACTGTTTTATTTATGAAATATTATTATGAAGACACTCCAAAGAGAAGATTTTAAAAAACAGATTATTGAAACCTCATTGTTTTGTTGGGAGTTGAAGAAAATACTCTGAACTTTTAGTTTTTTCTATTTTCTATTTTATTTATGATTTTAGTTCAAATCTGCCAATAATCCAGTTAAGCAACACATAAGGAAATTCATACACTTTTGAGAAAAGCATGCTTTCTAGAAGCCGAGGTTTTCATATAGAGAAATGCCGGTCTGAAGAAAATGACAGATCTACTTTACCCAGCAAGATCTCACTCTTTGTGCACTATTTTTATGAACGTTGTCATTAGTTATGAGGAAATAGTCATATGTGGATATTCTAGGTGGTTTCTACAGGAGACAAGCTTTTCAAAAATATATACAAGGCATGGTTGTGCCTACAGTGGCTGGAACAATGACTTCATTAGAGAGTAATGACACCCAGCTAGCTTGAGACAGCTCCACATCTCATTAAGAACCTCAGTCTCAATCACCTTAACATCAGTGTTACCCAAATACAGCTCGTTAACATGATTACACAGGCAGGATGGAAATTAGTGTTACTGCTGTAATGATCATTTCTGGTCTAAACAAGCTGAAAACTGCCTTTTTCTACAGGTTTATGAGATTTGCTCTGGCAGGTTTTCACCCTGTTATCTTAAACAAACATGAGGTAATACTGTGAGAACAACTAAGGGCTGTGTTCTGCCTTCTACGTCTCATGCTTCATACTTGTCTATTCAATACAGCATGAGGTGGAAATTTTAATCATTTTCATCGCAAGCAGTAACAATGTCTCAATTTTATTGGAACTTGGCTTCATACTCCAGCACTTCAGCTACAACACACCATGCACATCCACAGCAGAGTTGAACCAAAGGTGGCGCTGCTGTTGAACTGAATATACAGAAAATAGTAACAGTAGAGAATTTTGCTTCTTTTGTGTTTCAAGGTTAATGTTATTAACAAGCACTTGAAGTCAACAGACACCCAAATAGCTAAAATCATAAATACATTAAAAATCCCATGCGTCACCCTGATCTTCATTACGTTAGCACGTACGTTCATTACGTTAGTGTTGTCTGTGTGGTTTAGGGTACAGCACCAGTCTTTCTTAATTTTTGTGGCTTTGTGAATACAGTGTTGTCTGTAATGGCAGCATGCAGTTGTGTAAATTATAATGCCTATACAGGGGTCCTCGTGTTATGTCGCACTTGATACATGACAAGTTGTGATGATGTCCCATCAGCCTTTATTTCTTTTTTTTTACACAGCGTTTGCAACATAAAAACAAAGTTTGTGCGGGAACTTGTTGGTGACCGGACAAATATACTCAGTGTCATGCGGTGCTATATGAGGTAGACGGCTTTGTGCCAAACTAATGAGGCGCTGTTTCAGTTGTTCAGAATTTAATGGAAACACATTTTTTGCATTTTAGCCACATGACATTAAGTGACTTTGCATCGATAACCAGATTTGAAGAATGGTGCTTCTGCGTTTATTTGTTGAAATTGGTTCTCCTAGCAATGATGTGGCAAGCACCATGAGGGGTTATACTGCACTGCATACTTCATCAAATTTTGTGTCCACAGGACTTTCTTAAAATCACTGGACAGAAATCCTGGATATGTGACTTCTGACCGGTATAAGGGCACTGCCTTCCCGTTATTGTGTACATCACATGCCTTAATTGTCTTCAGTCAAACACTACCAGGGCTACTGTGGTAGATATGATCTCAGGAGGCATCCCAGGTAATTGCATAACATCACTCAATGGGAACATCAACAATTTGCAACTCTCTTTTGTTGAATTTGTTTCTATTTTGCACAACACTGCAATGGACACAAGCCTAACTAGTGTCCACAATTACCCAAATTAACAAGTGTTCACATAAAACCACATTAACAACTGTGATCATTTGTTACTTTATGTCCAGTCACAATTTGGGTGACTGTTTAGTTCTGGTGTTTGTTAGGAGCATTAGCTTCTCAGCTGCTGTTCTGAACTAAAGAAGTAACACTAAACACTAAAATGTCTCAGCTGATTGACTTCACCTGGAGTAAGTGGAAAAACTGTGTAAATTTAAGTGTTGGCTGAATTATTCTAAAGAGAGAACATGCTATTAAAGGTCTTTAATCAAAAAATCTGAGAACTAATCAATATACATGTAGGCAGCACAAAATATGCTATCATGGGAATTAATACATCTTAAACTAAGTTTAAATAACTAGGTCTGCAGTACTATAAACTGCACCTGATTGCTTACTAACTGCAGGCTTATGAGGTGAAGGTTTTGAAAAGGTATAATTAAATAATACTGAAATCATTAAGCTAGAAAAAAGAAAATATTAGAAATTGTAAAAAATGTTCAAGAAAATTGAATTAGACTAGGACGGCAAATGCATATTTTAAGCAATATTCTGGTCTTCAAGGTTGAAACACATCTGATCTTAAGGCCTGAAATTTAATTAGAGAAAATATTTTGTTTGAACATTCTGCATAAACTGTTTTTGTGCAAAAAAACCCTGGTGCAATAGTTTAATTTATAACACATGGACAGAATGTTTCTGATTAGCATGAAAAGCTTTAAGCATCTGCTCAATATGAACCCTCCAATTTCACCATGATTGGATTCTATTATTTTAATCAGATTCTTGATATTTTTAAAAATACACTGAATACATAAACTTTATTGAAGAAAATATGTTTGCAGTAGTACAATATACATAAACTTTCTTTATTTGTTTGGCTAAATAATGTGTGCATATCTTCTAGATTTCGATTGTTGTTGATTATAATATATCCCTGCTTTCCAGAACTTGAGTCACAATGCATCTGTGTGTTTGTACACCCCTTATGCCAGATGACCAGCTCCTCGTCAGTAGAGCCAGTTTCAGTTCTTGCTGGCCAGCAATAGCTGAAGGCAGAAGGCAGTAAAGGCAGTCAATGTGAGGTGTTGAGGCATGGGCTGAGGGAATTGTCTTCCATTAATAATTGAGGAGCTCTTGCCACTTTGGCTGTTTACTGAAGCTGAACATGCTCCCCTGAAGAGCGGAGCACGCTGGAGCTGAGAGGATCACCCTGTCACTCACACACACATTCTCTCACACTGGGGAGAGGGAGGTAACTGTGCCACTCTTTGGGTCAACTTGAGCCATGTGTTTTGTGTTCCTAACGAAAAGAGCACATTTTAACCATGTCTGGTTAAAACATTCTGGACTGGTTCTGTATGTTTCATTTTAGATTCTTATAGAAACATGAACCCAATAATATGTTAGTTCTCTTGAATCTTTATTTAATAGACAAAACTACAAAAATGTCTATGAATGTTTTGGCTTACCAATTTGTATTTATTGATTTTTTTTTAATGTTGCCTGTTTGTTCACGTCTGCCTTTTATTTATTTTTTTTATTTACACATCAATTGCAACATAAAAACAAAGTTTGTATGGGAACTTGTTAGCGAGCAGAGGGGACGAATATACTCTGCGTCATTCAGCCCTATAGCAGGTAGACGGCTTTGTGCCAAACTAATGAGGTGCTGTTTCAGTTGATTCAGCATTAAGCCACATGACATTAACTGACTTTGCATCAATAACCAATAAGTACCAATAAATAACCTCAATAAGTTTTAAAGAGTGGTGCCTCTGCATTTCTTTGTTGAAATTGGTTCTGTAATACACTCAAAAATTGTGGTACAGGGGCAAAATAAGAGAAAGTTTAGTGAATATTCAGGTTTTTTTTTATAACATTCCATAATAAGCATGTGAAGTGGTAACAGGTGAGGTTAGCATGATTGGGTATAATCGGAGCATCCACCAAAAGCTCAGTCGTTGCAAGCAAACTTCAAGAGAGAATTGTCTTATATTTTAGCAAGATTGCAAAGAATTTAGGGCTTTAACCATATATGGTACATAATATTGTGAAATCCTGGGACATTTTAGTCTATTTAGGGTAAGACGAGAAGCTACTGTTGAATGTGTGTGACCTTTGAGCCATCAAAAGGCATTGCATACTTCTGTCATGCTCATGTAACAAATTCAGCCTTATAGGCTCAGGGGTACTGTGCCAAAGACAGAATGCTACCGTGAAGGATGTTACCAATAACAGGTGCAAATGCCAACATCTTTCATGGTATGGGGCGGCATCAGTGTCCACACCATTGGTGTCTTGCTCATGTGTGAAGGAAATATTTTCTTTTGTACTTTTGTCAGTTAAATTAAGTACTGTCAGCTTAACAAAGCACTTTTTTTACATTTTACAAATTGTTCCACATTTTTCAGAAATCAGGCTTTAATTCATGGGAAAATAGGAATGGATCTAATGAGTTGTATTACAGGGTTTCTTTGGCATAAAACCAACAGTAAACCCAACAAAGTTTGCATGATTGTGAAGTCTTCATTAAACCTCAGCTTTGCCTAAGCTTGCCAAACAATGGGCATAGCTCCAGGCTTCACAAAGGTCACAGTGGCGTTTTGCATTTGCCAGTTGCGTGTGAGCTTGCTGGGTCAGCCCAATTTTCAGTCATGCTCCATGTCGCTGTTCATGCCTTTGCACACGCCTGCATACCGTTACATCCAGAAGAGTCATACAGAGTTCACAGGTTTATGAAGTTTTAATGCCGAGAGGTCAGTTTGTCAGAGATTTCGTGTCTCTATGGCACGACACAGACTATAGAGATTGTATGTCAGCATGTAGAGAGAGAGAGAGCAAGAGAGGGGAAAAAATGCTACCTTCTACAGATGCTCGCTCTCTTAAACTGTTGGGTGAATTATTCAGCACCACGTCGAGGGAATGAAGGAACTTCTGTGCATTTAACCCTGCCTTTCTTTTCTGTCTGTTTCCTCTCTCAGTTCTGAGTTTTTCCTCTATTACAATCTTTGTATTAGACAATGCTTTGGCCTCTACTCTTGCAAGACTCACTCACACATTTTTTGTGTAATAACACTGCTAGTCCTGGCATACCAGCAGCACGTAAATGTGATAAAAATTTATTAGAAGCCTAATATTGGGATCACAGCTGATAATTACAACCAGTAACTAATGGTCCTGTTTTGCTTACACCTTCATTGACACTAGTGATCACACCTGATTCTTAGAGCTACATTTACCTGGCATCTTAAATAATTTTTGAAGAAGAATGAATTATGTACATTGATTGTGTTAAATAATGCAAATATTTAGAATAACTGTCATGGCTCATTTGATCATTTGATTTGATGTATGGTAGGAAAGTAAAGGGACATTCAACACGTGTGCATGTGAGTGAGAGAAAGCGAGAGAAAGAGAGAGAGAGATGTAATTACATCTGATTACATGTAAATGAACAGTGCTTTGTTTGGACTATCTTTTTGTTTAGGTTTAACAGGACCACGCCGCTGTTAAAATGCCATTTTGATGCATTCCAGAACTTTTTCTCTTCCCTGACCCACCAGAACTGTACCTTTTTTGTTTTGGGAGTCGGGACCTCCTAATTTAAAAATTGAGCACTGGTTTTTGTGTAGCAGCTAGAATTTTACAGCTTTATATGCAATTATTTAAATGTTTGGGTATCTGTAATTGTCAGAAAGATCATACATTATTGTTTCATTGTGTTATGCTGCAGTGTGTGAGCTATAGACTGATGATGTAAGCTATTGGTTATCTGTGGGTTGGCACTCATGTCCAGTTTACTGAGGACTAATCAGCCAAATGAATAAATGTAAACGACTAATCACCAAGTAGCTTTAAAATGCTTTTCTCAGCATATATCTGAAGACGTTTCTAAGCCTCTCTAATTAAAGGACACTGGCAAACTGTATGTTTCATTACAAAGTAAGTATAATTAGTCCTGTTTAATTAGATCTAGTTCAATATGTGTAATGTTGAATGAATGTGATAGTTATTAATAGTATTTTTTTTATGTGGCTCCACAAGATATATTGTTGTGTACTAGTATATCAGACTTCAGAAATACAAGACGTATCATGAGTATGAAATATTGTGATCATATATTTTTGTCATTATGCCCACTTCCAGCTTAAATTTACTTTGAAATGCCTAAAAAGGGAAGTTATTGATGTCTGTATCATCTCAAAGAAGATATCAATTACTGTATCAGCCCAAAAGAGTGCACCCCTAAAAACACACATGAATTCCGATCAGACTGCTCTCATTAATTGGGTTGGCCTTATGTCCTGGGTGAACCCTATTTCGGGCTCATATTCACCTGGGATCGACTCCAGTTTCCCCTTACGACTCTTAGTCAATAATGTGGGAGAGCTTTCTGTGTTCACACAGCTCTGTGTGTCACATTTAGGCATATAAAATCAGATTTGTGTCACTTCTGCCCTGTGATGTAGTCCAAGCTTCTGTCTCTGTCCTACCTTTTCTCTCTTTCTCTCCTTTATCCCATCTTTTTCTGCTTCTCTTTACTTTAGGCCCATTTCCTACAGAGAGCAGGGCTGTTATAAGACCTAAAGGTTCCTTTCACCCCCTCTCACCCCACCCATCCTTTTTTCTTCCTCCCTGATTGGTTAAGGGAGGCCATGGTTGCCGTGGCTGTGAGGAAGAGAAGCTCAGTTTCCTGTGGAGTGGCTTCTGCTCTGCTCCGGCCACCCTGCTTCACCTCACGTTGCTTCACTCTGTCTCGCCCTGCACCTCACCATCTGTCACCTGCACCACTTTCACACACTTCACACACACACACACACACACACACACACACACACACACACACACACACACACACACACACACACACACAC
>JBBIGC010000033.1:3079372-3089384 GCA_037576955.1 Lepidarchus adonis
TGTGTGTGTGTGTGTGTGTGTGTGTGTGTGTGTGTGTGTGTGTGTGTGGGCGCGCATTTAGAGGTCAAGGACAGTCTCATATGCTTTGCCTCTGGCTACTCTTGTGTGTACCCTTGTGGCGTTTATTTAAAGAGCTCATCAACCTCGTTCCCCACACACACACTCACGCACACATGCCCACATGAACACAGTTCTATACCCAGTGTGTCCTGCCTCCCAGCCTGCTGTATTAATTAATCTGCTTTCCCCTCCTGATCCAGGAGAGCTGTTGAAAAGGGCCTTCGCCTCTCGCTGGTGGGCATCGAGATGCCAGCCTACGCCCATTCATCACTTCGACTTTGGGGATTGAGGGAGAGGAGGAGGGAAATTGGGGGGTTGGGGACTGGGGGAATGCAAGATGGAGTGAGAAGGAGGAAAGGTGAGGGAGACCCTTTCCCTCACAACTGCTGCTATGATTAAAAAGAGGGATGGTGCTATTGTTTGGCTGAGAGTGGCTCATAATAATGTATATAGTGCTGAGGTGAGCACATGGGGCTGGGCTGTATAGGGACTGTAATGGGGGGCACTGGGTATTTAAGGCAAATAGGAGACACTAAGGCTACTGTAGATTAATAATTGGTGGGAGCTTGCACTGTTGCTTACAAACACAACTGTCCTTGTGTTTTTGCAGAGGAAACATTCCTCAGGTTAATGAAATGGAATATATTAAAGAGGGAATGAGAGTGTGGAAGTTACAAATGCAGGAAGAGAAAACACAGAGTATGCTGTAGGAGAAATAACACAACCCCTAATTAATGGACAGAAGAGGAAAAGAGAAGTAAAGAAAGTCGAGGGAAGTGAAAGACTGGAGGAGGGTGGAGGAGAATGCTGTTTGAGGCTTGTTCTTTGATCTGAGTGACACCTGAAGAGGCAGAGACTGAGACTCCAGTGTGCTTTCACGCATGGTGGAGCTACACTAACGTCAGAGCTAACAAGAGGTATACAAACCAACGTACACAAAGATTCACTACTCTATTGTTTAAATGGCTCTACCTCTCTCTTTTTCTTTCTTTCTTTCTTTCTCTCTCTCTCTCTTTCTTTCTCTCATTCAGAGACATGCACACACTCTTAGCAATAATTCTCTTTGACTTATGATAATTATAGAACATGTATGATGCTACATACAACAACTATAAAGCTATTGAAGAGTCTATCAGAAAAGAATCATTTTAACCCAGCAATGTAAGTGTCCTTGAGTTGTAATGGTTCTTTATATAACAACTGCTGCAAACTTGCACCAGCTCCAATTCCTGCTCAGCTTGAACATTTTTAATCAGACGTGGTGTAAATGGGAACTCCCTCCAGCCGCCTGGTGAGATATGGGCAAAATAAGTGTAAACACTTCTCCAGTTGTGGCTGTAAATAAGTGTGACTCAAAGTGGGAATATTTCATGTCTGCAAAGAGCTCGCCAGCCGCTGGGTGAAAATTATCCTCTGCTTCTGCAAGTCCGTTGGTATGCTCCTCGATAAGAATTCACAGTAGGTGTAGAAGTGGGTAAAGTTTGGCCAAAAATAAACATTTGTAAAGAAAAAAAATCATTAGAAATTAAGGTAGAGCTTAGGATAAGGATGATCTCACTGAAGTGCTGGCAAAGTGACAATCAGATGTTTCCTGCAGTTTTAACAATGTTGCCGATGTATCATCACCTGTCCTGCCAGCTACCAAACCTGTAGGGTCACCTTGTGAGTGTTGATCTGAAGAGGGAAACATGATTGCTATCAGAGAATGCATAAAAACCCACTTGTCATTTGAGACCACCAACACTGCAAGGATAAAAGATAACATGTGCTTTCTACAAGTCATATGAAGCCATACAGTGCATATTTTCCAACGGCTATTAATGTCATGTCATTGGACAGATTAACGCACTTAAACATTAACTGTCAATTCTGTGACATCAGCTATCATTGTGCTGAGAGATGGAAGGAGAGTGAGGGCTGCCTTGCCCATTCAAAGAGATTGAGGCCAGTTACTTCATTTTGGATTGCTTTACAATTGCCAGGCCCTTATCACTATTAATCAGCCCTCTCTATACCCTGCTTAGGCTTGAGGAACAAAAAGCAGGAAAAAAATGTGTTGCTAAGATACAAAATAAGAAATGTAATCATCCTTATCTGTCCCAGAACAAAAATGTTCATTTGTTATCTTTGCCACTGTTGTTAATAGCAAATTTGGTTTTTTTTCCTGTGTAGCTCACAATTAATGAAGAATTTCAATTAGTGTGATATTTGTCTTTGGATTAGCAGCAGTCTTGTGTGCTTTCAGTGCATCACTTTAAACATGGCATGCAGCGTCTTGAGAGCTATAATTACTAAAAGATGTAGATTTTACATGGAAGATAAACGGAGCTTACTGTACTTGTGTTTTTATATATTTATTTTGTTAAAGAATGCATTTCGAGTAAAAACTAAAATTAATATACATTTTTTAAAAAAGACCATGTAGGATTCTTTCAGCAATGCCAAATAAGAACCATTTCAGTTGCCATTTTCAATTACTTTCCAAAGATTCAAAAAGGGTTCTTCTGTGGCATTAAACAAACAAGCCTTTCTAACACCTTCATTTTTAGAGTGTATTAATAAGGCTTTGTTCCTCCTTTGCTGCAGTAACAGCCCCTACTCTTCTGGGAAAGCTTTGCATTAGATGTTGGAACATTGCTTTGAGGCTGTGATTGCTTTTAGCCACAAGAGCATTTATGAAGCACAAGAACGTTTGTCAGGTACTGATGTTGGATGATTAGTTCTGGATCTTAAGCTCCACTCCAACTCATCCCAAATGTATTGGACTGAGCTACATCACAGTACCGAACACATCCAGTGCTACATAACCCAGTACTTGGGCTCCTTACACTCCTCTTGCCAATGCTTGGCACTGAGCATGGTGTCCCTAGGCTGCTCCAGAGAATCACAATCTACTGTCTGTTCTTTTCTGGGGAGATTTTACAAGCTGTGTGTGCACAATAGAACACCTGTGTGCTGAGGTAACTGAAATAGAAGGGATGTCTTTATGCTTTTGGACATATAGTGTAACAAGGCTTGTTTGTTGGTTGTAGCACCCATACTGAGTCTTCAGACTTACTGCTAAAGCTCACTTTATTAGGCAGAAAAGGGGATGGATTGTAATCCAGCCATGTACCTTGTGCTGCATTTATCACAGCTAACAGAAAAGGCAAGAGCTGAGGGTGGGATCTTGCCAGTTTGAATGCTCATACTTGAGCAGTGCTCTGTGCTGTGGAACTAATGTCTGGTCTTGCCATGGGATTGGCTCCCCCTGGAGTGGAGAGAGCCGGAGGGGCCATGGATCAGAGCCGATAACTACAACCTTCTGCTTTCTGACTGGACAGGAAAATTCAAAACTTCTCTTGCTTTGCTGGTAGAGACAAGATAAGATAGACGGTTAAAAGTACATGCCTGCCAGCACAGAAAAATTCTTTTTTTTTGCATTTAATTTATATTTCTTTTTCTTATCTTCAGTTTGCCTTGTATTGAATATGTCATTTGGAAATCTGGCTCAGTTTTGAAAGCCTCTGCTTTATTGTTTCACATCTAATGGTGTTTCAGGCAGTGCAAATGTGAAAGACAACGATGAAACCAGTCATGTAATTGTGGAGGAGGCAGCATGACGATGTGTTTTAAAGTCTATCTCGACATTGTGTCAATCCAATATCACACCAGTCATGCATGCAGCAGCACCTTAGCCTTGACTGCCATATAATTAGAACAATAACAGCGTGAGGTTTGGAACCTCTAATTTCAGCTTTGGATTGATGTAGGTGGTGAATCTTCCTGTATTATATTGCTGTAAACTCTTCACTGGTGGTACTTCTGATTGACAAGGCCATGCGTTCCACAAGCACATCATCTTGCCATTATGGTGTCTTTAAAAACTGGCACATTTGCTTTTTCTGCAAAATAATGTTAAATCATTAAACTACCAGAGTATCAAGTTCCAGACCTTCAGTGGTATTTGGACACTTTAATCAACAGAATTCTTTAGACCAGTTCAAAATAATATTTGAATCCGAACATATAATAACACACAAAAAGATATGGATAATGTCAAAATCTTATCTCAAACAATATTAGGCAATATATTAGGCTGGCCCCAGCATGTATGGCTGCCAGTGAAACTGACCTGGATATATCCTTTGTTCATTGGTGTGATATGAAGGTAAATTGTTTTTTTTTAACTCATTTCTATCATTTACATACACTGACCTATAATTACAAAATGCAATTAAGTCTTGGTCTAGTATCTGCACATCTGTAGCATGTGGTTGATTACTATGAAGCAAGTGCCCAATGTCTTGGATTACAAGTGTGATTTGTCAATTGTGTCAATGTTTTTTTACATTTCTTTTTGAATGCAGGAACACACATAAAACACATTTTTCTTGACAATAACTCATTTGCTTCAGATCTAACAGATAGAAATTATGTTGAAAATGGCTGACATATTTCTTTAATTAAGGGTGAAAATGGTGCTGCCTACCAGGCTCATAATGATGAACTCTATCATTAAGGGAATGTTGCAATGAAGCAGGAGAAGCTTAGATGTAGAAGATCAAGAACATGGACTGAGCCCTCTATGTCCATATTCAATTTTGATGGATCAAGAACATCTCTCACTCACTGTTTGTCTGGCTCTCTCATCTCTAGCTCTTGCTCGCTCACACTGTTAAGCTAGCGCTTGCTCAGTGCGCTTCACATCTGGCACAAGGACTTCAAAACCTGCCTCTATCCCCTCGCTGCTCTGCTTTTAAATTCAGCACTGCACTCTTTTATCTGCCTTTAAAGATCCACTTCAAAAAGGAAAGATTTTTTCATCCATTATCACTTCATGACTCATATTAAAGCCTTCTATTAATATTTATCGTGTCACAAACATGTACATGTATGTTTCTAAATAAAAAATGTTAAGTGAAGGAAATGTGACAAATACCTGAGAGAATAATTGGATGGAGGGATGTGATCTTTAGGATTAGTGGAAATGGGCAGAAAGATGAAAAGGTCTGGGAGAGGTGCAGGGTGGGCTTCTTTCTTCATGTATTTTAAGCCACATTGTGTCCTTGGAGAGACGGGCCAAAGTAGCGGAGAGCAAAATCTAGACTGAGAGTGGGCGTCTGCATCAGAATGTCTTCCTCTTTCTGTCATTGCCTCTTCCCTTTTTAGCAATTGCTCTGTTCCCTGGACATGCACAGATCTGGCTCTGGCTCACGCTTCTTTTTTGACTCAGTGCTCCATATGTGCTCCTTTTATAGGCACATCACTGGTGTGTGTTGAAACATGCATGCATTTGAATGCCACTCAGTTGCAGGAGAGTCATGTATTCATCAGTGGCATTCAGTATGCGATGTGGGACACATTTGCAGGAAATTATTTCATATGAGGGGATCGAATCTTAAGTATAAAATATTCATCACCCTTTTTCTTCTGTGGATCTGTGTCATGCAGGGTGGTTAATAGAAGTACGTATGAGGGAGTGGGCTTGTTTTTGTACATTTCCAGAACAGAATGTTCTGATGTTGTCAAATCCGAGGAAACCTGGTGCCATCTCTTCTCAGCAATAGTCTTTGCTTAGGATATGAATGAATGAGCCTTGCACACACATCACCCTGTTGCTGGTTCTACCAGTTTCGGTAGGTACAGACCACTGTATACTGGGAACAACCCACAAATTTTACAGGTTGTACAGATGCTCTGACCCAGTCTTTTAGCCATCATAATAAGACCCTTGTCAAAGGCGCTCAGATCCTAATACTTGCCCATTTTTCCTGCTTCCAACTCTTCAAATTCAAGAAGTTCATTTGTTTTAATGTTGTGGCTGGTTGGTGTATTTCTGACCTTATTGCCTGGAACTGTATCAAACAAACCTCTGTGTGTTGGTGGGGCATTTTGGATACTATGTGAAGTGATTTGAGAAGCTTCACAGCTGTGACTCTGGTGAGTTTTAGTGCGTGTTTCATGTGGCTGGTAGGCTGCCATCACTTGATTCTGGCTGCCTTTGATTAGGGGTTCAAAGACCTGTCTGAAAGCAAGACTCTCTTGGAGGGTTCTGGCACATTTTCAGAAACCCCATGCTGTCTGCACTTCCCTTCCCCAAATTCTGACTGCCCTCCCTCACCTGCCTGTGTGTGTCCTCTCACCTCTGCACCAGGTCAGGTGTTGTTGGAGAAAAAAATCTGTATGTGCATAATTGCATACTCTGTAGCTGAGTCTTTATATGGGTTGTTGGGTTGATCTAGAGCACAACCCAAAATCAATACTTATTCTTAGATATTTTGACACCACATTACCATGCAAAAAATGCTCAATTATTATTAATATTAATATTAATACATTTTTATTTATTATTATTATTGTTGTTGTTATTATACAACGATCAGAGTAACATCGTTCTCTGCCCCTCATGCGCTCTGGTCGCTAGTTTTCAGTGCTGTTGTGGTGATCTCAGGGTTTTCTGCCATGACTTTCATGCAGAATACCAGCATGTCTCAATGTCTCAAACATACTTAGATGCTATGGATTGAGATCATATTTAATTTTAAAAAAGGTTTAATTTTTTGTACGGCCCGGTACCGGCCCGTGGCCCGGTTCGAAATGCTCCATGGCCCGGTAGTGGTCCGCAGCCTGGTGGTTGGGGACCACTGCTCTAACTAACTTAGATTACACATGGACATTTAAAACATGTAAAAGACATATTTAAACTTTTAGCTGACATTAGCATGCATTATATTTTGTATTTTGTATTTTACAGTGGCTCTTTCAGTTAAGAACCCGAGTCCTGATATTTACCATTACCACTAAATTTGACTCAGTGAGGACTTAGCGAAAATTACACCTGTTGTGTAATAAAAACAAGCTAAGTTAATTCTGCTGTCACTAACCTAATTATGTTGGTAGTTAATCTAAGGCAAAAAGTTATCAGTCCAACAATGAAATAAGAGTGATGCAACAATATTTGGAGTTTAAATGCCAAAAAGCAAGATTATTCTATTGAATAAACTAAAATTACAAACATATTCATTGCTCATTATTTTCATTCATTAATTTCTCCAAAGGCCCAGAACAAGCCATTTCCCTCTTGCTGTGATCATATTCACCAATCACCACTGCAGATAAATGTGGATGTTTTGATGAGCCAATGTATTCATATAATCCCCCAGAAGTTAAATATCTAGGCCAAAATAATGCATAATTGTGCATTAGCCTTAGACCAGTGCATTTTTATATATTGTCAGCTGTTTCACATTTGAAATCTGTAGTAATATAATTGCAGCACTAGTATTTTGCCCATATTCTGCAGTCCTGACCAAGTCAGAGCTTGCAGGTTCTCCTGTGTTCAGATCAAGTATCTATCTGCCTGTAGTGGTCCATTTGTCTGGGAGTGATAGAGGCCGGTGGAGATGAGCAATGGCCTGGGTAAGTGAGTAACTTAATGCCCTCATCTGATGCTCTTCCACTCCGTCCTGTCTGTGGCCTGAATGATGCTATCATGGCCTTACCAGAATGCTTCCTCTTTTCTTACTGGAAAAACCACCCGCTTAAACTTCCCCACCCATCTAGAGTGTGAGACACGCTTCCCGCAATCCGCTCTACAACAACCTAGACCTAGTTTGGCCCACATTGAACCTACAGACAAACCTCAACAGGTGGGCCTGAATGGGTCTTGAGTTACACACTCAAAATGATTATATCACCTCCCTCCATTTCTCCCATCCAAGACTTAAGAGATGGTCATCCATTTTTAGTATTCACAACCTACATTTTAAACTTACAGCATTAGAAATTGAGCATATTATATTTATATGAAGTAAAAATGACTATTTGTTATTGTGAACACACCATCACCACAACAAAATGTGACCTCTGCATTTAACCCATCACAAGTGCACATGTGGAGCAGTAGGCAACTATCAACAGCACACAGGTAGCAGTGAAGTGGTGATGGTACCTTGCTCAAGGGTACCTCAGTGGTGCCCAGGTAGGGACTTGAACCTGCGACCTTCTGATCCCAGGGGCAAAGTCTTTACCTCTAGGCTTATTAAGACTGAATACTTGTACTTCCTTGTCAATTGCATTATATAACATTACAAAAAATGATATTTTTTAAATGAATGAGGATAGCGCATTTTTATTTATTTTGCCAATTGACACAGCTGATAAAAGTGCACCCAATTTACATAATGCTTGCGACAATGTAATATAGTTTAAAAATCTAAAGGAAAATAATCACCATCCTCTTATAAAAATGTGATCAGCTGAAATTACTGCAATCAGTTATGTAATCATTCTGACAAGCCTGTCTTGGACCATGTACTATTAAATCATCAACTTTTTAATTCTTTCTTTAAATATTTGAGTGTGAATTGCATTTTGGTGCAAATCTTTCATCTTTAATGAAGTAAAATTTAAATGGCATACTCCTACATTCATGTTTGTATAACCTCACTCTATTTTCCACACCTGCCCATGTCTGGTTGTTGGGATTAATTTTATAATTTACCTTATAATTTACCATCTTTAAACGTACTACTGTTTGTCCTTTAGACCAGTAACTCACACTATTTATGTGCTTCATGTCAACGTTTCAAATATGCTCATGTGTCATAAGCTGCATTTATCCTGACAGTCTCTGGTCCTCTGTTCTCTCATCCAAGAACATCTTCATAAAAATAATACATTTGCTTTTCTTATGTTCTAGCATACTTGCCTGATTCAATTATTTCTATAAGTAAACGAACAAGAAGTTTGGATAACTGCACATTCAAATAACAGCACCCACATCTAATCCTAATCAATGGAAGCATTGGGAATGCACATAAGTTACAGGTGATATATGAAGCACAGTTTCACTCTGGCAGGTAGTGACTGTATTAGCAGCGATTGGCCAGTGCTGGCTGCAGTTCTGGCAGCAGGACCAGGTGGCACAGCTTCTCCCCATTGCTCTCCCTGGCGGCTAGAGGTGACACTCCATCAGGGAAATTGATCGGGCTTGTTGCATGGCTAATTTATTGATGATCCGCCTAGCTGGGATAATGAGTGTACGGGCCACTGATTGATGTCCAAGTGGTTATGCAGCAGCATTGCAATGATTCTGCATAGGCCAGAACAAGCAACTGGTTTAGAGCTAGCAGCTAGTGCATGGAAATATTGATTAAAGTCTAATCTGAATTAATACTCCAGATTAGGTGTGTATCTATCAAGTTGGTCTGCTTTAAAAAGCCGTCCTACTGACAAGCCATTCATGAAGTAAAATAAAGCCAAAGCAATTGATAGAGTTCTGAAAAGGTCAAATAGCTGAAAAAGGTGCAAATGTATTTACTGTGACACTCTCTCTCTGACAATCAGAACATGCCACACATGAGCAAAATGAACAAACAGACAAGAACAGTGGCTGTGAGTAAAGCTTACTGAGTATAAAGGCAGTTCTAAAGTAAATTATCTCATTATTGAGTCAGCTCTCTTCTCATGCTCTAATAATGGTTGCATGTTTTACAAAGCTAGAATTCATGGCAAACTTATAATGTGACAATACGTTCACAATACAGGGGGTTCACAATCCTCAGGTTATGTCAGGGTGTGTGTGTGGGTTACTGAGTATGATGGAACTTGAATTTTGACGTCTTTAAGTTGGAACTCAGCATGTAATGATGCTTTATTGAACAGCACTGTGCTTTATTCATAGCTGGCAACATGCATGAACTCATATTACAGTAAAGCCTTAAAGAAACGTTGCTCCAGACAGAAATGCTCTTTTTAATGGCTTCTGCATACACCACAGCAGTAAACACATTGGAGAGGTGACTTGTGGCAAGACCACATTGGCGGTGACTTAGCACAGTGCACTATTAACCCACCAATCCACATGAACTCTGCCTCTCTTTCTCCCATCCCTGCACACACAAACACACACACACACACACACACACACACACACACACACACACACACACACACACACACACACACA
>JBBIGC010000033.1:3137891-3152190 GCA_037576955.1 Lepidarchus adonis
GTGTGTGTGTGTGTGTGTGTGTGTGTGTGTGTGTGTGTGTGTGTGTGTGTGTGTCTGTGTGTCTGTGTGTCTGTGTGCGTGTGTGTGTACAACAATGTTTGGGGGGTGCAGATGTTTGGAGTGCAGTCGGCCAGGTGCTGATAGTTACAGACAGCACACGTGTCTCATATATTTGAAATTACAATCATCCACCAACACATGGAAGCAGAAAGGGCAGACTCAGTCAGGAAATGAGCAACAGTAAGTCTTTATTTAGTCTCTGTAACTGGACTGTAAATGTGTTCACCCAATAACACAATCTGGAAAAAGAAAGAAAACGAAACAAGCAGAACAAAAGAAAAGTCCCAAGCCTCTCCAGAAAACTCTTTTCATCAGGCAAGTTTAAAGATCTGCATTTCATAGAGGTTATAGTTGCCACATGGACTGAAGTATCAGATTACTCAACCTAATACAGTACAATGCAAGATGAGTTTTAACAATGCAGATCACAGAAATGGCTTAAATAGTCTTGAGGAATCTAATGCCAGACTAAATCTACAAACTCTGGCCCTGTGGCCTTCAGTCTTACTGACTCAGACTCTGTGAGGATAGTGTGCTCAACACTATCATGACAGATCTTCAAGACTGCATAGCTGCAATTGTATAAAAACCCTAATGATAAAACGCATCAGTTCAACCCACTTCCATCGCTGATGCGCTATATGAACAAAAGTATATGAAAGCACGACCATCTTGCCTATATGAGCTTGTTGGATGTCTCATTCCACAACCATCAATAATACTATGTAGTTGGTCCTACTTTGCAACAAAAAAGCCTCCGTTGGAAAGCGTGTCCATTCATTCAACAGAGATCAGGCATTGGTGTTGTACCTGAAAGCCAGGCCTGCATTGGATGCTCAAGTTTAGGCCTTTGCACAGGCCCTCCACCTCAACCAAACAATGTCTTTAAACCACCTCACTTTATCCACAGGGGCACAGTCCTGCTGAAACAGGAACAGGGCCTTAAAAGTTTGGCCAATCCCAAAACCTTAAAAACAGCCCCAGATCATTGCCCCTTCTCCTTTACTGTGGCCACTAGAGTGTTCACGTAGCGTCCACTAAATCCAGATTCACTCACTAGGCCACCAGACAGTTAAACATGACTCATCACTCTGGAGAACATGTTGTCCCAGGTTCCACTGGCGGTGTATTTTACACCACTCCAGGCGATGCTTGGCACTGCACATAGCTGCTTGGCATTGAACCCCACTATATTAGGCTCCCTGTTCTCATTTCTTGTCCTGAAGTAGCTTGCAGAGGCATTTTGGATCTCTAGGAGTGATGCAGCAGAGGACATTATGCAGAAAATGAGAAACATCGCTTTATCTCAGGAGGGAAAATCTGTTCATGTGCACATGTCTTCTCTTCATGATTTCTCACTGCTACGATAGAGTGGAAAATTATAAAAACCTACAAACGCCTCTTTCCACCAACAGAAGAGAATAAAAGAACAATTCTTAAAAGCTTCACTAAACTGTAACTTTTCTCAGCATTTACTCACATTAAAATACTTACTACTTCTCAGAATTTTGACTTATTACATAAATAATGAAATAAATTTTAATCTAGTAAGCTAGTTGCATTTTTAGAAAAGTCTGGTTTTTGAGTACACGGCACATTGACACAATAGCTTTCAAATTTTCAAATTAGCCCCAGAATAAAATTTGTGATAAAAAGTCAAACCTTGCACATTTTAAAACACAGACACATACATAAACAGAAAATCTACTTATTATAAGTAATGTCTTCTCATATTATTCATTTCTCCCATTACGCAGTGATGCCAAGTGACTGCAGTTAACCTGACTCTTCACTGTTGTCCACTTAGCATATGTTGGTTAGTTGGTTAGCACATGTACTGTTCAACCCTTTACTTTGAAAACGGAGTGGAGACTAAGGTAGAGAGACAGAATTGATGGCTACCTTCCTCAAATAAAATGGAAAAGGCCATAAGCTTAATGGAAACAAATTGGCCCAAAATAGAAGGTGTCTGTGCTGCTTATCCAAACAAAGACTGAGATCATGTGTTATAAAGTGTCCCATTTTGGTTTTGCTGAAACCGATACTTCTACTTCAGCATTGTTTAAGCTTTATCCACTCTACTGCACTGCATTGCTGACACTGCACTTTATATCTGCCACATATAGTAGCAGTAGCGTTCATGCTCAAAGTGAAGTTTATACACCAACCAGCATTGACACCACTGACAGATAAAGTGAAAAACATTGACTATGTAGTTACTTCATTACAGTGGCATCTGTCGGGGGGTAGTGAAGTAGTCAGGGAAGTGAATAGTCAGTTCTTGAAGATGATGTGCCTATAAGCAGGAAAAATGGGTGAATGTAAGGACCTGAGCCACTTTGACAAGACGATTATTGTGATGGGTAGATGACTGAGACAGTGCATCTCCAACACAGCAGGTCTTATGGAGTGTTCTAGGTGTGCAAAAGTGATCAAGAAAGGACAACTGGTGAATCGACGACAGGGTTATGGGCTCCTAAGGCTCATGACTGCATGGGGGAGTAAAGGCTAGCTTATCTTGATCCCAAGGAAGAGCTACTGTTGCACAAAATGTTAATGTTGCCTCTGATATAAAGGTGTCAGGACACACAGTGCACCACAGTCGGAGCTGCTTTGGCTGCAGGAGGGGGACCTTCACAATATCAGGCATGTTAGGACTGATTGATGTATTCATGCAGTGTTGGTCAAAATTTAAGAGTCCACTTTGTGTTCTTTTCTAATTACATACATACTACATACATCTGTGCCAAAGCTTCTGATGAGCACATCAGATCCATATGAGGGTCGTCTGAATAAGCACTTCAGTGAAAGGGCTGATTTTAAAAACGTACACTATCAGACAAAAGTTTTAGCACACTCCAATTTTCAAACGCTTACTGGCAATTTAAGCAGTTCTGTTACAGTAAGTAACCTTAAATAGTACAAAGGTAAGTGTTTACAATAAATAAATTCATCATAAATAAAATGTTTAGGTCACCAAACACTGAAATAATATGCACAATTCATAGACAACATGCTTCCCCCAAGCATTAAGTACCTGGTGAACTGACAGCTTTCCTGCAGAAATGAAACTCAATGAAGTTGAGCCTTGAAGTTTAATGTAAACAATTCTCATAGGTGCTGTTCCCAACTTCTACTGATGACCTACAAACCCCTACAAAAACTACAAAAGAAAGGCAGAGCTGGAACACAGTTGCTCCACCCTCTGATGCAGTATTAGCACAGTACTGTGGTGCAGGAAATAGTACTGTATATGGAGATCACAATGTGGAGGAAAAGGCTGAAACAGACACACAGTGAGAGAATGAACAGAACAACCCAGAACTCAGCAGTAGAATGAGTAGCAGCAGATTCTCCAACTTCAGCTCCATCCAGCTGGTTTGGGATGAACTGGACAGAATGGGGCAACAGTAAAGCTGTAAACCTATTTCAATTTCAATTCAATTCATTTTTATTTATATATCGCTTTTTACAACAGAAGTTGTCACAAAGCAGCTTTATCTCAAGGAATTCTTTGCATTAAGTTATTTATTTATTTTATTATGTTTCCTTCATTTCTGAGAAATGTCCATCAAATATAAATGGTTGTAAATATGTATTTATTTATTTATGTGACTTTGGTGACTTATTTTTAACTTTAACATTTAAGGTTATTCATTGTAACAGAACTGCTTATATTACCAGTAAACACTGAAAAAATGTCATGTTCTAAAACTTTTGATCTGTAGTGTATGTTTCAAAGGCCTTATCATGTGCCGTGAAAGTGCTTATGTTTAAATAGTGATCTAGATCTTAAATATTTCTTTGTTTGTTTCACTTACTATAAGTTTCACTTCACTATACTAACTTTTCTCATTTTTTTATATTTATCTATATTTCTCAGTGTAAACAAGAAAGTCCAGATTGTCAGCATGGTCTCAGGCAATGTGGCCCCCACTTTATAGTCTCACTGTTCTGTGGAGTCATAGGTGGATCATATGAACTAGGCTGTTGACAAGTTACCTTATATGGTCTTCTTCGAACAGTAATAGCTCAGTGCTCAAAGGTTGTATATTTTGAACAGGCCATTTATTATAATCACCTGATGGCATTTTAAACATTACATTTACTTATTCACTGCAAAAGTGTATAGCACTGATCTCTCCACAGTCTTTAATTCAGTTCAGTAGAACTATATCACTTAAATGCAACTGGTGGCAGGCAGGCAAAAAAGAATAAAATCAAATAATCCAGACCTCTCCTCGTGAAAGTCCAGTATTGTTTGCAGTTGCCATCAAATACCAGCTTTAGCCTCAATCAATCCTTCCTTACATGAAATCAGGTGCTGCTGGAGTTTCACACACCCATGCAATAGCTGAAGGCATCGATAGGAAATCTGGAACCAAACCTGTGTTCTTCTGACCAGCTCTCAAAATATCAATTACTTTTACAAATCTTTACAAAGATACATCTTTACAAACTCTTGATTATTTTTTGCTGCTTTCTTGTTGCTTTGACTCTAACACTAACACTCTATTTTACTTTAACATGTGTTCTTGCTGGCAGACAGACACTCAATGCTGAGATAAAAAGCCTTAAACCATTTGTACGGGTGCCTAAGACTTTAGCACAGTATTGTTTGTATTTGTGTGTGTGATTTTTGCATGGTTTTGGTCTCAGATATTGTACTTTCACAATGCTGAAGTCTGTGATAAATGGTACTTCATAGATTTTGAACAGAAACATCAAGACAGCTTTCATTCTACCACCATATTTGTGAACTTTGCAATTTGCAGTTGTAGTCTTTCTGTTCCTCTGCACCATTTGTCTGCCCTCTTTACCCTGTTTACCAGTGGTCAGGACCCCTCAGGACCACCAGTGAGTACTATTTGTGTGGCAGTTACACTGACATGTGTCATGACATTTGATGTGTGTGTGTGTGTGTGTGTGCATCTATCTGGTGCGTGCATGTGCACTGGGACTACAGAACAGCTTCCAAAGTTTAACAACAACAAAAAGGAGTGGACAGTAAATTGACAAAGGGTTTAAAAGCTCCAGCAGAACCCATACTCAGTTTTTCAGTTCTGATGATCATGTGCCCATTGTAGGTGCTTTCAGTGATGGACACCTGTCAGCATGGGTGATCTGACAGGCAGTCCCATACATGGCTCACTGAGATGCACTTTGTGTTCTGACACCTTCACATCATAGCCAGTAGTTTGTCTTACAGTGAGCCTTGGGTGCCCATGATCCTGTCACAAGTTTACCAATTGTCACTTGGGAATCTAATGTAAACCAGGAACAGCTTAAAAAAACCCGCTGTTTTGAAGATGCTCTGATCCAGTCATCTAGACATCATTGTTTAGTCCTTGTCAAAGATCCTTATACTCATCCAGTTTTCCTGCTTCCAACACATTACCTTAAAAACTGACACTTCATTTCCTGCCTAATACATCCCACCCCTTGACAGATTACATTATAAAAGGATAATGTTATTTACTTTCTTTCAGTATATCAGTGTTGTGGATGATATAAACAGTATATCATTTTGGCATTCATGGTTCCTTCAATGAGCTGTAGCTCCCTAGTGCTGGCAGCACTCATGTAGCTTCAAACCATGACACTCCCACCACCATGCTTCACTGTAGGCAAGACACACTTGCCTTTGTACTTCTCATGGTTGCCGCCACACACATTTGACAGCATCTGAACCAAATAAGTTTATCTTGGTCTCATCAGAGCACAGGACATGGTTCCACTAATCCATGTCCTTAGTCTGCTTGTCTTGTTTGACTGTTTGTTTCTTGTGCATCATCTTTAGAAGAGGATTCCTTCTGGGATGACAACCATGCAGATCCTGTCCTGTTAAACAGCTGTATGGTCTTGGCAACTATGCTGCAGTTTAGTTTCAGGATGTTGGCAATCTTCTTATAGCCTAGGCCAGGGGTCGGGAACCAGGAGCTCCGAAGCCACATGCAGCTCTTCAGTCTTCTTTTTGTGGCTTTTATATATTTTTAATGTTTTAATGTTTATTAGTAAATATTTATATATTATTTTATTTTTGTTTATTTTGTTATACAGTTGTAGATACTTTAACATTGAATTTAAAAAAAAACTTTTTATAATTTGTCAATTTAAATATCCATCACGTCCATGTCTACAGCCCTTGCCTTTCCCTGCGGCTTCTTGAGTGTGCGACTCCCACGGTGAGCGAACCATGAATACATAAATGAAGAAAAATCTCTGAAGAAAATAGTTTAATTCTGCATGGACAAATTACTTTGCCTTCACTGCCTGTCTTGTCTGTGTGTTAGATATGTGATGAGAAATTAGCAAACAACAAAAATGTCATATTGAAAGACATTTTCAAAACAAGCACTCAGGGATTTCTGAAAAGTACTCAACTAAAGACAGTGAGAGAGATTGATTTTGGAACTACTAAAGAAAGACGGCAAAAGAGAGTAAAAAGTTGAGCAGAATGTAGAGCAGAACAATCTTTCAAGAACAACTCAACAACAACTCAAGCTGCTCAAGAGGGGGAAGCCATTCACAAACAGAGAATACAGAAAAGAATCGTTCATAAAAATATCAGAGCATCTATTCACCAAATTCAAAAACAGGAAATAATTCTGAAAAATAAAGAAATGCCTCTCTCTGCAAAGACCGTTGAGGACAGCACCATTAAAATGGCAATAAACATCACTAGTAATTTTACTTTTTAAAACTGCTAAGCTTCAACTTTGTTTTTTTATATTGAAGTGGACTACATTTTATTAAAATTTTACACAAATACGGGAAGGACTCAAAAAGGCATGCCTAGTTCAGTGTTTAATTTCTTTAAAAAAAGTAGGCCAAAGTAGGCCTACACATGCACACCTCACTTCTGTTTTTCACATTAAGTTGTTGTAATGGGTAAAATAAAAAAGATTTAAACTTTTAAAAGTTTATATGCTGTGTTATGTGGCTCCAGACTGTCTATCTTTAGTTAAATAGGGGGGAAAATGGCTCTTTTGATTGAGGTTGCCGACCCCTGGTGTAGACCATTTTTATATAGAGGAACAGTAATTTTTTCAGATGCTCAGAGAGTTCTTTGCTATGAGATGCCATGTTGAACTTCCAGTGACTAGTATGAGAGAGTATGAGAGTGCTAACACCAAATTTAACAAACCTGTTCCCCAATTACACTTGAGACCTTGTAACACTAACGAGTCACATAAGACTGGGGAGAGAAAATAGCTAATTGGGCACAATTGGGACATTTTCATTTAGGGGTGTAATCACTTTTGTTGCCAGTGGTTTAAACATTAAGGGCTGGATGTTGAGTTATTTTGAGAGGAAAACAAATTTACACTGTTATACAAGCGGTACACTGACTACTTTACATTGTATCAGAGTGTCATATTTTGTCCCATGAAAAGATATAATCAAATAGATTTTACAAAAATCTCAGTTTTCTGATTTTCCTCTCATTGCTCTTGATCGCTGCTGAGATATTTCTTCTTCTTGTCTGGAGGCCATCTATGGTCAATTAAATTTATTTGACATTATGTGGAAAGGCACACCCTTTTCTAGAAGGCCTCATAGCTGACAAAGCATATCAGAGCAAAAACCATGCCATGAGGTCAAAAAACTGCCTGCAGAGCTCAGAGACAGGATTGTTGCAAGGCACAGATCAGGACTCAAGAACTAGTCACCCGGACAGCTGAGCAATCAAGGGAAAGTGAGAGAGAGTGTGATGGAGGTGACCACTAACCTGATGGTCACTTTCACTGAGCTCCAGAGACCCTGTGTGAAGATGGGACTAAATTCCAGACGTGACAACTGCAACCCTCCAGCAATCTGGGTTTTAACAAGTGCCAAGACAGAAGCCTCTATTCAGTGCAAAACACATGAAAACCTAATTGGAGTTTGTAAAAAAGCACCTGAAGGACTCTCAGTCTTTGATGAACATGATTCTCTGGTCTGACGAAATCAGAAACTGTTTGACCTCAGTTCTAAATGTTATGGCATTACTCATCACCTGCCCAATATCATCACAACAGTGAAGCATGGTGGTGGCAGCATCATGCTGTAGGGGTGTAGCCCAGTCAAAGCCCCGACACAAACTGTATAATGCATCTCTGTAGAGACCATAAATGACTATCAACCAATGTTCCTCATGCAACCTGAATGAACTTGAGAGGATTTGCAAAGAAGAATTGCAGAAAAAAAAACAATCCAGGTGTGCAAAACTTGTTGCATCATAACCACAAAGATTCGCGTCTATAAAATGTGCTTTAACTAAGTACTAAGCAAAGGCTCTGAAAACCTCTGTGTGATATTTGATGTTTTTTTCTTTTTTATTAATGTTTAAATAATCTAAAGTTCTGTTTTGACTTTGTCATTTTGGGGAACTGAGTGTGACAAACAGAATCTAAACAAAACTGAAAAGTGAAGAGGGTCTGAAAACTTGCTGAAATCACTGTAAGACACATCAACAATACATGTTACCAAGTACACAAAAGCATTGGAGTGGTAGGAGTGATACTGCACTGTATACCTGCAGTAGCACCGGCTCATGTTGGAGCTGGTTTACGGCCTGTGTGGAAAGTGAGATCATTAAACAGAAATGAAGCAGATGGGATGTTTTCCCTGGGGGAGGGAGGCAGTGGCGGCAGCACCAGCTCATCTGCAAATCATCCTGATCGCAGCGAGAGGAAGTTTGCCTTGATCCGGACCATTCTACAGCGTTCCCCACGCTTATCCGTCAGCTTATAAACATCAGTCCCTCCCAACACGCGCAACAGCCACACACGCTCACACACACAGCCAACCACACACATACACAAACTTGCTGGAATAATGGGATTCAGCCACCATCTGTGTAAACAGCGTCTGGCTTGATGTGCACAGGCATGAGATGGATGGCCTCTGAAGATGCTTTTAGGGTCCCTGTCGGTTCCCACTGTAACACACACAAGATGATTTCCCGGACTTTAACCCCGTAATCTCACTTTGTTTCGCATAGCAGAGCTTTTTCAGTGATAGGCCGCAGCAAAGTGATGGTGGGAAAGCAGCTAAAATCTGACTTCAGTCTGTGTGAATATGAAAAAGGGCCTAAACAAAGCCAAATGATATTTCCCATAATCTACAGAGCGTTTGCTCTGTTTTTGTGAGTTCTGCACTTCTCCCTAAAAAAATGCGTTTGTTTGTTTAAGAGTTTTATTTACATGAGCGAGAGCTTTTGACGTAGAAAATTGACTCCAGACGGTTTCATGCGTCATGTCTGTCAGCATGGCTACAGTCCGTAGAGACGGAACCTGGGGGGAAAGAGCTGCTGCTCACCTACTGTGCCTGTAGAGAACAGCCCTTATTACAGAGAATAAAGGTTGATGCTGATGCTCCGTGTATTAAAAGCAGCGTCAGTGTATTAAATCAAACACAATATATTACCCACCCCCATCTCAAGCACCCACACCAATCCCAAGCCCAAATTCAGATAACCAAGACATGTAAGGCCATTGTAGTTTACTCTATGTAGTTTATGAGTTTTCCACTGGAGCTTACAAGGGAAATGTAGTTTTTATGTGATATAGTTTTTAGTTTCGCACTGGAGCTACAAAGCTAATGTATGTATTTACATAATGTAGCTTTTTGTTTTGGAGATACAAGGTTAATGTGGCCAGGCTGGGAGTTTTGGATTTATCTTGGACTTGACAGTTGGTCTTGCCAAATAATGTAGTGTTTCCATATATACAATATGCTGCCTTTAAAGTCACTGGTTCTCTCAATAACATTCCTCTGTGGCATGCTGTCATGGCAAATAAAAAAATATTGATTGATAAACACCTCCCTTTTGAAAATGCCCTACAATAGTAAAAAATATTTTACCCTGCATCTACTCAACCTCCAGCAAAATGAAAATGGTCAACAAAATCATTGATTAAGTGAGCTTGTTCAGAAAACAGGCACTGGGTTAATTCTTTCAAAATTTCACTAGACTGACATTGGCTGCTTATTCAGAAAAAAAAATATTTTATTAACTAGTCATTTGTGAAATAATTAGTCTAAGTGAACAGGACTTAGTACAAAAGAACAAAAACATATTCTTTGGTCCTACCGGGTTGTGACATTGCATTTGCATCATAATCATTGCAAATAATAGCCTCATGAAAATTATCATTTTAAAGAGCAGATACGCTGTTTCTCAAGTATCACGTAATGGTTATAAACAGGTCAGTAAGTGGTCCCACAGAAGATCCTTTTTTTCTGTTCTAGTCTTAACTCTCTATCATCTGGATTTAGTCCACTTGAAATTAGACATCTTTGGCCTTAGCCATGACTTTGACTGGACTAGTCCTGATCATGAATTGGGGGCTGGATTTGACTGCAACTCTGAATGGAGTTTTATGAATGTAGTTTTAGTTTTACACTGGCACCACAAGGCTTTTATTTTTGCATAATGTATTAGGATATTGTCCAAAATGCAATCAAAGCAAAAAATGTGTTATGTTAATTAATGTAACTCTTTATTTAAGAGACAAAATTACAAAGAAATGATTTCCAGTAGTTTTACTTACCAACTTAACTGTATTTTTAAATATTCTCAAATATATACAGGTGGTCCTCAACTTACAGCATACCCGACTTACAAAAAAAATTGTGGTTACATGCCTGGCTGTTTTTCCTTTCTTTTTTTGTAGTCGAACACCTACTAAATGCTTTAAGGTAATACGAGAGAGCCACAAGATGAGCATGTGCAGTGTGTGTGAGCCTGTGCACTTGCAGGGATGGGGAGAAAGGTGTTTATCATGGTTTTTGCTGTGTTGTTTATGTTTTATTCACCGTTAGTGTTGAATGAGAGTTCATGTGTGTTGGTGGGTGAGATGTGGGTGATAATAGTGCACTGTGCTAAGTCACCGTCAGTGAGGTCGTGCCACAAGTCACGTCTCTAATGCGTATACTCCAATACTGCTGTGGTGTATGTTGAAGCCACTAAAAAGAGCATTTATATGTGGAGCAATGTTTCCTAAATGCTTTACTGTAATATGAGACCATTCATTCATGTTGCCAGCTATTAATAAAGCACAGTGCTGTTCAATAAAGCCTATGCAGCATCATTGCATGCACGAATCCCAACTTACATAAAAATTCGAGTTAGGTCATACTCAGAGGAACTGAACCCTGACATAACTCGAGGAACCCCTGTATAGATAAATATTCTCATCTCAGATGGACCAAAAGACTGTGAAACAGTGTGCCGTAATAGTCAGAGGAGTCCACATTTCAGCTTGTTTTCCAAAAATGGGTCAAATTTTCTGCATCAAATTATTATCAGTGAAAGGTGCTTAAATCTGTGATGTTATGGGGCTACATCAGTGTCCATGGCATGGGTGAGTTGCATGTATGTAAAGATACCTTGGAATCTGAGGTGTGTATTAGGATTTTAGAGAGATATCTGTTGCCATCAATGCTCTGTCTTATTTTAGCACGACAGTGCCAGACCACTTTTTGCACAGGCATTGTGTGTGGGCTTGATTGGCCTGCTGCTAATCCAGATCTGTCTCCTATTGAAAATATATGGCATATTATTAAGAAGGGAATTACCACAGACCATTTAGGGGCAGTAGGCTTGTATAAAATAAGATTAGACAAGATTTCCAGTTGCAAAACATCTACAATCAGTATCCATCAAAACATACATTTGTATATATTTATAAAATACAATTCAGTTGGTAAGTAATTAAATTTTTTTCTTTGTACTCTTTCCAACTTTTCTGGAAAGTGGGGTTTCTGGTTTTATGTAATAATCTTAGTTTTGCATTGAATTGTGAATCTAATGTAGCTAGCAATTAAAGCTGAAACATTTAGCATGTAATCTCTGTTCCTGTCATGACACACTTGCCTCCAAGCAATTTTGTTATTGTGGTCGACACACTACTAAACTTGTGCCTATAATCTTTCACAAATTGTTAGCTCCAGTACAAAATTAAAGAAGCAAACTTTAAATTCCAGACATGTCTTGGCTGATTGAATGTTTTGCAGGTAAGGGGAAAACCTGTGTAAATGTGCTTTTTAGCTGAGAAGCTGCTTAACCATATTGATGTACATTTCTAGAAAGGAAAATAGACAATAAAATAATTAATTCATATAATATAAATTGAATATGTAGCAAAATGACAGTAATTTTCAACTACTTTTACCTCCACATATCTACATATTCTACATCTCTTTGCTACACTAAGCTCATCTGACTCCCAGCTGACCTCAACTCAACTTCTTTTACTGGCTGGTGAGTGTGTAGAAGTCCTTTAGCTCCACTGCTTCAGAAACAACAATCTGTGTGTATGATTTCTCTTTGAAGTCTGTGATGACTTTTCCCAGACGACTCCACCCACAGCCCCATGTATCTTTCTCATCCATTCTCGTTTGTCTTTCTCACTCTTGCTCTGTGACTCTTTCACTCTCCCACTATCTGTCTTTCACATAGCCTCTCTTTGTTTCTCTCTTCCTTTCTCTTACCTTTTCTTTGTATCTCTCTCCCATTACCTCTCTCTAACCCTCTCTCACCACCACCCGCCTCTCTCTCCATGCATCCATGGCATGGTCCTTCTCTCTGTTATGTCTACAGTCACCTTGTGTGTCTATTGAGTATCTACATCCGTTCCTCTATTTCTGCCTCTGTGTGTGTAATTTGACTTGATCTGAAGTTCAGGGATATAAATACATGAAAGTAAATCTAATTGTGTGTATTTAGTGAGAGCAGCGTTATGACTACAGTGTGCTGGTTGGTCATCCTGCTGTGGACACCGGCGGGCCTTGCTCAAACTGAGCCGTGCTAATTAATAGCTGTTGACTTGCATTTGACTCACAAAGGGGCCCATTGAGCGGGCAGTGGGGAATGTTGGCATGAGGCCTGGTGGTCCAGCTTTAAGGGAAAAGAATCAATTATCCTGAAACACATAGTCATACCTACTGCGTTAGACTGCAGTAGTCATTAGGAGAGATGCACAGGCCTTCCATCTCTACTCAGACTCTCTCCCTCTGTCTTCCCAAAAAGATTAATCACATTTACATCAAAACTGTAATCTGCAGGATTTTTAAAATGGCAGCTTTAATTGTACTCTTGAAGTTTGAAGTAGGGAAATGTAACCTAATTACATGGCTCCAAAATACCAATAGAAGAGTCTGACCATTCAGAAGCACCCACATGATGTATACATGACAATACAACCAGAACTGCCCATCTGGCAGAATCCAGCCTCCACATTTAAAATTAATTATATCATATATGATATAACCCATGTATGGGTATTTTTATTGGTGTTATGTAATGCAAGAAGGAAAGCTACTGTAATTCTATAGTGATATACAATGCAATAACATTACTTTGTCACAGAAATTTCTACAAAACTAAAGATTTGCAGATTTCCTGAAAAGAAGATGTAATGTGTATGTAAAGAATAAGAGAGAGAGATACTAACCATACACATATTGCCCGCCCAAAGTGGACAGAGGTATACAGAATCTATAACTTCTATCTAAAAAGTGTAGCCTTCTCTAGTCCTAATCTGAGCATGGCTGTAGCATTGTGCTACTTCACACAGTTGTTGTTCATCGAGTGAAGTAAAGGCAACTGACTGACGGTTGCTATAATTTGGTAAAATCAACATATATGTCTAGTTTGCTGTGTTTTTAACCTTTCTTTTTACTCTTTTGATATAAAAAAAAGTCCAGAATTACTGCAGATGTACGGTACTTACTGTGTGTGAATGACATTTTTAATGATAAGTATGTTTTACTTATACATTTAAAAATAAAATTTATACATATACAGTAGACCAATTCTAATGATTATGCAATCTAATGGTTCTGGAGATATTATCAGTGTTATACTCCTTGGTCATTAATTTTGGAATCATCTACACCTTTGTTCAAGTTTCACAGCATCATAAACTCACTCTTACTTCCAACTAAATTGATTTAGTTCCAGAGACTGGCTGGTGATTCCAAACTATCCATAACCCTGCCTAACTCCAGTGAATGCCCCCTTTTTCTCACTTTTCCTAAATGCCCGTCCCTCTCTTGCTCTCTCTCCTTATATACCCCTTCCAACATAAAGGCACTTTTGCCCTTCTTTTTCCAACTCCCCCGATTACCCCGTCCCCTGTCCACAGTCTCTGTGGGAGGCCTGCAGCAGGTGAGCAGTGAGCTGTGTGTGTGTGTGTGTGTGTGTGTGTGTGTGTGTGTGTGTGTGTGTGTGTGTGTGTGTGTGTGTGTG
>JBBIGC010000033.1:3164788-3180165 GCA_037576955.1 Lepidarchus adonis
TGTGTGTGTGTGTGTGTGTGTGTGTGTGTGTGTGTGTGTGTGTGTGTGTGTGTGTGTGTGTGTGTGTGTTGGGGGGCAGGGGTATTCCTAATATTCCAGTTCGCAACAGAATGAAACACTCAATTATGGTATGAGGAGACAAAAGAGAGCATTTATATATAGAAAATATAATCTTTATTTTCAACTCCTTTGATCTGAGCAAAGTGTCAGACACACCTAGAGAGCAACCTCATTTTGCTTAAATGTTTACATTTACTCCCCCAACCAATGTATTTAGCTGTCTCTAATTCATTTCCCATTACCCGCCTAATCTGGCCGCCTAAGTGACCATGTGGCCACACACCCTGAGGCAGCGTCTTTGCATTTTCACACTTGCTCTTCTCTCTGTCAGAGCTAGATAAAACTTGCTCACCTCCAGCTGTGTCTTTCTCTCTGGGCGTGAGCAGCACCTCTAGAATGGTAAAGAAAGACTGGTTATCAGGCCTGGGCAAACGGGGGGCTGCAGAGAGGGACACAGCAGCTGAGTTGACCCCAGCTCCTGCCTACACTCTGAATGTTAATGGGGACAGGAGAATGGGCAAACAGGCCTATTGAAATGCACAGGTTGAATGTTTTCTTAGGGTAATAAAGTGGCGATACAAGAACAACCCAATTTTAGGGTCAGCTGGTCCACATTATGTGGGGGTGAATGGGGGCAATTGGGGGCTCAGCGTAGGCTGATTTATCTGTGGCTGAGAATATCAATTAGGCTAATTTTTACAGATATTATCAGCCCATTGTTATCAGCTGTGAAATACAACAATGATTGTTGTGGCTCTGAAATGTGTAAAGATAAATGCGAAGGTCACATTTAATGTCCAAGTATTTTGCCATTGGGACATCAAACTGTAGCAAACCGCTTCATACTGGCTAGTGGCTATTGAAATGTTAATGGAAGGCATGTTTTACAAACAAAAATAATTCCCTTTTACACTCAGTCCCATCTATTCAACTGCTGTGGCATTCCAGAGCCAAAGATTTGTCTATTACTGAATGTTCTGAGGCCAACAGCACTCACCTTTTGTTGTCCATTGAAAGTAACACCAGCCCACTCTCACATCCATAGTCAACGAATCCCCAGAATTCTTTATTGGCTTCCCATTGGCTGCTGGCTTTCCAAGCCACAGTCGCACAAAATGAATGGGGTCGGCTAAGGAATGTGGGGACACAATAGTCGGAATGTGATTTTGCTGGGAGCCCCCAACAACCACCCCCTCCCCAGACCAAGCTCCGCCGCCACGAAACATACACATGCTTTCACAAGTCCAGACATGTTGAGGCCCCAAGTGCAAAAAAATATACTTTCAGGGCAATAATGAATAAAAATCATTAGCAGTTTTACTAAGTAATAAATCATGGCCTTAATTTACTGAGGCAATAAATGCCATCTTTAGCTTTTGCTGTCAGTCGTATATCGTTGGCTCACTATGGGTCACATGGCGGACCAAATGGCTTGTCACAACATCAGAATAGGAAGTGACATGCACATCTGACCTATCCACTTTAGAAACTGCACTCATGCAGTATTCTAGCCCATTTATCATTGTGTCCATCTCTTTAACATGTTTAAAGAATGTAGGTAAACAGAGAAGTACTTGAAGAATTGCAGCATAAAGTCATATTACACCTTACACTTTAGGCACAAATGAATGAAAACAAGTTTAACAAGCTTAATTTATTATGATTTGCCTGATTTCTGCAAAAATAAAATACCCAAGCTAACTCAAGCAGTATTTTAAGCACTTTTTACAACACATAATTGTCATTAGGGTAATGAAAGTATGCTGGTAAATAGTTTGGCTGCTGATGACAGAAGAAAAGTTAAAGTGACCCAAACAGTTCTTTATTTTCTGAGGAAAATCTACTTTTACTCTGAAGAGTACATTATATACACACTGTACTGTGCATTTGTTTCTCATTCTTGCTTGAAACGCAGGCCTAAGCTCAAGAACCTCACAGCAACCACACACCCTTGTCACATTTGCCACAAGATTTTGTTTGAGATTTATGACCCACCACCAGTCTCGCATCACATTTTACCTCCACAAGTGACTGTGTTGTCACCGTGTGCTTCTATGCTCTGAGTGAGATGTTCACCACTGTCATTGGTACAGAAGCATGACTTGGATTCCACCGCCTCCCTTCACTCTCTCTGGAACTGTCAGTGGGCTGCTAGCCAGCGCTCAGACTTTACAGCACTCTGTCACATTTCATGACATGCAGACACATCAGAAGGTTGCATGTGTTTGTTGCTCTTTTGATGAGCTGAGGCCAACGAGGGACCTTTAAACAGCCTTGGAGCCTTTCACTTCTACATGCTTTTGCCATTAATTTCTGTGTCACATATAACAACCTGGTTATAGGTCTATAAAGTGATGTAGCTGTGTGTTACGTTTGGCCTAATTAAATGTTACAAAAGTGTTTCTCGGTCCTGATCATGGAGCCCCCTGTGCTGCATGTTTTAGTGGCTTCCCTGCTTTTAACACACCTGACTGAAATCCTCAGCTAAAGAACAAGCTGCATAAAAATAAAGTGTGTGTTAGTGCAGAGGCACTGTGGTACACTGTCTAGCATTATCTAAGCACAATGGCATATCATCATGTCCAATTATGCAACATAACCTCATCCATTACTCTCCTCCATTCATTCATTTCTGGCACATTTGCATATATCACACTTCATCTATACTGTTGTAAACTCTTTGGATATTATTTTTTACATCAGAGGTCATCAATCTTAGCTTCTCCTTTATTGAAATGAAAACTTGCCATCACACCAGCTCTTCCTTGACACCTGGTTTACATGTTAAATATACACTATATTGCCAAAGGTATTCACTCACCCATGGAAATAATTAAATTCAGGTGTCCCAATCACTTCCATTGCCACAGGTGTAGAACTTTAAGCACCTAGGCCTGCAGACTGCTTCTACAAACGTTTGTGAAAGAATGGGTCGCTCTCAGGAGCTCAGTGAAACACGTTCTCTGGAGTGACGAATCACGCTTCTCCATCTGGCAATCTGATGGACGAGTCTGGGTTTGGCTTTTGCCAGGAGAACGGTACCTGTCTGTCTGCATTGTGCAAAGTGTAAAGTTTGGTGGAGGGGGATTATGGTGTGGAGTTGTTCTTCAGGAGCTGTGCTTTGCTCCTTAGTTCTAGTGAAAGGAACTCTGAATGCTTCAACATACCATGAGATTTTGGATAATTTCATGCTCCCAAAATTGTTTGGGGATGGCCCCTTCCAGTTCCTACATGACTGTGCACCAGTGCACAAAGCAAGGTTCATAAAGACATATATGAGTGAGTTTGGTGTGGAAGAACTTGACTGGCCTGCACAGAGTCCTGACCTCCACCCAATAGAATGACTCTGGGATGAATTAGAGCGGAGACTGTGAGCCAGACCTTCTCAGTCCAACATCAGTGTCTGACTTCACAAATGTGCTCCTGAAAGAATGTTAAAAAATTCCCATAAACACACTCCTAAACCTGGTGGAAAGCTTGACCAGAAGAGTTGAAGCTGTTATAGCTGCAAAGGGTGGGCTGACATCATATTAAACCATATCACTTAAGTTCATATGCATGTAAAGGCAGATGAGCAAATATTTTTAGGAATATAGTGTACTGTATGTGTATTACATTTACATTAACACCACCTGCCTAATATTGTGTAGGCCTTGCTTTTGATCCAGCATTAACAATTTGTACAAGGGGTGCTCCTCGTTAGATTGGACCAGACAGTAACGTTCACTCAAATGCATCAATGAGCCATGGGTACCCATGACCCTGTTGCCAATTTAACACTTGTCCCTCCCTGGATCACTTTTGGTACGTACTGCACACCTGGAACTCTAGAAAAGAACTGCTGTTGTGTATATGTTCTGTCTCCGTCATCTAGCCATCACATTAAGGCCCTTGAAAAAGTGGCTTAGGTCATTATGCTTCCCCATTTGTCCTACTTCCTGCACATCAAGAACTGATTGTTAACTTGCTTTGCATTGTAATGAAATAACTAGACAGTGTTATTCATTTTACCTGTCAGTGGTGTTAATGTTATGGTTGAGATGTGTAAATGTATGTATTTCTTTATTCTGTATTTCTCCTTTATATTGCATATCTTCTCTTTATTTAAACTCCAAGACAAACACGTCCTACACGCATATGTTCCTGGCCTGTAAAGCGTTTCTAAAGTATTCAGACCTTTACCTCAATTGTTTTCAGGATACAGGCCTACAGGAAAAAGCCTTCTGCCTGCTCTGTGTTTAGGTATGATAGTGACTGAACCCGCTCCTGGTTTAATCCTAGTTTACCTGAGGCCCTTCCGCCATGCTTTTCCATGCTCCTCCCCGCCTCGTTGTCCAGCCCTCTGCTCCGGTGACCGCGCGAGTGTCTCCGCCGAGACTCCGTAGCGCGAGCGAGCAGCAGCGAGGCAACGCGGCTTCTCCATTCTGCTGCTATTCAAGCATAACACCCTCAAAGCGCAGCGAAGAGCAACCAAAGCCTACTCATAAACTTCCATTTTCTTCTCCGAATCTTCTCACGCGAATCCAATGTCTGAGTGGACACTTTTCTGGCGGAAACGGTACCATAAGTAACTTTTTACTGCGGGTTTTTTTGTTTTTGTTTGTTTTTCACAGTTCGCGAGACTAGTGGCATTTGACTTTACACCGAAGTTTTCAGCTAGAAATGATCTTTTCACTGCGAGAAGCAGACGTTTTCACCGAATTTCGACTTTTCTCTTAAGGTCTCCTTTGTTTTCTTAGTTCTTTAAGGGCCCAAAGCGGACTGTCTTCGGAAAATTTCTCCTGCTCGAGCGAACTTCGCTGGACTTTACCCACCTTTCTGAACAAACTCTCCTGAACCGGCGCAGCTGCACGAGGAGCTCCAACGCGGCAATCCCGCTTTTCTCTCAAAGAGGTTAATTTATAGATAACTGTATCGGTTTTTTTTCCTCTGGGTGCTTTATTACTTCGCCACAGCGATGAAGACAGCTGTTGCGTTCGCTGTGTGCGCGTGTGTCGTGATTTTAGTCTCTGCCGCCGCTGAGCAAAAGTCAAAGAACTGCAACGAAGTCAGGACTGCTTACAGCTCTAAAGGCTTCAACATCAACGACGTCCCCAACAAAGGAGTTCACGGTAAGATGGGAACTTTCGGGCGGCGTAGCTGGTGACTGACCCGCTGACTGGGCTCTGAGTCACGACGCCTGAATGGGGGAAAACTTGTGCATTTTTTAAACCCCACTGAGTAAAAACGCGAGTTCAGTGTTAGTTTGACCTAATTACACACATATCCCGTTGTTATCGCTCTTACACTCTTCGCTTCTGTTGCTTTATTGTTCGAATTAAACCTAAACTCATTTACCATCACATACGAAAGCTGAACACAATGCCGAGACTTTGATTTCGACGAACTTTCCGAAGACTTCCGAAGTTTTCCGAGCTTGGCATTAGCGTTCACTGACTTTACGTCCTTCCCAACACACACACTCCATCTCTTACTTGTGTTGTACTGTGCCATTAGAAGCTAGCGCTACACTCCTCATTTTAATTCCAGCCCTTATCGTAGCAGCCATTATGGTAATGTAAATGGAGTGATTTTTATCTTGATGCCAGCCGGCAGTGGAGGCGGGGAGAACCCAAGTTTCCAAGCTCTAGCTTTTCAGCGTGGTCTGGGACGAGAAAGCATGTCCCGGGGCGAGCCTTTGTTTTTATTGTCTGTCTTATTTCCCTAGTAAAGGAAAAGTCTTGCGACTTTGCAGTGTTGAATATCCCCTTGATCCTCCTTCAGAGAAGGTTGGAGTAGAGAAGCGTCTTCTCCCATTTCTCATAAACTTTAATACATTTCTACAAACTTTAGTCAATTATACACTTAAAGCTAATTATATTGTTCATATCCACCTTGTTATAGTCTCACTTTCTGACTAACCCAACAAAGTGCTGTGGTGTCAGTGTTTTAAAGTTGTTGCTGTGGATCTGAGTTTGAGCCATTTTCTCTTTAACCGGTTTTCAGAGAACTCCTTTGATCTTCAATCTGTTAGCATTTTAGCTTAATGACACTTTTTAGATTCAAATTTCTAAATCGGTGGTTTTCTTTAGTTTTAACTTTTTTTCTTGGTTTACAGAACTGAGAAGGTTCAGAACTTTTTCAGGCAGAATACCAGTTAGGAGGAGCGTTGGTAAGGTGTGTGCTGTATGAGAATTAGAACAGCTGCTTCAAAAAGAAAACTATTTGCTCCTAATTCTCCTTCCTCCACTGACTCAATGGTCCATTGTTCTTCTCTGGTGTTTTTTATGTTGTAGAACTTTGCTGTATGTATGAAGTTCCTGAATTTTGACACACATTTAGCAGACCTCCGGTTTTGATTGGATTGTTATAAATAGATTTTATAAAAGTTCATTTAGTAGTTCTTGTATGCGTCTCACAAATTCATCAAATATGGATTGGACCCTGTACAAGGCAAACCTTAGTGAGCATGTCTGTCAATAATAGAAGCTGAGATAATTGATCCAGAGAGAGAGTAACAAGGTCTACTGTCGCTGAGGGTGGAGGCTTCTTAGAAAGCAGAAAGGAAACACAAAAGCCCTGCTTTTGGATAACAATGTCTCCTGTTGCTAGGGAAAATGGTCCACAGCAGAACCTAATTGAACTGGCAGTGTCCCCTCCTGGTTTTGGCTTGTGGAGCTGGCCCTCTTCACCCGGTAGTCAAAACATCTAATCTGTATGTTTCTGTAGTTTTGAATCCAAATTTCATCTCCACAGTTCTTCTTAGAATCTGCTGGATATTGGGCTGAGTAGAGGTCTTGTCATAATGATGTTCTTTACATGCCATATACTCGATTTTCTGCACTTAATCTGCAAGGGTGCTATTATTTATCCACTGTTTTTTTAACCAGATGGATTATTCCTGCCAAGAAAGCCATATGAACAGTCTTTGCCATCAAAACAGCTCCATTAATTTGAGTTTTGGTTAGTAGTGTTGTAAATAAGAAAAGTACAGCACTACTCACTGTAGACTTGGCTTTAAAAATGACTAGTTAACCTCTGACCACAAGCATGTTTTGTTTTCAACTTGTGGCAGAAAGATGACCGTTTGTTTGTGAATTTTGTAGCCTCGCAATTACGTCTCATTACTTGTGGTGTTTTGCACATGGTTTGGGAGAAGATTTCTAGGAAACAATAAAACAAACTGAACAACATGTGCTGATGTCTCAACCAGTTGTTACTCATTTTTTATGAAAATGCAGTGTTGAGTGAATCCCCTTCAGAAAAAGCAGTCACCGATTTTGATGTTAAGGCTTACTTTGTAAATGTGAGTCAGATATTTTTGAGATCTGATGTTTTTGAAGATGATTATTTTCGAGGTGCTTCATTGCTAGTGTTACTCTAGTCTATTGTTTACATTTTTATGTGAAGCAATAGCAGAAGTAAAACTTGTACAGAAGGTCCTCGAGTTATGCCAAGGTTCGGTTTCTCAGATGCAAGTTGAAACTTATGCATGATTTATTAGAGGCTTTATTAAACTGCACTGTGCTTTATTAACGGCTGGTAAAATGCATGAACAGCCTCATATTACAGTTAAGCATTTAGGAAACGTTGCTTTACTGTAATATTGCTCCCTTTTTAATGGCTTCCACACACTCTGTGGATGAAACCCCAAGTACCACCCGTTCTGGTGTCGACCAGAGGAGAATGGATGGGTTCCTCTTCTGAGCCTTGGTTCCTCCCAAGGTTTCTTCCTACTTTTTAGGATGTTTTTCCTTGCCTTGGCTTGCTCGGTAGGGACTCGGACCTGGATTCTGTGAAGCTATTTTGTGACAACGTTAGTTGTAAAATGTGCTGTACAAATAAAATTTACTTGACTTGACCGCCAGAGCAAACACATTGCAGAGGTGTCAATGATGGTGCCTTAGCACAGGGCACTATTAGCCACCGCACACACACACAATGCTGAAAACTGCATGTGGCAGTCATGTATTACCGTAAAGCATGTAGTAGATATTCAACTGCATTCTACTACTGTATATGATATATGGTGGCTACAAATGCTGTGGAGATTGTTAACAAAATATTGTATAACATCATGCTTGTTAAGGAAATATTCTTTTGTTTGCCTGACCGAGGTAGGGGTGGGCAATATGGCAGAAATATTTTATCAGGATACTTTGTAAAAAAATTCACATTCACGATATGGCACTATGTATTTATCTTTTAATGAGCTGCATTCATATTTGTATAGAAAAGTATTAGTACAAAATAGTTTTATTCAGTGTTTCTCGCACTGCAGTACAATAAGTTAAGCAAGACTAATGATGCATTCTGAAATAAAACATGAACTTCAACAATTGTTTAAGTAATGTCAATATCACAATCTGATCAGAAAATCACACTGTGGCCACAATTTATCACAATAATGATACATCTCATCATATTGCAGATCTCTGAGATGTTTATTGAGTGATCGGTGGGTCTTGCCAGACATGAGAGCGAGTTTCTGTTTGAAAGTTATCAAGGATTATGAACATCTTGGCACACCTCATGGCTTATTAAACCCTGTAGTACACAGTTGAGTTTTTCATGGCCCTCAATTCCTGAAGAAACCAAAGAGGGCCTTGTCCTTTTAGAGAAAAGACCCACTGTTGGTGATGGTGAGGTTTTGCCTAGCTCTTCTAAAATGTGTGTGTTAAGTGGCTGCTGCACAGAAGCGGGTAGAGACTCTTTAAAAGATGGAGAAAAGGGGCGGTTAACACTGACCAGATTGGTATCTCTCCATGTCAACAGTTTCTCATTGGAAGGCAGCACACTTTCCTGCTCCAGGGCAATCTGTTTTGCTTTATGTTGGCAGCTGGGTCTTATGTCATGCCTCAGGTATGGACAATGGTGAAGATCAAAGATGCTTTCTCCTTTCCTCTGGGAGGATCATCAGAGTCATAATTACTTCAGTGCTTTATGACCGAAGAGCTGAAGAACCACTGACTTCAATTTACTGACTTCCTATTGTAGTTCAGAGCTGTACAGAATTATAAATGTTTTATTATGCATAGGCTTCGGCCACATTACTTTATGAAATGATCCTTTAAACTGTGAACAGATGTTGTGTGTGACTGTTAGCCTTGTGCTCTGGTAAATAATTAACTGATCCTGCCATATCACCCAAGATAAGATGGAGTCTGGTCATGTACAAATGATAGTACCCAGCAGCTTGTGTCCCTTTTGCGGTTTAAGCAAAACACCCAAACAAAACCAGTGGTACGAATTTTCATATTTACTCATATTTCATCAACTTTAAGTGAGACGATATGTTTTCAAAAGAGGTGTCAGTTTCTGTGGACTTAGATTTCACTTTGTCAGTGACTAAAGATCATCACCCATTTGTCAGGAAATAGGCCATTAGAATATCAATAGTATCAATGAGGGAAATTGATCCTGCTGTAATGGCAACTTTTTTTTTACTATTGTAAGTAGGATTCCAAGGGTCAGAGAATGTTATTTGTTCTTGTTAACACCTTTGATTTCAAACATAAGTCTCTTAAATATGTGTTGAGCTCGGAAGAGTTCATTCGCCTGGTAGCCAGTTCTGTCTCAGCACCCCGCTGTTTTCTGCTAATCGGAGAATAATTGCTGAGGCACAATAATTAAAGAACTAATCACATGTTTGTTTTCACTGTTGCCAGCTGCATGTATCATTGTCAGCTGTGTTATCATCAGATGTCAACTTTGATTAGAATGATCTGGGACCCTGGGAGAAAATTTATTTCACTGCAACTAATATCTAATTTGGTTAAATAAATAAAAAAAATAAATAGAGGAATTGAGGGATTTGAATTTAACAGTGACTTTATACGGTTTTGTAAATATGCACAAATGTAATGGTTTCCACCACCTCAGTCTTGCTTTTCAGTTTTACAAAATATTTTTCAAATGAAGCTGACCTTGCCAAAAACCTGCTATTAGTTTACAGAAGGCACATTCATTTTGACAAAAACAATTTTACATCTATTTAATAACATCAGTTGGGTTTTTGAAATACTGTTATTTAGTGGGGATATGACAAAAGTGAATATAAGAAGCTTCTAACCTTGCAAGAGGGGAAAATGATTGTGACGCCCCTGCCCCAGATTGTGTGTTGTGGCAAAGCCCTGTAGCTGGCTGCTTGTAATTGAATTTGACTCTCTGGCGGAAGTTGTCTTGTGAAATTAGCATGCAATTGGTAATCCAAGGGTGGGCAGTTTAGAAGGCTGGAGCGGTTGTGTGTTTTCCTGATCATGTGGCAGGATTCTTATCGGTTTCCTGGTTCAGGCACTGAATTAGTGCTGAGATGTGACCACATCCTGGCTTGCGACCACATACTGCCCTGGGTTTTCACATAGGCTGAAAATCTTAATGGCACTGCTTTAATGCTACACATGGGACACACTTGAGTGCAGGTAGCTATAAATCCAGCCCAAGCTATTCCTTAAGTGTGCCAGTCTTGCTGAAACCTTTCTTGCTATAGTTAAATACAACTGAACCGACAGCTCTTTTGAATAGTTTGTGAGTTGAGTTCTGCAATTGACTGACGACCTGGCGAAGGTGTTTCTCTGCCGTTCTGCTGCCATAGACTGTTACAGGATGCTTGAACAACAAAGAGCATGCTCGGTGACACTTTGTGGGTGGTATTCATACTTTTGCTCTAACTCAATTTATGAATCTCCAAACCCCCTTTGCTCCATTTCTGAACTGAGACTGAGTCTTTTCTTACTACCTCTTTGCTGCAAAGCATAATCTTTACATGTCTGAAGTCTGGCTTTGGTTTGCCAGCTTGTAGCATTACCTTTGCACTAGTGTCTCCACATCACTCCCCCTCCACAGCCTCCAGTGGACGCTGACCCAGCAGGGGGTAGATGCTCTGTGTAGGGAACAATGGGGAGCCCCTTTAGCCCCCTCACCTCCCCCCAACACATTCCACAGGGGACCACCAAGACCCACACATACAGTGCTGGGAGTCTAGAGCACCAGCAAAGGATTGACTGGGCAAGTGAAAGAGAATAGAGATTTTGACTGATGGAAGAAGCGGAGCATAGCAATAGGATGAGGGTTGGAAGAAACAGACGTGCCAAAAATTCTGAGTTGCCAAGAGGAGTTGCCACTGTATGACTTAAGATATTGTGTGATTTAGACCTGGAATGTCAGGATGTCTTGATGCATTTGCTCTTATTCATACCTTCATTATTGATTTATATATTACACTATATTAATCCCATTGGGGAAATTCCAGTCTACATTTTACCTATCCAAGGCAGTGAATACACACTCACGCTGTAGTGGCATCCTGAGAGCAGCAGGGGTTAGGTGCCTTGGTCAAGGGCACTTTAGCCTGCTGGTTGGTTCTGGGATTTGAACCATTCTAACCATTAGGCTACAGCTGCCCCACAGTTTTGAATGTTTCAGATGCATATTTACACTCAAACATCAAACCTCCTTTTGTGTTTTCTGTTTTTTAAGTCTCGTGTTTGTGTAAATCTGTCAGGATCATACAGTGCTTCTGATGGGTGCTACATAAAGTCTGCTGATAGAAGCCACCAGTGAAGCTTCTTGTTAACACTTAGAATTTGCATGCTGGTTAAATCGGCACTCCCCAGGCCCCCTTCACTTGGCTCGTACACCCTGGTTCCTCTCAGAGAATGCTTTGTAGGAAGTGTTTGTGCAGGACATTCCTTTTTTATCCAGCCTTAACATCTAGAAGAAGCTTTTCTTCCTTTTCTTCCCATTCTGTTTGGCCATTTCAGTCATTTTGGCTTGCAGCAAGGCCTCATTCAGGTTCTCATCCCCTTTTCACTACATTTCACACTTCTCTATCTGTTTTAGAGCTTCTGTGCATGGGATGCTTTCCAGCTTATTTAAATACCAAAACATGCAGCCGCAGCCACTGCAGCTCATGCTGTAATTAATCTACGGACATTGTGGTGTTAAACTCTTAATGCTTAATCTAGATATGTGGATACTCTTTTTAATTTGAATTCTCTACATATTTCTCATCAAATATTGTATTGTGTGTGAGACATGTCATGTTTATTTTTCAGCATGATATCTGTGAGTACTGTTGTCAGTTCACCTGCAGACACCTGGTTTGGAGGGGTCCAGAGTCCCTCACAGGTGTGTTCCATGCATCATCTTGGAACCGCAGATCTCCACAAACCTGAATTTGGTGGAGGCGCATCACAGATTAAGCCCCAAGACAGTTATTGCCCAATTGAAGTTGAGGAAGATGATAGCTCTCACGCTGCCTATATTTGTAATTTTTTTGTGGTTCCCCCAGAGTCACTTTGTGGCTGTGGAGGGGTTTGGGCCAGGAACTTGCCTGGGTTTGGGCAAAAGTCCTGGGTCTGGTAGTGTTCCAGAACCACTGTAATCCCTGCTAATTATTCCCATGGCTTACATCAAGACTCCCCCTGATGAGCTCCAGATTAGCTCTCAGCTCAGTCTGCTTTTGTACACTTACTTCCTCACGGCTTATGCACTTACCTAATCCCACTCTTGCAGCCCTTCTGAGCATGTCATAAAGTCTTTGAGAAGGATGAAAAGACTGTTGATTTAATGTGTGCTCTGGCAGATGAGCAAGGTGCTAAAGGAGGTCTCCCTGGCTTTTTAATTTGACTGACGAGGTGATGGCAACTCGTTAAACTGACCATAAAAACTGAATGTATGAAATGAACAAAGTATCATCCAGGTTCTGCTGTTGACATCATTGCTGTTTCAAAAAACTTCAGCAGCCAGTGCTCACTTCATGGTCTAGAGGTTTTAGGTTTTAAGCAATTTGCACAGATTCATGGAAACAAAACGGTTGATTTTATGAAGCAACAAGAGATGGTCATGTTTGATCTCCGCTGAAAGCTTTAGAGCATGAACTCTGCTCATTGGCCGCATTGATTTATTGACATGACTGTCCATATCTCATTTGAAATGGGAAGGGGGGGGTCCATGACTAAAGTGTAGTATGTGGACATCAGTGTTGGTTTACCTTTTTGCGATTAGATAATAGCACAGCTCTTCCCACCAGCTTCACTCCTATCCAGTTTCCTAAGCCCACAGCTATATCAGAATCATTGTTGCTGCAATGTAGCTTTGAGGACTTGGAAACATGATCATGGGACTGACCTCATTTTGCCCATGGGGCCCCCTCACTCTCCTACTTGGGCGCGCACACATACACAGGCCCTGTACTCTTCCGTCAGGTTCGACATCTGGCAGATTTCAGCCACTCTTAGATGTCCATTATAAACACTGTCAAAGAGCAGCTAAGTCTTCCGCTGGTTTGTTTTAGCTGATGAGGGTAAGATATAGCACTCGTGTGTTTAAACACTTGTAAGCCCTTTGTAATCTGAAGTTTTAGGGGATTCTTTTGTGTTTAAAAAGTGGATTTTAAGAAACGGAAAGTATGTGTTTAAAAATGAAAGGTTTAAGTTCCAAACAGGAGTACCACCGACCCACATCTGTGTGATGTTCTAATTTAAACTGTTTGTTGTTTCTGAAATGCAAAAGAGGCTTGCAGCGAGGAGAAAAGGTGTTTTTTTTTTAAGATTCTTGCTTGGTGTGGTCTCTCTTTTAAGTTAAAACAAAGCATAATAAGAGGGAGGGATGAGAGATGAGCTGGTTCTGTCCTGTCTTTGCTCAGGTCTTTTCTCCACTATTGCCTTTTGTCACTGAAGTGCTGTAACATCATATCCTGTTCCTGCAAATCTGTGAGGTCAGACACACATTCACTGTTTTTGTGCATTTTTCTACCATTTATTTGCAATAAACAGAACTTAAGCTTTACACCAAAAACATGTTCACATTTAAACATACTGGAACATTGCACATTGACTTTTAAAAATCTTTTATTTATAGATAAGCCAGTATGGCCCAGGGGTGTTTAGTTTAACTGGTTGATATGTTTACATGGCTACTTGGTTAAACTAAGATAATGTTCATGAGGAGTTAAATTTTAGAATTTTGAGCTACCGTAAATGATGAGCAATAACTAAAGTGATACAATAATAAATATGTAGATTCATGTTAACTCTTTGATTGCAGCACCTTCATTTTAAAATGCTAGTCTGATGTTACATTTATTTTTCTATGTAAGCTGTATTTGAATTGATTTCCATTTGAGCTGATGGTGCTTTTTCATGTGAGCTCAAGTATACAGAATCATAAAATGTACCTTAATTTAAAGTTTTGCAAAGCTATTTAACACCATGACCGGGAGATATACTGAATGCTCAGTTGTTTTTCCAAATATCTGCTCATACCCTTAATAAATAGGACCAGTACAACCGAGAATATTCCAGTGACTAGCTCTGGTAATGTAATATGTTGAGCTTTAGTGCATTTTGTAAGATAACCAAAATAGCATTAGCTTATTCTGACAAGTCACTTACAGTGTGTCCCCTCAGGGAGTAGGTCGGTCTGTTAATTGACTGTTCTGTTGCTCCATAATGTTTTTCTTTTCTGCTGGTCAGGGATAATGTTGGGCTTCCATGGAAAGTTGAGTCAGGCTTGTCAATGTTGTAAGTGACTGCTTTATCCCTTGATTGTTTAAGTTTTAAGGAAATGTTTTCACTTTACCCATGTGTGAGCTGCCAACCAATAGTTTTTTCCCTCCTACACGCTCCCACTAAAGAGTAGCTTAGGAACTACCTACCAGCAAGTAAAACCAGGTCTAACCTCTGTAGTGTGAATGCAACAAAAGTACCTAGTTCCTAAAAAAAAGTTTGTGGATCCTGCAAAAGGTTCCTGCAGTGTGAAAGTGCCTATAGGAACCACCTTGTAGGTGAAGTGCTGCCCTCTTCAGGTTAATTTGAAAATATAAAAGTTTTTGGTGTAATGTTTAGTATTTGTTCAGTAACAGGCATTATGGAAAAGGTGAGTGAATTCGATGATCTAATTTTGTGTAGTGTATGGCATTGGTACTTGTCTATTATTTTGTTCTAGTGAAACGAGGTTTACTATACGACATTTGTAGTTTAATTTTTAATGACTAATAATTTGATGTTAAATGTGTATCAATTACTGTGTCACTGAGATGATTGTGCTGGGAAGCTTGCATTAGTGTGCAAATGTATCTTTATGCAGCTGATTTCAGATGTTTTTTCAGATGTTAACTGACTGTGGTCAGTTAAAGCTCTCTGAGAGTTTGACTTGACTGCCCAAGGCCCTGACTGGTTGTTTTAGGTGATGTTGTTCATATTGTTCTGCCAGCTCTGCAGTGTCATGTTTTTTCACACTTTCCCTGTTGTGTGCGCGCCTGTGTGTGTGTGTGTGTGTGTGCGCGCCTGTGTGTGTGTGTGTGTGCGCGCCTGTGTGTGTGTGTGTGTGTGTGT
>JBBIGC010000033.1:3180265-3200716 GCA_037576955.1 Lepidarchus adonis
TAAATAAACTGTCCCTACGGGGGTTTGCTTACTCGAGATCGCCTTGTTGGTGTTGTCTGTGCCTCGATCCTGTCACACTATACAGATATATTAATTGTCCCTTTAGTAGCAGAAAAGCAGGACATGACAGACCATGTATAACATGTTACCAGGTAAAATACGTACAAGTGATTATTAATCACTTAATGTCTTAATGTCTTTTAATGTCTGTTAATATCTGAGCATAAATTAGATTTGCATTAAATTATCTTTGTTAATCTAAAAACATATGCAATGGGGTGCAAACAGTGTAAATAAATGATAAAATACAATATGTACAGTTAACTCTCTATATGCAATTTACAATGTCATGACAGACATTAATTGCCTGTAACTGGTCTCTTCTCTTAGTGGATGGATGTAAACCTTTGAGATGTGGTGCACAAAACAATCATTTCTTATTCAGAATGTTTTAACTTGTTAATGTATAAAATTCATTTAAAAAATGTTCAGTACAGTATAAGTGATTCTGCAAGTGTAACGGCTCCCACTCTGTAGCACTGCTGGGCAGGATGGAACCCGGATTTCCACAGAAACTTTTTACTGTGACCCGTTCTGTGGTGTGTGGTGGAGGATGGAAGAGGCAGGGGGCAGTTTTCACTCAAGAATTTTCTTCTGTTGGGGGTGAAGAAAAACGTTTTTCCCCCTTGCTGCACAATGCATTTAGCTCCTCTCCTTTCCAAAGCAATCGTGCGAAATGCAGAACACAAAATATATCAAAATAAACATATAAAATTAACAACACAAAAATGTATCTGATGGAGGGGTGGAGTGTGAATCCCCTTTGCTGCAAACTGCACGTAGCCCTTATAAGCCATGTACAGTAAAAAGGTACCCCCCCCCCCCAAAAGAAAAAAAAAAGGTGTGGTACATATTGAGCACTCAGCAAGGGCTCATGGGAAAAGTAGTCCCATGAGTAGTTTGTTGTTCTCCAAAAAACTAACAATTACAAAGGCAAGATGTAAATATAGAACTGAGTGCTGATGACAAACCAGATGGTTCCTGATTTTAGACTGAAGGATGAGGCATCCATGTTTTCCAAAAAGAATTAAAAATGTCAATTAATCTGGTCATGTAACAGTGTTCTGCTTTTCTTTAGTCCATTTTAAATAAGCTTTGTCCCAGAGAAGATGGTGGCATTTCTGAATCACATTTATATTTGACTTTTTATTTGGTTTTAACCTGCGTTTCTGAAAGCTATGGCAAAGTGAGAGCATGCAGTGAGAACCATGACAGAATCATGTCCGTTTTTAATGCAATGCTGCCTAAAGCCCAAAAATCACAGGCATCCAATATAGATTTTCTGCTTTGTCTGTTGCACATGGAATTCTCCAGATTCTTAGAATGGTTTGATGATATTCTTATTAAACACTGTTTACCTCACTGTTAAAGATATCAAAGAAAACATTTATGACTCTACATGTCTGTGTCTGATTAGTTCTGTATTCAGAACTGTCTGTAGTAAATTTGACAGTCAAAATGTTTGTGTTTTTGTGTATTTAAGCTAAACAGTCTATTTTAAATGTGAAACATTTTAGCTTATGTATTGCCCTTTTCTCATTTTATCATACAGCATTTTACTGAAGCACCAGTACATCAGTACCAGTACACTGGGTCTATTAAAATACCTGCCAAAGCCCAGTCCAGTCATGTAGCATGATTTATGTTATGTTTAAGTACCATCAGTATTTTCCAAATAAAACTGTTGTTTTACTTATTTACATATACTCTTGTTTTAAATATGTCACACTGTATCATTCTTCTTTATCACTTTATTCAAACTGGAACTCAATGTAACCCTCATTCCTAAAACAAGCAAGCAAACAAAAAAAAGAACTGGGCTGTTAGAATTATTACATGCATGTGCTTTATTATTATATTATGATTTCTATACACATTTTTATAATTTCATTGGTACAGTTCACTTCCTGGTTATTATGTAAATGGAAAACAACTAATAAAAACTAGAAACCTAAAATACTTTTTCATGTTTTTTATAACAATTAAGAACAGGTATGATATAATGGAACAGGTGGAAAAGTGTCAGGATTGTATTTTATACAATACTGCTGAATGTTACTCACATCACAATATGTGCCATGTAAGATGTGTAAAATTTAGGGCAGTAGAATTCATGCTACTTGTTGAATGTTGGGAAAATCATTTTTATTTGAGTATTTTTACTGTTTTTAAGTCTAAAATATGTTTAATGTCCATCTGTGATGTTCCATATATGCTCAGTGCTGTGCTCAATCTGCATGTGCCCTTGTAGTGCAGGTGCGATGCAGGTTTGATCATTTAGACATATCCTCAGGCAATGTGACCTCCTCTCACAAGGCTAATGAATTCATTCATTACAAATGGTTCAGTGCAGTGAGCTCACATAATCAGACTTTAAAGCCTCCTGTTTTAGATCTTTAATAAGTAATTTGTATGTAATTAAAAGGCGTCTATTTTAAAAGCAAGTTGGGCCAAACACATGTCCTATGTATAATCATATATGTGCACATTTATACAAATTATTATTATTATTATTATTGTTGTTGTTGTTGTTATTCATATAGATAATTATAACAAAAAACGTAAAGCTGAGTTGAAGACTGGTGAATGGTGATCACTAATAATCCAGTATGAGCACTGTGATACTGCAGTGTATGAAACTCAGTAAGCTTCCTATATCATTTACCTTCATAATTTCTAGTATAATTTCTATTTCTATCTCTACAGCTCTCAGAATGGAAAAATAATTCTGAATTTGGCCCATGCAGGAAAAAGATACATCCACATGTCCCTGGTTTTATTTTTCATTGCTAAAAACATCTCAAGGACTTTGTTCAAATATAAAACCTTAACTGTAGAAGAAGTTTTTCTAAATGCCTTATTGTAAAAAGTCTTTATAGAAGTTTGTCGTCTGTGAGTGTACTCTTCACCGTGCATAGATTCTGTTATTACCTAAGAAGAAATATATGAAAGAAAACAGTTGGTGAATGAGGTCCATTGTTCCTCCTGTTACGTGTAGTGTATTTAGATACAAACAGGCCCCACTCTATAAGTAGCTAGCTGGAATAACATTGTTGGATATAGTTATTAGGGGGGAGGGAGGGAGGGGGGCAAATGACTGGCCATTAAGCAGGGTCACTATCCTGGATTACATTGGACTAACCCAGTGTTGCAGCAGAGGGACAGACATTCAAGACCCAAATGTGACAAAAACTGAATGTGACTAAATGTGACTGGCTTGTGTTAAAAACTTTGTTAGTTTAATGTTTTATGACATTTTTTATGACATATGCCCTTTAAACCATGTGCCTCACAAGCGTAGTGCAGTTGGTAGGTGATCTACATACTGGAGCTGCCCAGAGGCTCATTCTCCACTGCACCACAGAAGCGTTAGTGTCTGGACTCAGTTCTATGTGCTTGAACTTCCAGTCATATATTTTGAGGTGCCAGCTCAGGGGGGGGGTGCTTATGTGGGTGTTTGTGTGCTTGTGTGTGTGTGCGCGCGCCTGTGTGTGTGTGTATGGGAGGGAGTGGGCATACAGAATTGACCCTTTATGCCATTGATCATAACTGGTGTCATCAGCTCAATCATCCTTCTTTTGTGTGTGTGTTTCTCTCACTTCATGTGCCCCCTCCCTTCTGTTTTCCAGGCTTAGCCCTCTTGTCCCTTTTTTCCACATGGGTAAATAAACGATGCATTCCAAGCTGTCAGTGTCTCCACTTACATACCTGCCTACCAGTGCATTGTAATTAGGCTCTTATTCTCTCTCTTGCTCTCTCTCTCCCTCTCTGAGTGGTCGTATGCTTGGGGGAGTGTAATTGCTTCCACCTGAACCTTGCTCCGTTCACTTGAGCCATCATGTCCACCCCCTTAGCTCTGCTTGGTTAGCCCGGCTCAAAAGGCTGCCATTGGCTGAAGTTTCACTGGTCCCGTCTACGTCTGCTGGAGAACTCATGAACTTATTCTTTTTATGTTACTGGCATAAAGGCTCAACACTCTGACATTGCAACTTCGTCTGAATCACTGATGCACAACATAAAGGCCATGTTCTCTCCAGCTAAACCTTTGGAATGTCTGTTCATGACTCTTAATGTTTCTGTGAAAATGATGGAGCAAGTTAAATGGTTCACAATGAGCTGACCTGGGAAGTGGTGTAGGCAGGGAGCTTTTGTGTGGATACAAAGCTGGAGACAGCACACTGGGGAGGGAGAGGGAGACAGACAGAATGAGAGGCCAGATCCATGTTGTGGAATCTCCCCAGGGGCTTCTGGGTAAATGTTCATGGATGACAGGCTTTTGGAATGCTCACCAGTGGGAGTTTTAATTGGCCTGGGGCACTGCCTGGTTTAGTAATCAGAGGTGAGTGTGTGTGTGTTTCACCCTATCAGTTCTGTTTAGCATGTTTATTGGGTGTTGTTTTTTATGGGTTTTCCTAAATACTGTCCTATCACATGTGCTTTGTTTGATGAAGGCTGAAGTTGCTTGGTCAAAGAGAAAAGACTATAGGAAGTTAAAATGCCAAACTGCTTCACCCTAGTAAATGATTACTTATCCGTCTAGACTCACAAGTCTGTTATAAAGAGCATTTTATTGCAGCTGAATGGCATGTGTACCTGTCGAACTTTCTCTTTCCAGGAAAGAGACAAAAATTGTACTTTTGCCCTTCCATTTCTTTAGCAAGTGTATTTCACCTGAAAAGAAAGCTGTTGTAGTTTAGTGTAGGGCTTGGAGTTGGGCTCAAGGAAAATTAACTCAATATAAATATTCATATCTGTCTACAGAGAATTCACAATAAATGTAAAAAAAAGAGTAAAGACCATTTAAAAATATATATATTAATGTTTTATTAATGTACAACATGTTATTTTGGCCCAAGCATTAATCTTCACTCCACATTGGAATGCAATATTTTAAAATGACTGATATACCTAAAGTGCTTTTTGTTTGTGTGAACATTTAACGTTTTTATTTAGTAGGATTTCAGTGGGATGGTCATTTATAAAACCTTTATATAATTAACTAAGTTTGAACAGGACTAAGATATGATGATAACATGATTTTCTCATTCAGGTGGATACGGACTGATGTAAAGTTTAATTAATTAAGTTGTAATAAGATCACAATTAACTCGTCCCAGCCCCGGTAAATGAGGCCAGTAAGATTTTTCTTACAAAGACATTTGATTATTTTTCCCCACCTCAAACCTTTGCATCACTCATTTCAAGCAATAACTTCTAGGTTTAAAATCTTTCATTGAGCGACTGAGATTCAACCCCCTAGTTCCTTGTTTTGAGAGCAGTGCTTGGCAGAGGATTTTAATCTGTGATTTATTTGAGGAAACATCGTTTCCAGAGACTTGTGGCTGACTGCTCAATTGTTCCAAATTCAATCCAAATTGAAAATGTAAATCTAGTTCCCAGAACCATTTCTAAGTGAATACTAAATGTTCCTTAAGATTATTTTAATCAAGAAAAGGCTTCAGTGAACTGTGAATTTAAACATCTAAGTGGGGACAGATCTGCTAAATTATACTTTACTCTAATTGTAGCGTAACCACATGTATTCACCACTGATTGTTTTATTGCTCTGTGGTCAACACAAGTATCACAGACAGTTTCTCATTTAAAATCTATATCTTAATTTGATTGTGGATTGCATGACTCTGCACATTTAAAGGTTTTTCGCTCAGAGTTGGGTAGAAAGGTTGAGTCTATGGTCAATAAATAATTTCTGTGTGATTTTTTTTTTCTGTTGTGCTGGATTGTCATGCAAAAATATCCAAATCTGCAATTTCCAAGTTTTCTGACAAGCGGCTACATCTTAATCTAAAATCTCTCTTTAATTATATCCCTGATCTAATGAATCCTAAGACCTTTACAAGGCCTTTGAGGGTAGCACACGATTGTACATCACAAACGGAACTCACAAATTGGGACTAATAGCAAGACTCTGTCAAACTCATCTTTTAGTGAGCTATGCAAAAAAGGTTCCAATTCAACCCATTTTCATTAAGTGAATTTGAGTAGGTACTACCATACCACATTCGTGCTTTGTTAATACTAGTTGTCGTCTGTAAAGCCATGAACATTTTGTTGCTGTGGATGCAGTGACCAAATGTTTAAAAGTATTTAATCTCTTGAACCAGCTGCAGTTGCACCATGATGCATGCAACTCCAATGATTTTGTTCCCAAGTTTGGCAAATTCAAAGTGAAAATGATGCTTTTATGCATTTTTTCAAAACAATATTGCTTCACTTTTTGATGGTTAACTTTATCTTTTCTTCTTGGTTATGACCAATGTATCACATCAAAAGCATAAAATGTAACAATAAATGGAAATGTAATCCGTGTTATTCTTACCTCCTTATAGTATAATAAAAACAGTGGTGATTAACCCATCATGAGGCACAACAAATATAAAGGTGTGAAATGTTTTTAATCTAGACTTTTATCACTAAGATACACTCCAGACCCAGGATGACCATTTCTTACCTTCATTATTTAGCCTGTGCTACATGAGCACAATGCATTTTTGTTGAGCTCTATGTCTGTTCAACTGTGGGATTTACTGGCTTGTATGAGTGTCATGGGATATTCTGCATGTTAATTTTTTATCTCTTTGATACAACTGCCATGTGAGGTTGTATCAAACTAATTGTATACCTTTTGTGGTATAATGGTGATGACTTAAGATGCTTGTTGAAAAGGGTTAAAATTAGTTATGTTACAATGTAAATGGGACTAAAGGTCAGAGGGAACAAGTAAACAGCAAAAATGGTTCAACTAGATATCTGCAGTGTGACTTATGAATATTTGTTTGGTGGGTAAATGATCTGTATATGGAAAGCAAGTTATATGAAGAATGGATAGGGAAGTTGTCAGTACAACACTGCTCTGATTGTAGGTTTATCAGTTCATTATTTCTTTCTCACTGTGTCAGATTTTAGGAATGTGTCCTTTAGGCTGGTCCCACAGCTGTTTCCATTAAGGATGCTGATGTCTTTTCTGCTGGATCTGTTTGTGCTTATGCTACATCAGCATGTCACATGTGTTCTCATGTGCACTGGCTTGTTCATGAAATAGGGGGGATGAGTCAATGCATCATTGACATATGGTGTCTACTGAAGCAGAAGTGTAAAATCGAAGGTACAAAGAGATGATTTTCTTTCATATTTCATAATGAAATGACCTACTTGACAGCATGCACTTTTTTGTGCATAAGCCATGCTTTGTTATTCTGATTTAACAGTTCTCTTTTTCTCTTTTAGTCCTGAAAGCCTTATTGTGTTGGCAAACGTGCTGTAAACTTGTCATGCCATTGTTTGAGAGGTGCTGGAAGGGACTTGGAGAGAAAGGCCAAGTAATATCCCTGTTATCAACTCCATATGATCTTTTAGGCTCTGGTGGTGGTTTCCTAAACCCACTAGAAACCACTGTGAAAAACAATGTACTAATACATTTACATTGTATAGTACCATGTGTTTGTATAACAGCAAGACAACAAGGACTTTCTGTCTCTGTAAAGCTTCAGACGCACCATACAGAACTGTTTAGAATTGATTTACAAGCTTCAGTATGAAATTTCACTTCATAGCTAATTCTGATGTACATGCATTGAAATTAAAAGGCTGTGGAAAATTTTGTTGTAAGTTGTCTCCAATTAGGATTTAGTGGGTTAGAAAATGATCTATGTGAATGGCTACCTAAGTGGTAGAAGAATATTTGTCTAGATGTCATAGAGGAGTCCTTCAGGACATGGACAGTCTCAAATTAGCCTCAGGCCATGCAGCAAAGAGGTAAGAGATGCAGAGGAGATAGAAAATATTGCTCCAGCACCTGGAATGGAGAGCTGAAAGCAACCAGTGGTGGCTTGCCCAGACATGAAAGCCAAATTTGGAAACGACTTCAGAGCATAATAGCTATGATTTATAAATCAAATATCCACTGCTTATCTGACCTTAATATCCTGGCTTAGTTTCACTCTGAAACTCTGTTTAATCTTGTTGCCTTAGTCTGTATAGATCTACTTTGCTGACAGAAGGATGTGCTTTGTCATTATTACACAATGAGCTGCACAATATTTGTAAATATAGACTAAGATTTTAGCAGTAAAGATACATACAATATGCAATTACATTTTTATTCTATATGAGATTATCACCTTGATGAATCACAGTTTTGAGTTTCTTTTGATGAATCAAGTTTTCACATAAACCAGCTAAAACAGAAATATGTTTCTGCAAGAAAATGCAAAGTGAGATTGTGAGAACACAGACTGAATGCTCTGACAACTCCCTTTCTCTCTCCCCCTTCCTCCATTTGTTGCCAAGGGCACTCAAGCTAAAAAGTGTACAACTAAGTGACCACTGTTTAGACACGGTTCATCAGGATGGACTTTTGCACAAAGGGGACTCCCAAAGTTCTGGGTTTTGATCATCTTAAAACCCAGAGTTGTTTCGTTGAGAGGGGGGCAGTTTTAAATATGTTTCTCTCTCTCTCAGTAGTTGTTCCAGAGGAGACTCACCCAAAAAATCCATAGCTTCAATGACCACTGCTTGGACATACTATCTGATTGCTTTTCTGTGTAGAAACAGAAAAAGAAAAAGTTTTCAGAGTTGGTACAGTGTCAATATATTAAAAACTGAGGGAGAAGAATAGGTTGGAGAAGAATAACAATCAATTTGATCAATCTAATGCAGGCCAGTCATATACCAGTTACATAATTCATGCAATTATACTGTTATTGTATAGGAATGAGTTTTTATATTGAGAGAAGGAACACAGTTTGATCTCCTTTACTCTGAGAAGATGAAGTCTTCAGGAGTTTGTTCAGTGTCTGTTGAGAGGGGGCTGGATGATAGAGGGAAAGAAGTTTCATGACAAATGGTAGTCCCCTCCCTGAGTGGTAATTGCAGCCGATGTTAAAGCAGGGTTGTGTGATTATGACTGTAGGGTGGGTGGATTTGCGATTGTCTGTTTTGTAGTCATAGGAATGAGAATTCTCTCAGTGGGTGGATTTTCAAATGCTTTATTGGCCTCATTTTAAATGTGTGGCATTCAATTTATTTCCTAAATGTAACTTGAAAGTTTAACCTCTCTGAGAAGAATAGCATTTTTCATTTACATTCAGAAATCATTGTTTTGGCCTGCTGTATTTTTTGTTGCATTTCTTCTGATAAGACTTTTTGTTTTTTATTTTGGAACTTGAGTGTGGGAACCGATTGTCTAATTTCTAAAATAAACATGTCTTGAAACAGATAAGAATGTTTTTTGTCCCACTCATTTTTGATGATGATAAAATGTCTAATCGTAGAAGGTATGAGTCCAGTGGAAGCCAAGTGTTGATTGGCCTTGTGTTGGCATATGGGAACTGCAGTATGTGTCTAGTTAGACAGACACCAAGGGAGCCTATTACTCTATTTCTTTTTGGCAGCAGCATTTTGATGTGGCTACTGGAGCGATTTATAGTGGCGGACGGCCTGAAATAATCCCTTTGGGAATTTACGACTTCTGACTCATAGGGCCCAGGGCTGTGAGGGCTGTGTTCGTGTGTGTTGGTGTATGTGTGCTGGTGGTGGGTCTGCTGGCTGATGCCCAGCAGGGTCAGAGTGCACGGCCTCTCTCAGAGGAGTGGCTGTTAACCTTTGGCCCTGACGGTTAAGCTTGGAGGCTGGTGGTGCGGAGCTGTGAGAACTTAAGTCTGTCTGGGACCAGGAAAAAGGGTTAAGAGGGCGCATCATGGCAAAAGGTGGAGTAAGGGTTTGAGGGCAGGAGAGCTAATTTTGGTTTCTACTGCATTTCTCTTGCCACCAAATTGGGTTGTTGCAGGAAATGTGGGACGTCAACAGGAAGTAACTGTTGGTTGTTAATGGAGAAATACCTCGAGCTCATTTACGGTTTATAGAATAGTCACTGACCACGTTTGACGGAAGTAGATAAATAACTTTAACCACATTTATGTTGTTTTTGTTTTCTCTAACATTTTTCTTGTGCTTTACTCCGACTCATGTAGTTTAGGTTGTGAGGTTGTTGTAAAGTTCTGTCAACAGTACTGTGTAGAAAAATGATGGGCTAGAATGAATTATGCAAAAATGTAGGTTTCAGTTTGTGGTTATGCTATGTGTTTTGTCTCAGCATCTACATGCATTTTTGAGACATTTAGAAATGGGCTTACTTTATTGAAGTTCCACCACCCCCACCCACCCATGTTCGCCTCTATACAAAGACGTGTGTGTGTGTGTCAGTGCACTGGACGGGATCTCAGAAGAGTGAGGGGTGCAGCTGGGCTGGGGCCACTGCAGGGTGGCCTAAGGTGCTATGTATGTGTGCACTGATATTACTGAAATGTGATATGATTTCAGGTTGCAGTGCACATTTCCATTAAATGTATTTTCAATGAGCAGTTCTGAATTTCACTAAGATATTAACATAGTGGGCTTATTACAGCCATTAGTTATGAGTATGTACATGGCTTACACCACAATCTTGATTTCATCAGTGTAGTGTCTATAGGCTGTCCAAGCATGAATGTTTGTAAATAAGCTTGGCATGCTGAAATGCAGGGTGGCGTGTTTTTCACATTAACACACCATCGTTGTGTCAAAGGAATCCTGGCAGTGAGCACTATTTCTGCTGGATATTTTGTGGTGATGGTGACTATTTGCAAGCTCTCAACAGCTACTCACTTTATAGTCATGTTTACTCATTTAACAGACACTCTGGATCCAGAGCTTATCACAGATATCACCCTCGCTGCTTTATATCATGTTGAGTGTTGTGATTAGCTGTATAAAAGTTAGGTATCCTAAGTGTACCCTGAAAATTGCCAGCACTTTTTGAGATGGTTTCTTTTTTTTAATGTTCTGCAGGCACATCCACTACACTTGGTTGTCTGTGCAATTTAACCTGGTGGTCACTCAGGCCGAGTTGTAAAACGGCCCGTTTGGCTCGAAGCAGCAGTTGCTGTGAATGAGTGGATGTGTCTGCAGGCTGCAGTGTGTAGACTGGAGTGGCTACAGTTCCAGTAGGCTGGCAGGGGAAGCCAAACAGCCTGTTGGAGTCAGGTCCTCTGAAAGGCCCCTTGTGTTCTCTCTGAATTCCAGCAACAGCATTAAAAAGAAAAACAAAACATTATTGCAGCTGTGACTACGCATTCAGACCCCCTCATCCTTGTGTAACAGCCAGCTTATTTTACCCTGTTTCTTTACCCAAATTCTCCCTACCAAGAACCATGTGACGAGGTCAGGATGATTGAAAAATAATCATTTAATATTGATGAATGAGTCATACATTTATACACAATGTCAAGCATTGTATGGTATTTAGTAGACTGTATATATACAGACTTATGTAAAACCTAAATAACAATAAATTGTGGTTATTTTTTAAATTGAGATGTTAACACCAGTCTCTCAAGGACATGGACAATAATACACAATGTTCAGCAAACATTGATGCAGTTACTTTTTAATGCTTAAATTGAACAAAAATAAAACATAACATTATGGCACTTTGCAATTTGGCAATTTTAAAGCTTTACAAATACTCTGACTCTTCAAACCTTGTGCACACACTTGTGGGCACTCAACAACCATGGGTTCCTCTAAGCAGCTGTGTAATACTCTGAAAATGAAAGTTATTATCCCACAATGCAGGAGAAGGCTACAAGAAGATAAAGTGTCATCAACTTGCAGTTTCCACAGTAAAAAATTTAATTAAAAGACTGCAGTTTAGGGGAACTGTGGAGGTCAAGATGAGATCGGGAAGATCAAGAAAACTCTTGGAGAGAACTGCTAGTATGCTAGTCAGAAAGACAAATCAAAAATCCCCAGTTGACTGCAAAAAACCTTCAGGAAGATTTAGCAGACTCAGGAGTGGTGGTGCACTGTCCCACTGTCCTTCATGGAGTCAGCAGAAGAAACCTTCCCTGCATCACCATCATAAAATGATGTGCTGTTGACTGATGAAGTTAAAAAAGAACTTCCACAATCAGCAAAGGCATGTTTAGAGTAAAAAAGGAGCAGCATTTCATGAAAACACCTTGCCAACCATTAAGATTGGCGGTATATCCATCATGCTTTGGGGTTGTGTTGCAGCCAGTGGCACATGAAACATTGCACGGGTGGAGGGAAGAATGGATTCCAATAAATACCAGCGAATTCTGGAAGCAAACATCACACTGTCTTTTAAAAAAGCTGAAGCTGAAAAGATGAGCTTCTACAACAGGACAATGATCTTAAACCTCAAATTCCACCATGGAGTACATTAGGAGATGCAAGCTGAAGGTTGGCCATCACAGTTCCCTGATTTAAACATCATTGAAAATTTGTGGGTAGATCTGAGCCTTTTGCATGGAAGAATTAGAGAAAATCCCAATTACAAGAACTGAAAGACTTTTTGCTCTAAAGAGTTTGTAAGCTGTGATATCTGCCAGAGGATGTTACTAAGCACTGATTATGTAGGGTGCCCAAACTTTTGCAGAGTGCCATAAGAATTTTTTTTGTTATTATTATTTTTTTTATTTATGGCATAAAAAGTAAACATCCATCAGTGTTTTTAAATATTGTGTATATTTTCCATACAAAATCACCTAAATATGTTATTTATCAAGGGGTGCCCAAACTTTTCCATAAGACTATAGTATAGTATTTGCAATAAGATTAGTATTTCATGAAGTTTTTAAAATCTTGATCATGCTAATGATTTCTTTCTGAGGTGGATGTTTGTTAAATAACAGCATTTTCTACTCTTTGTTCCAGGAGCTCATCTGAAGGTGTGTCCTCAAGGTTTCACTTGCTGCACTCTGGAGATGGAGGAAAAACTGAGTCAGCAAAGTCGCACGGACCTGAAGGCTCCCGTATCTCAGCTGAGCTCTAACTTGCAGAGCACCTTCACCCAGAGACATCAACACTTTGACCGTGAGTATACCTGCTGCTCTCACACACAGAAGTGCAGTTCCAAGTTAGGTAGTTTATTGCCTCGATCACTATTCATAAAGCTGTTCAATTGATAATTATATTGTGTTTTTGTTTCAGTAAAGTGTGTTACATTTATACTGCACATTTGAGACCTTAAATACTTTCCTCTGTGTAAGTCCTGTTCTGTTCTGAGTCAGTCTCAGAGTGCAGAAGCCTTGATGGACAGCTCCACCTGCCAGAACACAGGCTGTCTGTCCATTCGTCTTTCCACCTGTCCCTCAGAATCCCCCAGTCATCTGTCTCACACACACACACACAAAGCTTTCAGACAGACCACACACACATCCAGAGCCAGGCTTCCTCCCTCCAGTGCATGTGGCTGTAAATATCAGTTAGGGGGAGGGTGGTGGGGATCAGGTTTTCCCTGCGCAAAGGGTGAGGCAGTGCATGGGAACATGCGACAGCGCTGCTGACTCACTGACAAGGGGAAAACCCCACACATACACTCCACCAGCACAATGAGCACCTCTCAGCACATTTATTCAGTATAAAGCATTCATCATCTTGTAGAAGTAAACAATTTCATATATAAAGCAGTGCAATAAAACAGTAGTGAGACTCAGATGATGTTGCTTGAAAAGGTTTATTTCAGAAGGGGAAAAGCCACTCTCTGAACTAGGAGTGCAAATTCTGTTATACCATCTTATTGCACAATTTAATGTATATTTCATGCTTTGGTGGACTAGATTAGTAGGGCAGTAATGGTGATAGAAGCAGTATGTCATGGTCTTTTGTTGACTAAAGAGAATTCCCATTTTTCCGAGCATTTTCATCAGGGTTTGGCGAGAGCATTTGCAGTGCTAATCTTACTACAGATCCAGGATACAAGGAACAATGAGAGACACATGCTCATGTTGTTGGCCACTGTTGTGCCTGGCCATTTGAAACAAGAACCTCATTTATGACAGTCCAACTACAGAGTCGTGAGCTCAATCATGCCACTTCTCTAGTATGAATGGTAGACAGACAGACAGTGTTATGGCTTAAACAGCTGTTTAAGTTCTGAATGTTTGTGTTTGGAGAAAAGTGAAAGTGGCTGGGCACCATATGACCATCAGCATCCGGAAGAGTGATGGGTCAAGTGGGAATGCTTTTAAGGCTATCGGCCTTGCTTTTACAAAAATGGATGCTGGTGATTGATAAATAGTTTTCCAAGAAGCATGCATGTCTGTGCTAAAATGTAGAAAAGAAAAAAGGCTTTGAGAGTGATGGTGAATGAGTGTGTGTGTATTGCAGCCAGATGTGAGCAGGAATGTGATGTGTTGGAATGCAGTGGAAGCCTGATTCCTCCCCCTCTCCTTCTCCTTGCTCCCATTCTCTTTGCCTTTTGTTCCTTTTCTTGTCCGTTCTCTCTGCCATCACTCTGTTCTGCCTTTCATTTCTTCTCCAGCTCCAGGTTCTCCACTCTTTTGAACTGTTACTGTGGGAATAAGCTTAGAAGTGCTGGTCTGTGCACACTGTGAAAAAGGCTCAGGCACTAGGTTTAATGAGCTAAACGTCCCGACGACGCCAGTAACGCGCTATATGCTCTTAATGCAACAATGAAGTCTACTCTCAATACAGGCATGCCCACAAGTATGTGTGATGTTGACCTCTGAAATTACTATAAATGTAATAAATGAGATGCTGAGGTTTCGGTGATGGCAGGGTAGAGTACGGGAGTTTCTCACCAGCAGAAGTAAGTGTCATGGATTACTCTGTTTACACTGTAACATCCAAAAACAATTGTTTCCTCTCTACGGTACAGACCCACAGGAAATGGCACAACATATTTACAGCGGATGTTAGATTTAAGATGAAACACTAACACAGCTAGTCAACTGGGAGTTCAGCGGAACGTCTACAGTGAACGCTAACGCTAAATGGTCATTAAGACAAAATGAAGATAAACACTTGCGTACGGAAGTTTAACTTTGGGCTGTCTTCAGTGATGTTTGTGTGCCGAGGGGGATGCAGCAGAGAGCGTTTTCTGCTTGGACATCCTCAAGTTTTCAGTCATGGCTAATTAAGTCTGTGGCCATAAATAGTTTTTTTTCTTGTGCTTGGTGTGTTTGTTCCCTCCCTGTGTGTCCGGTCTGGATAACTCTGTCCAGATCAACGTTGTCTGGGGTCTAAGCTGCAGGATTAACCCCCTACCCATACTCCCATCTCCAGCACCACCACTACACAGCAGGGTGCCCACAATCCCTCAAGAAAAGAAAGGAGCTCACCAACTAATTGGCACAAATGGGGAGCAATTACTGGCTGGGACAAGAAAGAGCAAGTGAGACGAAGTGAAGAGGTGGATTGATGGATATATGGAAAAGAAAAGATGGAACTCTGTTGCCCGGAAGCTTCTCATTTTTGTTTTCTGTGTTGTGGGCAGTTTGGATGTTTTAAAATGTTAGCCATGTGCAGGTCACTGGAGATAAGCAGATAGAAAGAGTGAATGTCTACAGAAAGATGGAGTGGTCTATTAAGAGCGGTCTGCCTTTGAAAAGTGAGGAAAAGTTGTGCACACAGACCCAGCACACTTATTATGCTGTACTGCTCTTGAGTCCCCTTGCATATAACCTTTCACACACTTTCCTGAACCAATGGCAGGCCACAAAGCTTGCTTTAATGGAAAAATCAGAAGGGAAATCCAGAGCTTGTCTGCTTGTTGGAAGACTCTTACATGCCATAAACTTGCATTAAAAACAAACCAAGATGTGTGTTTCACACAGCCTTCAAACTATAAACCTTGTGGCGTGCTTTTTGGTCCTTCAGTACATAAGATGGTCTTAAGTTTATTTGAACAGGTTAATATTATCAGGCCAATTAACAGCTTCTTGCCATTGTCCCTTAGTTGTCTCTGTCATAGGTGTGCTTTCTGACTTTAAACTTGCTGTAGCTCTGGCAATCCTCCATGCTTTGGGGATGAGGAGCCATGGCCCTTTCATTATAATCTGTGTCAACGGAGCACGGAGCTGGATGCCCTCTCCCTCTCCGTGTATAGGTCAGGAGTTGAGGGAGCAGGGTTTAGCACAGGGGCTGCCATGTTTCCGGTATCCATGGGTTACACAGCATGTTTTGGGAAAGGAGGGGTGCTAGAAAAAGGCCTTGGCTTCATCTCCCCCTGGCACAAACACACACGAGCACAAACCCCCCACCATTTTGCTGAGTGCATGTCAGTGTGTGGTGGAAGTGACTGAGTCTGGCTTAAAGGTGTGCGCTTGTGTCAAGATGTTTTAAAGCATTCAGAAGCTTCCCTGATAGTTTGTATTACCCTCATATTGAAGATTTTTACAAGACCAACTTCTTAAATGTCCAAGGATGGACATTTAACACACACAGCTTTGTTGAAAACACCAATGTCCAGCAGCTCTCATAGTAGATCAAAGTTTATTTATTTAGCACTTAAGCAGAAGCTACAAGATGCTTTACAACAAATCTGAAAATAACATTTAATGGACATACAGTACACAACATAAGTCCACAAGAAACGAACAAATAGTGATCATATGTATGTCATCTCATTGCTAATTAAAGGCTTATAAATAAATAAAAATGTCTAGGTGCCTTTTAAAAGTGGCAAAAGAATCGGAGAGCCTAGTATCTTGAGAGATTATTCTGTAATCCAAGTCCTTTTTCTGCTTTAAATTTGTTCTAATTATCCTCGTTGGTTAGAGGACTGTACAAACCTGGAACCTCATGTGTACATGTGGTCTACAGTTTACAGCCTTGCTCTGTAGCACTTAGTAGTGTTTTATTCCATAAGCAGAAAGAAAGGAAAGCTGATACGAAGTGACTGGATGTGCTTGGGAATGTGTTAATGCCCATTTGTGTGTAAGCGTGAGAGAAAGGTGAGCGTTTTCTGTGGAATTCTCATTTTGTACAGATTAAAAAAGCAAGGGTTGTGGGGAAAGAGTTTCATGGGAGAGAGGGGCTGGATTATTTGGGGGTAGGGGGGGTTGACATTCCACAGGATGAAGTAGGTCATTGTTCCCTGTCTTCACTGAAGAGGGCCTTCTGAAGGAACTGATGAACTGAAAGCAAGGGAGAGGGAATGAGAGAGGGGCTCGAGGCGGGGTACAGGTCCCTTTTCAGGGAGGGGGGTCCACATTATTCAGTAATCCTATTGAAAACTCTCAGAAGGACGAAGCAGGAGCTGCGCAGAGCAAAAGAAGGGGGGAAGCGAATGGAATGTGACAACAGAAAAATGCCATTGATAGCGGTCAGTCTCAACCAGTTTGATGGGCAAGACTTTACTGTTATAGCTGCAAGTTGCCCTTCATTCTTTCTTGTACTTTTATTTTCCTCTTTTCTACATTGTCAGCACATTTCTTCTGTGAAATATTTTTTTCCCTAGATCTTAGAGACTGCAGGAGAAGGCTGTTTGGGAACAATGCTGGGTCAAATGGAATACGCATTAATGTGTTTAGATAATAAGCCTGCGCTTTTCTGGCTTCGCTGGCAGACCTAGTGCATTTTCCAGAGACGAAGAGTAAACGGGGCTCCGGACTTAGTGGAGCGCTAAATCTCACTCTCTTGAGTGTCATTCTAATGATAAAGTAATGTAGATTTGGCCAACACAAGTTCCAGAGTAGTGAGAACCGCTCACTTTTATCCACTGAGAAATGCCCTAATTTACATTCTGTCAGTTTTGTTTAAAGTAATCAAGTGTTTCAGCATGTGTGCTTGTGTAAGATTTGTGTTGATCGTAACACACGTTTCCCAGAGTGAATCAGGAAACACACGTACTGGGTGCAGATTCCCTTCTGTCTATGTCTGTAATCCCAATTTGTCATAACACCTCAGAGTGGAATGTTGTAGATTCATGTTCTGCCACAGGAAATAACACACACACACATGGAATAATCATTTATCATGGTCTACAATGTTTAGAGCTTACTGTGTTCTCTTTTTCTTCCCCTCTCACTCTGTCCTTCTCTCTTCCTTTCCCATTCTCTCTCTCCCCTCTCAGAGTTCTTCAAAGAGCTGCTTAACAATGCTGAGAAGTCACTGCACGACATGTTTGTACGCACCTATGGCGTGATGTACGTGAAGAATGCTGAGCTTTTCAAGCATTTCTTCCATGAGCTACGTCGCTACTATGCCTCCGGAGGTGCCGCCGTGCACCTGGACACCATGCTGGCTGAGTTCTGGGCAGAGCTGCTGGAGCGCATGTTTCGACTGGTCAATGTGCAGTACGAGTTCAGCGACGCTTACATGGAGTGTGTGAGCCGGCACACAGAGCAGCTCAAGCCCTTTGGTGACGTGCCACGCAAACTAAGGCTGCAGCTGACCCGTGCTTTTGTGGCAGCTCGCACATTTACCCTTGGCCTGGCACTCATCCCCGATGTGGTCAACAAAGTCTCCACGGTGAGTGGGTGGGTGTTTGGTTAGGGGGTGATTATAGCCTTTCGTCTTGATAGAGGAGGGACCAATATACAACAGTGTGCTGCGATAATGTAAATCACAGCCATTCTTTATGACCAAGAACACCGGCTAAACAGATCAACTTTACATTTCAACCAGTTCATTAAATAAAATATCCATTTTAGTTCTGGTTCAGCGTCTGAAAATCTAGCAGTTTTAATAATTGTTAACATGCCATTTGCGTAAGTTAGCTTTAGCACTATTGCAAAGTGCCAGGCTAGTGGTACTAATTTATATGCCTCGTCTAAAACATTCTTCAACAGATTGAGCATTAAAAACCAACAAAGCCGTAGGGTCAGCTTCACATGGATAGCTTCATGGACACTGTTCCTTGCCCACTGTTTTATGACATTACAGGCTCCATCGCACTTATGATTTAGCCCTGGTTACTGAATAACAACTGCTCCAGGTCTTTTGTTTGTTTGACTCACTGTTTATTGCCCCCTTCTTTCCTCCTCGGCTCTCCTACAGGTCAGTGCCTCTCCCAGTTGTGTGCGGGCAGCAATGAAAATGCTGTACTGCCCATACTGTACGGGCCAGGTTGCTCTGAAGCCCTGTAAGAACTATTGCCTCAACGTGATGCGTGGCTGCCTGGCCAACCAGGCAGACCTGGACACTGAATGGAACAACTTCCTGGGTAAGTCACAAGTGTGAGGGCGAATCATTTCCTTCATGAACTGATGTCAATGAGCACATTACTCACACTATTGAGGGATTAAACTGTAAAAGATCATACAGGTTAAGCACTCTGTAAGGAAGACTATGTTGTTGGACAGTGTTGCAACTGTAGAGCCCCACTTTCTATTTCTAGTTTGCTGCATGAATTATTGAATGAAATTTAGAATTTTCTTCATGCAAGTACGGATAATGTTCCTTACTGAACTGTTTATGAAAAAGTTATAGGAATGTTGAATAGCACAACGAACAGATTAGCAATGGACTTAATTGGCCTAAATATGTATTGAGTGGGGTTTTAAGTGCGGTCTAATCTCAAAGGTAATGGCTTAGTAGAAGCCTGTAAATTTGTTTGTGAAAGAAAGGTTAGTGCTGCATTGTGGCGCACATCTTGTGAATGGGTAGCTGGTCCATTTTCCTGACACATGGATGCAAACACACATATATACCCATGTATGCACTTCGTTTCTGGCTAAAGGAATGCTGGTGCTGGCTTTACTCACCAGCATGTCAGCTTTGTGGTGCCTTAATTGGGGCGCCTGTTTAAGACCCCTGACTGTTTTACAAGCTGTGTTCATGGCAGCCCGCTAAGCCTCATCCTCTAGTTTTGTACTCCCCCCAGTGGTAGAGATCAGTTACAGCAAGACCTTTGATCAATCAGAGTATGAACTCCTGCAGCATTTCTTACTCATTGTAACGAAGGGTCAGAGCATTTTATGGTTTTATCTTCCTTACTTCAGCAAAACTTCTAAGACGTTTTAATAAACATGATTTCTTTTCAATATGTTGTTTATATAAATATTATTATATTGATTTGAGATATATATATGTATATTATTTATTTATTTATATTTTTTTTACTTGTGCACATTAGATGCTATGTTGAGTCTGGCTGAGAGACTGGAGGGGCCGTTCAATTTCGAGTCTGTGATGGATCCCATAGATGTGAAGATCTCTGATGCAATCATGAACATGCAGGAGAACAGCATGCAAGTCTCACAGAAGGTCAGTGGTTGCTTGAATATCTAATTTTGTAAACCTTTGCCTTATTTTCTGTTTTTTCCTCTTATCTTGAATCTGCACAGTGCCAGCAAATATTAGTATTTTGAATAAAATGCTACATATTGTGAATGTGATGCTTTATTTCAGTGTCCTGCACTCATACAGCCACAGTCCTAAGGAGTGCATCAGCCCTGTTCTGCTTTTTATTGAGCTGTAATATAGGGCAGCTAATCAGAAAAAACATAATATACATAGTCTTTAGTGCCTTAAATGGTTTGGTAGTGGCCTAAATCATTGTACTTTTGTGATTGGTTTGAAGCTCTTTGGCATCTTGTAGTCTTTAACAGCATCAGTACT
>JBBIGC010000033.1:3275024-3293363 GCA_037576955.1 Lepidarchus adonis
GCGTGCATGCGTGCATGCGTGCGGGCATGTTAATATATATTAAGAATATATTAAGCAGCAAGTAAGTAGTCAGTTCTTGATGTTGATGTCTTGAAAGCAGCAAAAACTGGCAAGTATAAGCATCTGAGCCACTTTGACAAGGGCCTTAATGTACAATTCATCTTTAAAACAGTAGATGTCATGGAGTGTACCAGGTGTGCAGTAGTTAATACAAAGCAAAAAGTGATTCAAGTAAGGACAACTGCAGAATTAGTGACAAGATCATGGGGAGCCAAGACTAGCCATACTTGTTTAATGTCCGATCACACAGAAGCTACTGTGCTTCAAAATAAAAAAAAAGGCACAAAAAACATGATTAAAACCAGGATATTGTACAAAATCCTGAATCTCAGGTTACCACAAATACATGTGATTCTATTGTAATCTAAATGTATTCACCAGTTTGTTGTATTAGTGTTGCATTATGACATGAAAGTATTGTATATAAATTGAAAACATGGTATACTTTTCTTATGTAACTCACCATTACTTATTAGCTTCATAATCCTTTATCATCAACCAATTTGACATTTCTTTGTGCAAATTCATTACATTGTATTACTTTTAAATCATCTGCTCTCCACCTTGCAATATATTTTAGACATTCTGACAAACCCTGCAATAAATGTAAATGCTTGAGACTAATAATGATACTATTTTCCACTGTGTTCTATTAAGATTTTATTATTTTTCACCAACATATTGCATTTGTTAACCTAGTACATTTATATTAAGCCCGCACCAAGGTAAAAAATATAAGAAATAAAAAGACAATATCTACTCAATATATATTTAACATGCAATATATGAATATAAAGTAAATTGCATTAAAACAAATACAGCTGATTTAACTGAATAGCATCAGCAGAAAAAAGTACACAGGATATGAGATAATGTCACACCATATGAGGTTTCAGCACTTCAGCACTAACATTGGTTATACACTTGCACCATTTTCACTGTAACAAGTTAGCATAGGTTTAAAAGTAATAACAATAAAAAGTAAAGTGTCTGTGGCATATTTATGTAAAACATGTAACCAACAGACACTGGGAAGGGGTATTGATTTTTAAATTCCAATAATACATGATTTATTGTAAAATAACAACAGACAAAATCAACTTGTAATCTTCAGAGATGTCGTCTGTACTTCCTGATTGAAAAAGGACCCCTCTTCCCTCATGGTCTCTAAACAACTGGCAGTTTAACAGGTACAATATAGTGTCACACTACATGCTAACAATTTAAGAAACAAAATATTTTTGATCAGAGCTGACTCAAAACATTAAGCCTGCTTGTTGAACAGAGAAGACTCACAACTAGATGTCTGTGTTTTCATTGTGTTTTACTGAGAAGAATTTCAATAGTTTAACCTTTATTTTTGTGAAATGTTCTTGGGACATTTATAACACACAAGCTACTTTAGCTTTGGTTGGTTAATGTTTTTGTTTAACCTTTATCAGGCTTTAATTTAAGCTTGTTGAATTAAATTAACATAAGCATGTAATATGCTATAATAAACATGTAATATGTTGAATGTGGTGTGAGGTTAGGGTGTGCCACTGAAGTTGGTGGAATAATTAGCTCTTAATTACAGTGTGGCAGTGACATTGTTGGCACATATTTGGGCTAATTTTATTCTTGGGCTACCCTTCAAACATGAACTGGAAACACCTACAATGTCAAACAATGCATGAAACAATTCCCCTGTGCTGACAGCGTTGGCAGTGTGAATTTTTTTGGCAGTGTGAGTTTCTTTTCTATACAAAGATAGTCATGAATTTGATCTCATACAGCTTCTCTTACAGAGCAGCACTACAGCTCTTAACACAGTATAATGCTGGCTTGTTTACAAAACAGAGAAAATGGTCTTAAAGATGGCTAAGGGGTCAATAAATTGAGAAGAAACAAGTATTTAGAAATATGCTTGTTATTTTATATGCAGTATATGTAATTATACTAATTAGCCACAGCACTCCAACCACTAATGAATAACAGTAATGGTCTCATTACATTGGCAGTTACAGTCAAAGGATGGAAGTGAAAAGTCTTCTTGATGTTGACACATTGGAAGCAGAACAACTTGATGACTTCATCTGAACATCTGTAAAATAGCAGGTTTTGGGGGAGTTCTCAGTATGTAGTGGTGAGTACCTACCAATGGTTGTCCACAGAATGGCAACAATGTTAACAAAACAATAATTTTTGCCCAGATACCTTTTAATAATTGAATTTGCTGCTAACATCATGGTCCCAGATATCCCAGCACACTTTAGATGTCTGGAGTCTGAACTCTTATGAACTTTTTTTATGATTGCGTGTGTGTGTGTGTGTGTGTGTGTGTGTGTGTGTGTGTGTGTGTGTGTGTGTGTGTGTGTGTGTGTGTGTGTGCATACTGTATTGAAAAAAAATTGTAATACTTCACAGTGCATGGTTCTCATGGACCTCATCATTAAACAACTCTCTGAATTAAGTTTCCCTGTTAGTGCAATTGACCAGGCAATCTCTCAGCTTAATGACGAGAAGTGTAAGAGAGTAGTTGCTTGTAAAAAGGTGTAGCGTAACCTGCAATATTTACCCAGAGAACAATTAGCAATAAAGTGTGTTGCAGTCGTCTCTGTACTTACATCCAATGCAAAACTCCTCTGCTAAAAAAACTGAGAACAGTGGTAAGCGCTGAAATGTGTACATAATATTTTTAGACAAAATAGAACTGTTTTGGAGTTATTTATTTTGACAAAACACAATCTTTATCAGTAGTTTAGCTCGTCAAGTTTGTAGAACGTATGAACATGCATATGATCCTAAGAGAACCACACCCACAGTGAAGTATAGAGAAGAAGCATCATGAAATGAAGACGATTCATGGCAAATGGTACTGGGTCATTACATTGTCAAAGGAAGCCAAAATGAAGCCAAAAGAACTCCAGAAAGATATTTGAAAAAGATGGTTAAGGTATTTGCATGGCCTAGCCTCACTTGCATCCTATTGGAAATCAATGGAGGATTTGCGAAGAGGTATGGGCCACAATGCCACTGAAGCTTATGTCTTACTATAGAGACTTCCAGCAACAGCTTTGCAGCAAACAACAAACGTTATTCATTTGTGGTGTCTGAATCATTTTTCCCTATCAGTTTCATTTTTCATCCTTATTGATCTTTATTAAAACTTATTTTCATTATTATGAGTAGAAAGTCAAAGTCAGTATATGTGTAGATCTAAAGTGGATATATACACTAGAATTATATTAAATAACAAAAACTTTCTGTATTGGTACTTTAAAGGAACACTTATTTGTGCAAGGTACAAATAATACTAATGTATTTTCAAAGGTAAATCAATGTCTGACTGTAAATTATGTGTTTGTGAAGTACACTACATTCGCTTAGAGGACTAGGATCTTATTTTATAAAAAATCTGTCTTGAGTTATTTTATTTATTCATTTGTACTTCTGTTGATGATGGAAAAAGCCTGGAGGTATGGTCTATGGAGTGCATTTTGTTGAGAGTCTGTATGCAGATCATCTTTATTACATGATTTATATATTACTTTATTACTAAACATCTTCAAATAATATATTTATTAATAAAATAAATTTATTAATTGTCAAGGGGGTTGAGGGGTTAATGTTGTGATTCAATATATTACAGGATAATTGTGTAATTGTCCAATGAATGTCTCGAGGATCTTGGTCTTGAGAAAACGAAAACAACCCCAGTTTAACTAAACGAAGTCCAGAAAGTAAATCCTTTTCCTAGACAACGGCACTATTCATTTGAGGTCAGTGAAATGACGGAATTAGTCCAGGCAGAAAATAACAAGGGCCAGGAAGGTCTGTGTGCAGAGGTCTGTGGAAAACAGTCAGAATGTTTTTAATCTTTAAATGTTGTGGTAACAGTAAACAAGGAAACTGACCTCCATCAAATATGAATATTATTTTGCTTATTCTTGAGGTCCCCAAGACAATCCACATTTTGCTTTATCACAGTGCCTAACACCTGGACTGGAGAAACGCAGTATCCTTGATAGAGGAGTGTAGATTTGGATGATTTGTTCTGGCATTTTTTTCGTTCTCAGTAAGACAGACTTATCATGGCTCTTTTAATAAAACTATCCATTTGGGCCTCTGGTTGTAAGATGAATAGCATTTGCTTCAAGGGCAAACCCATAATAACACAGAGGAATCAGTTATCTTTCAGGCTGCCAGGCCTTGCTAACAGAGTGCTGTTTTGTGCAATAATTCAATATCACATCATAAATACATTACCCAGTCCTATTGTTTTCTTAGATCTCATCTCAGCTGAGGGATGGAATTTCAGACAGATACTGTAATGGACTTTAAGGCATTTGTCCTGACCTATAGCTCTGCTTTTCAGCTCTACATATACAGTGCTCTCCATAATGTCTGGAACAAAGACACATTTTTCTTTTATTTATTCCTCTGCTCTTCAGTGTAAATTTTTATCAAGCGATTCAGCTGTGATTAAAGTGCACAATCCATACATTAATTTGATTTTTATACATTTTAGTTTCATCATGAAGAAATTACAAGACTTTTTATACCACCCCTCTTATTACAGGGCACCATAATGTTTGGGACAATTGGCTTCACAGGTGTCTGTGATTACTCAGGTTTGTTTCATTGCGTCATTAGTGCAAAGATAAGATACCTAGGCTTGTTTTACCACTTGGTATCTGTAGTAGACCTTGTTCATCATGAGAAAAGCTGTGCCATTGAAAGTCAAGGAAGCTGCTCTAAAGCTGAAAAACAAAAATAAACTCAATAGAGACATTGGTCAGTCATTGGGATAAACAATAATCAAATGTCTGGAATATAATTATTAAGAATAAATGTACTTGTGAGCTATGGAATTAGGCCAAGGAAGACCTCCACTGCTGATGACTGAAGAGTCCTCACTATGTTAAAGAAAAATCCACAAACTCTTGTCCAACAGATTAGAAACAGTCTTCAGGAGGCAGGTGTGTCTTTATTTAGGTGAGACTACTACCTGCAGAAGACTTCATGAACAAACCACAAACCACAATAACAGGATGACCAGATTACAATTGTGTTAATAGAACCTGCAGAATTATGGACAGACAAGACCAAGTTTATTTTTAGAGTGAAGGCAATAGGAAAATGTGGAGACGAAACGGAACTGCCCAAGATCCAAGACATACCAGCTCATCTGTTAAACGTGGTAGTGCACATGGTGCACCATAGTGGCACCCTTCATTCATTGATGTTGTAACTGCTGATGTCTCCAAACTGCTTTAATCACAAACCATTACTTTGTCTCAAACATTACGGTGCCAAATGTATATGCTATAAAAAGCGTTGTGAGTGTTAGTTTATACATTGTGAAAGTAAAATGTATGCAAATTAATGTCTAGAATATGTCATTTAATTGCGTCTGAATTGTTTAATATAAAACTGAGGAGCAGAGGGGTAATTTTTTTTTATGTGTCTTTGTCCCAAACATTATGGAGGGCACTGTGCCTATATACGTGTGTGTGTGTATTCACTCTCAATTTGCAGTTCTAAATACCACTGCACATATACTGTAGTTAAGCCACAACTCTTAACAATTGGTGGGAAGTTAATAATCATAGCTATGTGCAAATAATAATTGGTGGAGTGACCCTTTACTCATCCTTCACCATGGACACATTTTGAGATCAGCATGTTCATCAGCTCTAATATATTATCCCCTTTTCTTTGTGTTTGCATCAGCAATTTGGGCCACTTTTCTCTCTGCAGGCCACACAGTGAGATCAAGGCTAGAAATGATACCTTTGTGCATTGTAAACTAAACCCACCAATGACATCATTCATTCTTCACACTGTACACATATTGCTTACAAATGTATTCCTAAATCCATTAGCCACAATGCATTTCCCTCTTTGTGCTTATACCCTATTCATGTTCGATACAGGTTAATACTAAAGCTCTTTTTGAGCTCTCTCAAGTGTCCTAGAGCAGAGATAAACAAAGAAGAAACAGCATTGTGTTTCCAACAGTGTTTTATGAAATAACGTGACCTCCTCATCCACTGTATTTTCTGCGATTACCCTCTTTACAGTCATGAATAATGTGTTGCCAGAATTAATGATTAAATCTGCTGATTATTAAATTAACTGTCAATCAACTGACCGTTAATACCTCCTTCGTTGATGTTCAGATACACAAGCTTTTACATTCGCTCACATTCTTTCATAAACAATTTAAGATATATTTTTTAACACAGCGCGTTGTGTCTCGTGCCACGATCAGTTCAACATACGCATACACACAAACAACGCAGTAACCATCCAACCGACTATTTCACATTTACAGTGTCTGTGGCATGACATCATTGGAGGCTGGTCCTCAGTGCTTTAACAGGCAGGCGCTTTACCACCTTCCGATTGGCTCACATCTCCGACACGCAGCTGTAAGCGAGAAGGTCAAATCCGCTTGATGATTGGTTAGACACGCCCCATCTGCGCTCTGATTGGACAGGCTCTGGCCGTCTTGTCAGTCTGCCGTTGTTCGCCCAGTAATACCGCAGCTGATGTCCGGACTTGTAGATTTCATAGCGGCTCAGCTTTTGTTAGCAAGTTAAGACCAAGAAAGACTGACGAGCCGTATCCATGCACTTACAGTGAAGAAAATGATCATCTGTGCAAAAAAAATGGACTATCACCTTGGAAGTCAGTGTCAGCTTGTCCAGAATCAGGTAAGCAGTCTGTGCGGTAACACGAAAAGTCAACGGAACTCTTTTCTCTTGCTAGCTAACCTGCGTTTTCCTTAGGTAAACTTAGCAAGCTAGCGATGGAGGTGTTTTAATTTAGGTTTAAAGCTCAACACCAGCGTGAGGATACATTAACAGTGACTGGGTTGCTCTTTCCCTCGATAATGACTTTTTAAACCGACATATGAGAGGACTAATCTCTTTAACGAGCCTGACTTCTGAAAATGAACTTTTTTTGTCTCTAACGACAACTCCCGTCTAATATTGTAAACTTGATGAACGATATTTTTAGACTACAGTCAAGTTTTAAAGTAACCAGACAGTTAAAGTCGGAGCCTTTCCTCGGTTGCTAGCTAATGTTAGCATGCTGGCTAATGAACTTCCCTCGGAGCTGCAGTCTGAACTTGCCTATCGACAGTGAAGATCCGAGGGGGCGTTTGATCTCGGAGCAGCAGGACTCCTGTTAACACGAACTTAACATGATATTATAACCGATCAATAGACTCACGAAGTTTCACATATTCACTAAACCCAGTTAACATCGCAGTACAGTTCAGATACGCTGCTGGCAGTCGTCTTTATTTACTCTGACTGCCGTGCTGTATTTTTTACACAACGTTAGCTCGTTAAGATGGCAATAAGCAATAGTGGAATGTAGCTAAATGTGAGTTTCATTGTTGAAATAAGTGTGTGCTTCCAGTCCAAGATGCCTCACATGTTTTAGCACGACGGTGTAGTAGATTTTTGAAGAGCTTTAAACTGAACGTTAGACTTGCAGTGGATATCTTGATTGTTGTGCACGAGGCTTTTGTACACTAGCAAATGCTTTATGGACATGTCTGCATAGCGTTACACTGAAGAATTAAATGCGTTTACATTTTACGCCACACGAGCACAAATTTAAAGGCCACTGTTGACATGTTTAAGGTTGTAAAATGCCCATTAACGAAACCCAAGTTGGATTTTTTAATTCACTCATGTTATCTCCTGACTTGTTTATCCGCTAACATCCAAAATGACCTCTAAGACTAGAAAAGTCCTCCCCGGAGAGAGGAGTATTTTCTTGCTGTTGAAGAATGAACATTGCCCTTAGCTAATAAGCTCTTTCATGGCATTTCATATGAAGCTGGTAGACTGGACAAATAGAAAGGTGATTGTCCAGAGCAGTAAACATGACCAAATGTAGCCTGTATATCTGCTTACCGACCACTTCTGTTGCTGATCTCATGTATCTTTTTACGTTTTGCTTTCAATTTCTCTGTATTGTGTGCCCGTTTTTGTTAGCGTTTGTGCGCTGTGATGCTGATGCACTGCCAATCAAAGTTGTTTTTCTCCTCTCTTGCCTGCAACTCCATCGCCTGCCGAAAGGGGTCGTTGCGGGAGCAAACCTTCTGCATTCAGAGGAACAATGGATGCATGTGTCTTTTATTAAACTCTCAGTAATTTTCCTCCATTTGGTTGCCTTTTCCCAGGCTATGCCTGATTTATGTGATGCATATATATAATATGGAATTATGGACACCAAAGAGCAAATACTAAATGCATGATTATATATATGAATTACCATGCATTTAGCTTTTGCTCTTTTGTGTGGCACATTCCAATAATACATATAAAATCCTAGTGTCATAATAGCGTTTGACTTTTTCCTTTAAATAAGTGCTGGGGACCTTTGTGTTAGAAATGTACTAAACCTCATCATCTAAGTGATTAATATAAAATAAGCAGTGGGGATACTCCTGGCATTGAATATATAGTGTTATCAGATGACTTAACATGTATTTCCGACACAGTGCTGAGTAGTTAATTATATCTGTATTTTGTATGACTCTTTAAAATTTGCATGAATAATACATGTAGAGGGAGGCGTGATTAAAGAAACATAGTGTACATGAAAAGCAATACCTATAAAAGACATTGCCAGTCTGGGGAAAAATTGTGTTGAGAAATCATTAAACTCAATCAACATTCGAACATTCTTTATGAATAAAATTTGATTGGTTGATTATAGTTCATTGATGCTCTTCAAGCAAATTGCAAAATCAAGCCTCTACAGTATACAGGAGCTTATAACCTTTTCTGAGCAATATGTGTTCCACCTTGTCTATGTGCATGTCTATGTTCGCTTGCCTGGCTGTCTATGTCACCATATGTGGCTTGGCCTGTTTTTCTGTGAGGTGCTGGCCTTGGTTTCGTCCAACCCCCAGCAAGCTGCAGCTGGCTGTTTTGTTCCCCTCCCTGGCTTCAGGTTGCTGAGCCAAAAGAGTGTTCCCACTGTAGCAAGGGGTGTCTTGTGTGTTTCTGTGTGAGACAGCAGTGGGGACACTTGTGCATGACGAGGACGGACCCCTCCAAGCTCTCTGAGAATGCAGATTAAATATGTCATCAAGCTCTTCTTCTGTCCCTACGACCTCCCCTGCCCTATTCACGGGCAAAAACATTTAACAGGATTCATTTAATTTCAGACAATATCTCACTAGTGTCCTTTAAAAAATAATTTCTGACTTGTTATACCTTTTTTGTTTGTCCCATACTACCAGATCTTTCTCTTTAGGCCTGCACTCAGTTTCTCTTAACACAGTACAAAAACACTAATTCTTTTCTCTTTGGGCTGTTTAACATTTTATGCCCCACACATTCTCCCAGTGTTTTGGGTCCTATTTTCTGTTTTCCTGTCATTAGGTAATTATATCTCTAATCATATCCTAATTAGTATGACTCTTTCTAACAGTGATCTTTAATTTAAATTGTGACATTTTAATTTCTGCCATCCACATTGTAAGCTCTCATTCAAATCTCCCTGCTTGGGTGTATTCAAATATATTAAAATATAAACAGTGTTTGGTTTGTCCATGGCAAGATGGATATGAACATGCTCCATACACCTGCAGCGCAAGCTGAATTGCTCTTTATTTGAGTAGGCAAGTAGGCCAAAGTTTGTGGTATTAAAATGACACAGGGTAACTCTATACTTGTTATTCAAGTCTAATGTGTAAAAGATGGAAGAGTAAAATTTATCTTCCTTTTTTTCTAAATGTAATGATGAAAGTACAGACTTAAAAAATTCAGCTGAAATTTTAGAGGGACTTGCCAGGAGGATGTGTGAACTGCTTCCCGTTTCACATTGAGTGTGGGCAGGGACATGTCTGTGCATGTTGCTGATGGCCATTAAGAATGTTTATTGACAGCAAATATCCGTATTTGACACCAAACATCTGTTCTGCAAGGTTCTAAGTATGTTAACTTATCGTTTTGACTTTCTTTTTTAAACTGAATAAATTAACTTTCATTTGAGTAATTTCCTTTCCAATGATCATACCCACACTGAACAATTTAGGCTGTTGGCTTCATGCCGAAGTCCTTTGAGAATACTTGTCACTGACACACAAACGTTACACTGCATTGAACTATGTTAAAAATTGAATGTATCTTAATTTACAGTAGCCTGTTTTTCTGGGTCACTGCAGAAGAGCTATGGGCGTTGGTACTGGGCCCTGTGACATGTGATCTATTTACCAGTGAAAGTGCCCCTGGAGAGTCCCTTGGGGAGAATGGAGTTGAGCTGTTACGAGAGTCTGAGCTTGGCTTCTCATTCCTTCATTAATGGCTAGCCCATGTGTGCCTGACTGGCACAACACTTGTTAGTTATTAGCAATTAGCCTTTGACTTAATAAAAACTTTAGTCTTGCCATAGTGCTACAATTTTTACTTTTATATTGAGAGTTCTAGACATGCATTTTCTTAAATAGCAGTCTTCAAATGTGATTAACAAACAGCTCAGATTGCTTAAGCCTGTATTATGCTTATAGACTCTTAACTACTAATTCAAATACTTGTTTAACGTTTTTTTCCAGTATGTGATTGCATGGGGGTTCCTCTGTATATGTGCTTTCTGTAAAGCTGCTTCGTGACAATGTCAGTTGTAAAAAGCGCTATACAGATCAAATTGACTTGACTTGACCCAGTACTATGAACATTTTGGATTCTTATTTCTAATTCAGTATTTCAATTCATATTCTATGAAAATAGAATTGTGAGGCTTGTGTTTGAAGAAAAGAGACATGTTGTGGACTGAGTATATAATTTCACCCACCGTTTGCACTGTGCATGTGGGTGTTTTGGGTTTTTTTGGTTGTTTTTTTTTCTTTTTCACTTTCATAGGATGGGTACAGCAAGTGAAAAGACACCTGAGAAATACTCAGCCTCTCATCAGCTACTGAAATAGTCGTTCACTTCTCTTGCTCTTTGTCATGCAATGTCATCAATTGCCTTAAGCTGTTTTTTACAAATTTTAAAAAAGTAATGTGTTATCAAATACAACAGTTTTGCTCAACATTAAATGCACAATCCACTTAGTTATTCAGAATGTATGATGGAGCAATGTAGGTAAACTTACTCCAATTTTTAATTCATAATGTGATTATAGGAATGAGAAATCAATTCGCAGGAATTATAAATATAGTAATTTGTGATTAATTGTACAATTTCTATGTCCAAAATGATTAACCTACATTAATTTTAATATCATTGTTAGAATACGCCTTCCAAAAGTAGGAGGTATTTTTTTTAGGAAAAAATGAGCTGAATAAGAAACGTTAAGTACAGGAGAAGGAACAACATTCTTAACTCTTTCTACTCGATTTGTCTTGTAATTTTCAAACGTTAAAAAGAAAAAAACAAAAATAGAGATTTAATTCTGGGAAAAAGCTTTCTATGAATAATATTTTGCCTTGTATATACCTCTCTGCTACAAATGTACTACATTTTTTAAGCTTCAGACCAAATCCTTGTCTCAAAGCTTTTGCAAAACAACTTTTCTTTAGCCATTTTTACATTTGCCAATTAAAAAATAAAACCATTATTGTGTTGGATGCCGTTTCTCTATGATGCTTTCCAGAACCTGTTGCATCCACACTGAACAATACTTGTGATTTTTGTGTTTAATAATTTTTAAACATCATATTCTGTGTTTTAATAACCATGATCTCAATAAAGACCAATATTGTGATTATGATTTCTGCCATAATCAAGCATCTCTACTTGTAACCTATTTAATTAAGAGGCATTAACTTTTTTGATGATTGTTGGTATGAACACTGTGATTGGTTTAGTGTGTTTTTTTAAACTATTGATCTTTTTAATTTATTCATTTTTTAATCATACATTTCCTTTAGGATTTAAGAAGAAAGTATTTGTAGTATTTCGATGTCTGTTACTGTATGAGCTTTTGGTGAATTTAAGGAGAAAACCCTATAACCCACTTTGCTTTAAATGGTTTGAATAAGAATACACATGGTGGGTTACATGGCATTGAGACTTGCCGTAGATGAGTGGTTTGGCACTGAACTGAATTAGTCTCTTTAAAATTCTCCTTTACCTGAGGATCTAATCAGCTGCTGCTTGTGAGAATGTCAGTGCTTTGTTGCTTGTTGCCTATTAAATTGAGATGCCATTTAGCTCTTATCTGTGCAACTGCTATCCCAGCTGTCTCACTCAGATATTTATAACTGCCTGATTCTGGTCAGGCACTAGACAAGCTGGTCTCTGCTGGTCAGAGCAATGAAACAGCAGCACTTGTTTGGACATCAGAATGTCCATGTTTGCCATTGGCTCACAAGCTTCTACATTGATTAATGAGATTTACACCTGACCTCTGTATATTTCTCCTTCATGAACATTGTATGGTGCACAGACAGTCTTATGTTTTCTGACCGATTGAGAAGCAGAACCTGGGATGTGCTACATATTCCACAAACCTGTGTAAATGGATGCAGCGTTTGCTTTTCTGATCGTGATCAATTACCAAGTAAGCGCGCTGTAGTGAGCCTGTGGCAGTCCGTTCTCTCAGAGTTATGTTGCAAGACTGGGCTTGATTAAATACGTGACGGTGTTCATGTTTGAGTTCAGTCAGAAGCTGTGCCCCCCCAACCCCCAGCCCCTTACCCCCTCAACATGTAACTGACCTCCTTCCCACCATGACTGCATGTCAGCCAGGCCAGCAGAGCAGCGGTTTACTCGAAGGAATAACTGCTGCCAGCACTGCTGTGCATTTGGCAGTGAAACATTTGGCTGTGAGAGGCCCTGATCTCCTCTTTCACATACCAGGAAAGAGAGGCAAGACCCATTTTAGTTTGTTATAGTAACAGCTACATTTGTGCAGTTCTCATTAAAATGGTTTATATTTCTTAAATAGCCTTGACTACACATTGAAATTTAATTTATTTCTACCTTTTTCCTTCTATTCCAACCTGCATTGCTACTAATTTATTTGGCACTTGGGTTATTTTCTTCTTGTCCTTATTTATTGGTGCAAACCTCTGTTCGAACCTGTTTGTGTGTATGTTTGTGGGCGCGGACAGCAAGGGGAAGTGACTGGAGAGGGGGGAACAGGCAGGATTTCACTAATCCCCTCAGCCAAATACAAAGCCAGCCAAAGGTATAACCAGGAGGCCACTGGTCTTCAAGGCTCACTTGAGAACAGGAAGCCATGACAAATATTCCATTTCCTCAGCACAGCTGTAATGAAAAAGTATCATTTTTTTTCTTCTCTTTTGTCTTGTTTCAGTTTTAGGAACTAATTGCTCAAAACATATGTTTTGGAGACAAGGATGATAGAAAGCAGACAAAATTCTGTCTGTAGCTCCTTTCACTGGTTGGTCGATCTTGGGCTGTGTTGATCAGTGGATTAGCTAGACAGATGCCTGTCTGGCTATTGTCTTTAAGACTAACTCCAGAATAGTCTGCTCTCACTGTGGAATATCTCCTGCTGTCTTACTTCAGGCTTCTGGGACCCAGTGAAGAGGTCTTGTTTGTTTGTTTCTTTTTCCTTTTCAACCCCCTTCCTACCCCAACCCCTCACAAATAATTTGAAGAATGCCGCTGGTGGTACTGCTTCTATTTTCTTTCTCCGTTTCTCTTTCAGGAGTCCAAGTGGATTCCTTAGAGACTGACTGAAGCTTTATTACCCACGGCAGAGTTGTGGCCTGTTCCCATTTTATAATGCTCCATTTGGAGCCAGTCAGTGTTTAGCTGTCCAGCCAAAGCTGAGAAACATAGACTGCAGTGGAAATGGAAGCATGGAGTTCTCTGTCCTGTACAATGACCAAGGATAACAAAAACACTGTGTGTACACTTTTTCAGTGTAGAAAGCAGTCCATCTCCCTACCAAGAGTACACTGGACTTTTTTTCAGGAGGTTCATCAAATAATTTTTTTCTGTTTTTGTCACTATTCTTTGTTTCTGTCTTACTGTTGTCTTTACCTGTGCAGGTGATGAAGGTGAACAATGAGAAGGATCGTACCTCTCCATTGTGCATGAAGGCTCTGGCCTTTAGAGGGCGTTTAGACACAGTATCTCAGCAAATGGCCTCACATCCGCAGTATTTGGAGAGTTTCCTGCGTACCCAGCACTACATCCTGTACATGGATGGCCCACTGCCCCATCACTACCGTCACTACATTGCCATCATGGTAAGAGCATGCACCACACTGCTGCTAAACTACTGTACTACTATTCACATTCATGAAGGGAAGTCCATAGAATCCATTTTATGGAACACTTGTTTTAGCACTATTCAAAGAACAAACAAACAAATTATGTCCATGTTATAAGCTCATAAGTGCAGAAAAGTGATCATCAGGAGGCACATAAAATACACAAAGACCACATTTACTTACGCTGTTTTTTTTTTTTTTTTTTCAAGACAGTTATTATGTTGATAATTTATGTGGGATGTGTGTGTGTCTGTTTTTCAGGCTGCAGCGCGGCATCATTGCAGCTACCTAGTGTCTTTGCACTCTGCGCAGTTCCTGCGAGTGGGGGGTGACCCGCTGTGGCTGCAGGGGTTGGAGGCTGCGCCCCCTCGCCTCCAGCAGCTTGACCACATCAACAAAGTGCTGGCTCACCAACCCTGGCTCACTGCACACTCCCACATTCAGGTACACTGGAAAGCATACTGTGAAATTGTGTATTATGTGTGGTACTGTATTAAGTGTACTAGTGCTCTCTAGTTAAAACTCCAGTAGTCAGTTGTTCCACTCTTGTTAGAAGATTGTCACTGCATGCATTTTATTTAATATATTTATTTGCTAGTTTGTTTTATTGAACATTTTGTTTACTTGCATGTTGAAAAGAAAGTAGATTGTAACATATTTTACAGTACAACTTAGAGTATGCTGTAACACGTTGGATTAAAATACTACATTGAAACAAACATGTTCAATTTGCATCTTGATTAAGCAATAGGTTTGTTATAGATTAGGTCAGCATGTATGTAGAGGATATTTCTAACATATTTGTTTTGTTATATAATAAAACTGTAGCAAGTCTTAACATATATATTAAAATACAGTGAAATTTTATGAAATTCTTGTGAAATTATATGCTTGTGATAGAAATAATTGCATAATTATTACACATTGCACAATGTCTGTTTGAATTGATTATATAAACAACAATTAACCATGGCATGTGCAAAAATAATTGTGTTTTATTGGTTTTTGTTGTTGTTATAGATTAAATAGATTAAACTCTAGACATAGAGCAATAGAAATATGTTTTATTTAAATTTGTTCCCTGTAAAGAATGAAATAACACATAGAAAATCTTTAAAACATGTAATTTGACTGGATATTTCCATTTAAACTAAATTTAAGTTACAATACTGTAATTTGGAAAGGTGCTGTATGATACTTATGCTTTATACACACAGGCTCTGCTGAAGCCAGGTGAACAGTGCTGGTCACTAGCCGAACTGGTCCAGGCTGTGGTACTGCTGGCCCATTGTCACTCGCTCTGTAGCTTCATTTTCGGATCATCCTCCGAGACTGACACAGTGTCCACTCCAAGAGTGCCTCATGGAACACCCCCAGGCTACTGCCTGTGCGATGCTGCCAATGGCAACACAGCCTTACCGCCCACTGAGCGTGCGCCTCGCAGGAGGGTAAGACCTTAATGCTAATCGCTGCCAACCAGTACTTTCTGGATTTCTCACATAGGCTGAGCCTGGATCTTTTTTGGCACAAGCTTAAACATAGATTTGCTGTTTTGTGTTTACATGTTTCTCAGAAGTTACTTACACCTTAAAACATTTACCATGAAATCTTAGAGAACTTAGAGTTTTTTTGTATCCATATCAGTTCATGAGAATAACAGAACTTCTCTCTTTTGTAGTCTTTAGACTCTAGCTGTGAGCTGGCTTGCCTACGAGAGAGAATCCAAAAATCTCAGGAGGAGAAAGAGAGAAAAGGAGATCCAGTCCTAGCGTCACATACACTCCTGCATATAGGTAGGCTGTGTGTCATGGTCAGACTCAAGCAGTCACTTCATCTTTTAGCTGAAGTATTATGCATATTTGTGGGGTTAATTTTATGGGTAAATCTTTATTAAAATGTTTGCACCCAATCTGTCTTTGTATTAGATGCAGAGGAGGAGGAAGAAGAGATGATATGCTCCACAGACCCTTCTCGCTTTGTCACAGACCCTGACTTTGGCTACCAGGAATTCGCCCGCCGGGAGGAGGACCATTTCCAAGTATTCCGGGTGCAGGTGAGGACATTGCCACCGCATTAAGTTACTGCAGGGCGGCAGCGCAGTCATAGTCTGATTCAGAAGCCAGTTCTACACTTTATCTTCTCTTAACCTTAAAGGGGAGGTTGGTACTTGCTGCCCAAATGTCATATGAAATGTCCATCCCTTTGGTTGGCTTGGGTGACTCATCCCTGACTGGGTGTGATTCAAAATACAAACGGGATATTATGACTAGCGGTTACTCCAAGATGTTTTTTTATTCGATAAGGAAAATGCTCTTAATTTAATATAGCTATGATGTAAATAAAAGGGCAGCTGTTTTGTGAATTTAAGCTTTTTTAAAAACAAAATTGATTTCTTTGTTTTATGCAGGACTACTCATGGGAGGACCATGGTTTCTCCTTAGTGAACAGACTCTACTCTGACATTGGGCATCTGCTGGATGACCGGTTCCGGAGTGTGGCCTCCCTCCCCTCCCCCCATGACCCGGATCTCAAAAGAGCCATCTGGAACTACATCCATTGCATCTATGGAATTAGGTACCATCGGCGTCTATCTTGTCATTACTACAACTCTGCTGCGAACAGTAAAACTTCACATTCATCCATAATCTTTGGCACAGCTGCCTTATGTTTTGTTCACACTACAAGACTTTAGCCATGATTTCCAGGTCATGGAGGCACTTTGGAAGTCACAGACAAAAGCCTCAGATCATAGGTGACTCAGCAGTTAATCTGCGACAATGAGTTGTTATGTGTGAACTACCCTGAGATGCTATAGAAGGCAATCGGGACCTTATTGGCAGCTGGGTCTGGATATCTGCCAGGCAAGATATTTGTAGAAGTTGTACACTATTGACAAGGTGCAACCGCTAATCAGAGACGGGGTACATATTTCACAGCATTGTTCATGTCATTATAGCTCTGGGCCAAACAAAATTAAAGTCAGGGCTTGTGATACCTGTACATGACTAAGACAAAGTTTGCATGTTATTCGCTTCAATTATTGGGGATAAGGCTTTGTGCAAGAGCTCCTTTAAAAATGGACACAAGATCTATCTACCCACCAAGTTGTGGGGGTGGAACTGGTACTCATTCTTGCAAGTGAGATCTTGTTGCATGAACATCTAGGTCGCAGATCAGTCATATGGTTGTGAGTGAGGCTCGCAGTCACAGGAAGTCGCCTAGTATAAACACTGTAGAGATTGCTACAATGTTGGTGAGCTCATCTTCTTGGCTTAAATCATGTCGCGTGAACAAGGCTTTTACTTTACTTTCCACACTCTTCTTCTAAATGTACCTGTTGCACTAAATCATAATATTCACATTTCCACAGATATGATGATTATGATTATGGAGAGGTCAATCACCTGCTAGAGCGTGGACTGAAGCTTTATATTAAGGCTGTGGCCTGCTACCCAGACTCTACCAAGAATCCTATGTGCCCTTTGCCTTGGGCTCCTCTCAAAGCTTTGGAAAAGGTAGGCATCTTTTCATGTGTCCGTTCAGTACATTGTCTTTTATGTGTATCCTAATTAAAATAAATCTAGGCTTTTCTTGATCTTGTCAAATGTTGAAGCGCATATGTATGGATTCCCATATCATGAAGCTGTCTCACTCTCTTCTGCAGGTCCATGTGAATCTACTGGTAATGGAGGCTCGGCTTCAGGCTGAGCTGCTCTATGCGCTTAGAGCCATCACTCAGTATATGATTGCATAAGACACCAGCATTTCGCACGCAGTCATGGAGAGTGTTGCACAGTCACTTATGGTACAAAGGAGTCCTAACCCAGTGGGTAAAGGAAAAAAAACGAGTGGATGTTACAAGAAAGGGAGAGCAAAACAGAGACTTATGAAGAGCAATATCTCTCCGTATTCATATCTCCTATGTGTTCTCATTGTCAAAGGTTACTTAAGTGTGACTTAAGGTACTGCTGTGAAACTCTTCAAGGTGACACTTGAAGGTGGAAAACAATCTTACTCTCTCTCTCTCTCTCTCTCTCTCTCTCTCTCTCTCTCTCTCTCTCTCTCTCTCT
>JBBIGC010000033.1:3310492-3335971 GCA_037576955.1 Lepidarchus adonis
ATATAGCGCGCGCTCTCTCTCTCTCTCTCTCTCTCTCTCTCTCTCTCTCTCTCTCTCTCTCTCTCTCTCTCTCTCTCAATGTCTCCGTCTGTGTTTCTCCATAACTCAATCTGTCTGTGTTGTTGTCTCTCTGTGTCTCTGTCTCCATAACTCCCTCTCTCTGTCTCTCTGCCTCTCCATAACCCAGTCTGTCTCTGTGTCTCTGTCTCTCTGCCTCTCCATAACCCAGTCTGTCTCTGTGCCTGTCTCTCTGTCTCCATAACTCCCCCTCTGTTTGTCTCTGTCTCTCTGCCTCTCCATAACCCAGTCTGTCTGTGTCATCGTCTTTGTCTCTCTGTGTCTCCATAACTTTCTCTGTGTCTCTGTGCCTGTCTCTCTGTGTCCTCACAACTTTCTCTGTGTCTCTGTGCCTGTCTCTCTGTGTTTCCAGAAGTCCCCCTCTGTGTCTCTTAGTCTGTCTCTTTGTGTCTCAATAACTCATCCCCTGTGTGTCTGTCTCTGTGTCTGTCTGTCTCTCTTTTTATAACTCAGTCTCTGTCTGTCTCTCTCTCTTTCCATAACTCAGTCTCTGTGTCTGTCTCTCTGTGTTTCCATAACTCCCCCCTCTATGTCTGTCTCTATCTCTATCTATTTCTCCATATCTGTCTTTCACTCCTTCACTATCTGACTTTGTCTCTGACTGTCTGTCTTACAAAGTTTTTATTTATATACCTAAATGAAATAGAAAATTAGTTATTTTTTCATGTAAATGGCTACGATCAGAATGAATAGCCTTGTGTGTATAGTTTTCTTGTTGATTTATCATATTACTACATGTTTGACTGATTTGTCATGTTATTTTATATTGTGAGTTATAAACATGGTTGTGACCAGCTGTGAATGTTTAACTTGGTGCCAGGCGGTGGAAAGCAGAGAAAGGCTTGAGGGAAAAGCACATACAGGGTCTTTGTGCCAGGGTTTGCCCCCCTCGGACACATCACTGTTTCCTGTATCCCTTCCTCTTTGACCAGAGCCATGACTGCTCAGAGGGAGTCTGACACAGTAAGTAATCCGGTTAAATTCACTTCTCGATCACTTTCTGTTGGGCACTTGTAATGGCAAAGTCATGTGGAATATGCAAAACCAATAGCATACAATTCATATAGACATGTAAGGACACTTCTTGTACTTATTGTGTGAGAAGAGAGCTAGAAAATACAGCATGCCAGGAATCCACCTAGGCTGGAGATGAGGATGGAGGCTTCTTTAAACAACTAAAAAAAGTTCTGTTCAGCTCTGTGAATCTCGTAAACGTTTCTTTGAGGATTTACTGTATATGAGCCTATAGCACTACACACTGCGTTGGGTCTATGGTTAAGTGGGTGTTGCTAAGGGCACTAAGGCAGATTTAATGTTTTGTTTTCTTCTGAGGTTTTAGAGAAAGGGGTGCGAGGAGGGAATGTTTTTGTCAAAAATGTCATGGCTTCCCATTATCTGTTACGGATTTGCTGATAACCCCCTAAATCCCTTAGGGGGAGGTGGGGGTTAGGGCTTTCCTCAGCTGTATGAGCGGCTTAGTGTTTGTAAACAGACTGTTGACATGACATCCCCACGTGGTGGAACCTCTTTGTTCTCTTCCTTGATGCCCGTTGGTGAAAGTCAAATTGTTGCACATGCACCGCGGGGGGGAGGGGTGCCCTAAATTTCAGCAGCGCTCAGCAGAGGTCCCCTGATCTTCTAAGCAAATGGTAGAGCTGTCTCTTCACTACAGGTCACGCAATAGGAAGTAGGTTTGCATAAAGTGAAGAGATGTAAACAGCCACATGTTTTTGAGAGCTAAAGCTCTCTCTGAGGATAATCGAGGGCTTCTAGTCCTATTGCTGTTGGGGAAGGAATTTTGAACTTGGACCTCATTGGGTCATGACCAGGTTCTGTCACAGCAAAACAGATTGCAGATGTGGATTGCTTCAACTGAACCAATCATCATTTTGTCATTCTTTTTCTGATTTCTTTACACCCACATGGCCATTGGTTTGTTTTTTTTTTCCTGATATTAAACTGAAGGTGATTCTGTGTGGGGTAAAAGAACACAAACTTTAGCACATTTTATTAGCCAAAGTTTCAATAAATAATATTTGTTTTTTAATACTGACATTGTTATTAAAGAACAGTTCCCTGTTACCATCATATAATAAAAAGTGCAACATCATCTATGGGCGGGAGGATTCGTAATGGAACATCCAATTGGCTATGGCCTGGACAATAAATTATACATAATTTTCCCCCAAAATCTTAGGTTTAAAGTTAAGCCACAACATTCAGAAGCGGCTCACATGCATGGACCTACCTGACATCATTTGTCATAAATGCAGCAGACAGAACCAAAATATAGCAAAACTAAAATAAATAGGCTGATTGCATATTTGAAGCAGTGTAATTTTGCCTCATCTCTTATAGTTAAAGTTTGTAATATTACGTAGAAAAATCTGTGTGAGTGTGTCAGCTCAGTTAAAATGTAGGTTTGTATTTACTGCAATGGCCTTTGTTTTTTTGTGGTAACTTTAGGAACTTATCAGGAAATTGAAGCGTTTCTCACTTCTACTTTCAGATGGTCTGTAATGTAGTTGTGTTTCAATCATATGTGTTACTGTTACTGGCCTGTGTATAAGCAACATCACAAATAACCTCAATACACAAATTCGTTTTCTAAGAAATCACACATTTTTTGTGTGCATGTTTCGAGAAATGGAACAAAACCTAAGCAGGCCATTCTTAAACCATGTCATATCCAGACTTCACCTGTTCACACTGTTCTTGAAGACCGGTCTTTTATGCTATTTTTGTCCTGATCTTACAGCCACAGTCTGTAGTAAGATTACATTCTGAGTTAGTATTTGAGTAATTTCTCAGTCAAATATTTGTTGCGTTGGTATTTTTCCTCCTTTGTAACGCATGCAGGCAGTTATGGTAGCAAGTGGGTTTAAACCAAGCAGTGCAAAGGCAAATGGCTTCCCCCATCCCACCCCCACCCCACATTGCTCTGAACGAGTGCATTTAGTACCAGCCAAGCACAGTACAGAGGGCGTAAGTGATGTAATGTTTAAACCCTGGAGCCACAGAAAAGTGAGAATGGTGGAAAAAGTACATTTAGACTCTCTTGGAAAGAAACACAGCTGAACAAGAAGGCACTTTTTGAATTCCGTAAGGTACTTTTAAAGTAAGCAAAGATGCATTTCTTGTCCAATTTTACTTTAAGATCTCTATTAGGTCCAATCTGCTATGAGCTGCACTGCAATCAGCCACCCCCACTTTCTGTAGCATTGCTTAAATACTTTCTCAAATCTACTTCTGCAGATTTTATTGTGCCTGATAACCCTTCCTTAATAAATCTCTTATGCTGGTTATTGGGGAATTTAAGGGGTTAAGTTGTGGCTTTGCTGAACAGGATGTGAGATTTTTCCACAGTCAAGCAAGCATTCTTTTAGACTGTAGTGCACACTGCACAGCTAATCAGGTTTCACTCCTGTTTCACAGTGAAAGTGGTGAATTCAGACATTTTTTTATTGGAATTAAAATGTTACTGCTGCATAAACTAATGTAAGGCTGTGTGTACTGTGTTATGATCTTGGCTCAAGGAGATGGACCAGTGCCAGGTAGAGCTGGTCAAGACTATCTGTTTGTTGAATAGATGTTTGGTTTTCAGTTTTTGATATTGTGTGATATTGTAATGTTAGATTGTTTATAATGGACATTAACCTAGAGTGCTAACTTAGCAGTGGATTATGAACAAGTCCACTGATAATGTAAATATGTCACTAAGCAAAGATTTGAAAAGTTTCAGATGCACATACTGAGAGACTAGGGAAGACATGAACAGGATTATAGCTCTAATAAATTAATGGTTTGAGATTTTCTATGGATTTAAACATTTAAGTCATTGACTGGTAATGGGAACAATGTCTGTCAATGGTTGGGATATATTAGGCAGCAAGTGAACGGTCAGCTCTTGTATTTGAATTGTTGGAGGCAGGACAAATGGGTGACCACAAGGATTTGAGTCACTTTAACAAAGGCCAAATTGTTATGATTAGACTAGTGAGCTACTGTGTCTCAAGAACGACGTATCTTGAAGTTTAGCGCAAATATGCAGTAGTTAGCGGCTACTAAAATTGATCCAAGAAAGGACAACTGGTGAACTGACTGGGCATTTACTAATGAATTACTGTAATGCAAAAAGTTAAGGCTGTCTATAATAGATGGTAATCAGAACAAACAATTTACTACTGTCCGAGCTCTTCTGGTGGCCTGAGGTGCACCTACACAATATTAGCAAAGGAGTTTTAACATGAAGGTGGTTTGGTGTTCGTTCCTTTGCTCACTTCATAAATTTAGCGTCTGTTGCATTTTTATGTCTGGACTGTAACGTAGAGGTGTGGCTGGATATGACCGCTTGTAGGTGGACCTATGGTTCTGATTGATGCAGATTTCTGAGGTATTGTGTGTGCCGATGTGTATTACCCAGTGAATCAACCTTACCACATTCACCCCCCACTGTCTGAGTTTATTCACAGGCCATGTAAATTTAATAACTCCTTCCTGGGCTGTCTGGGACACCCGGGGTTATCGTGTTAGGGTGATGGCCTGTAGAGAGAGGGAGAGGGCAGGGGGTCTCTGTTACACAGCACCAGAGGGCAAGAACGCTTCCTCTTGGCCCCACCCTGTCTGTCCTGTCGCTGTGGATATGTGCCCATTTAACAGGAAGCTTAGAAGGAAACGGCTGATTTCAAGGCCCCAGAAGCCAAGGCACAAATCTAATTAGGAAGGAATGCCTATTTCTGTAGTTGACTTGTCGGGTCATCCTGTGTCATGTGGGGTGAGAGTAAACGGGGTCATGTGATGTTTAAATGTTGATTTGGTGGAAGTGTTAAATGTAGTTTACTTTGGAGAATGTGGGCAGGTGTTCATTGTCTCTTCTTCGCCTGGTTACAGGTGAACCTGCGCCTGATCCTTGTAAGTGGGAAGACTCAGGACTTCACCTTCTCTCCTAACGACTCTGCCACAGACATTGCACGTCACGTCTTTGAAAACTGGCCTGCAGGTAAGTTTGTAAAGTGAAATTAGGCATCATTTGGTTTGAGACTCGCCTGTATTATTTTTCTTATTGTAGGACTGGCAGATACTTTACAATTTTGTCTTCAAGTAGGATTTCCAGACATGTGCAACCTCTAGTATGGCTGTATATGGCTTGTGTTTTCACTCCTGTAACATGGTAAAGGCTAAGTGGCGTACCTTGGAATATTTTTAGTTCTTTATTTGATACTTATAAAGTAGTTATAACTAGTATAAATAGTAGTAGCAGTTATAATGGCATTTGTGAGCTGTTAAGGAGCAGCCATGTCCCTTAACAGATCACAAATTATAAACACAGTCTGTCTATTACTCATTTAGTAAACGCCTAAAACATTATCAAGCAGTTATAACACCAATACTACTACTATTGATCTACACTGTTAAATCTCATCTTAGATAATAACTATTGTTTTAGTGCGTTTGATTCCCCGAACCAGTCAGCAGGCTGAAGTCCCCTTGAGCAACGCACCTAACCCCTACTGGTCCGGGTGTGTATGCTCACTGCTGTAGATGGGTATAATGCAGAAAAGAACATACCATTCGGGATAAGTATAATCAAACAAACAAATACATTAATTAATCTGATCTATATGAACGTGATGAAACAAACTGGTATAATGCAGATTGAAGAAGACAAAGTATATCACTAACTAAGAGCCAAAGTTTAACAGTTAAACAGCCTTATTTGCCTTATTTGTGTTATAAAAGCTTGATTATAATGATAATTTTAAGGCGTATATGACCTAAGTAATTAGTAATAAACAAATTTTAAACAATGTATAAACCTTTTTTAAGAGTTTTATTTCAAGGTGGTATCCTTCATGTGTACAAGCAACCCCTATGTTGTTCTTTGTGAGTGGCAAAGTTTTTAAATTTTATTTGTTTATTTTGTTATTGTAGTATCTTTATGGATCGGACTATTTAGATGCTAGATTCATCAGTATCGGAGTTAACATTGACACCCAGTTCATTTTGAAACATGTGTTTGTGTGTAGGATGGGAAGATGAGCAGGTGAGCAGCCCCAGTATCCTTAGACTCATCTTCCAGGGCCGCTTCCTACATGGGAATGTCACACTAGGAGGTGAGCTGCAAACCTTTCATGATATGAACACACCCTGTGTTTTCTGACACATTTTTCACCCCAACCCCCTCATCTTTTCTTTTTTCCCTATTTTTCCAAAGTACCTACATATAAATATCTTTTGTACTAATTGTGGGATACTTGTGTCTTCTACTTTACGACTGTAATGCTGTTTCTCAGGATGCTTGTTTAACTTGTTGATTGAGTCCAGGTAAATTCAAAAGCTATACAGGTCCTGTTCACATACTGTACTTCTGTGTTGAACAGCTCTGAAGTTGCCCCCTGGCCGAACAACTGTCATGCACTTGGTTGCCAGAGAGACGCTGCCAGAGCCCAACTCCCATGGTAAGAGCTGAACTGTCCCGTTTGCAGCCTTTTTATGCCCTTCTAAAGCAGGACAGAATGTGTGTGCTTTCTAGGCAACTCTGTATGTCTATGTACAAGCAGAACAATGGTCTTGCACAGTTTTGTCAGTTAGCACTTGACTCTGTGGTTTTTTTTTGGACCTTAATGGTTTTATCTACTGTTAATTCCAGTAATCTGGATTCTATCCATGTTAAACAGTCCTCTAACAACGTCTTAAAGGGCAGTTTCACATTTGAATATGTTTATGCGTTTGGTATGTGATTTTGGCAACAGGTACAGGGAAGAGAGACTTTAATTTGTCATGGTACATACTAACCAGACCAGCAAAGCCGGTGTGTTACAAGTGGTTGTGACAGAGCATTCTGAGATAAGAGCTGTTTGTGTTATCAGGGGTGTGGTTTTCAGGTGAACTGTGTGGTGTATGACGTCTAATACTTAACATCTAAAGGGCATTCATGCCATCCTGGTTGAAACATTAACTTAAATCTTAATGGTTAGATGATATCATTCTTGCACTTTATTGTTGTAGCAAAATATAATGCCTTGGAATGATTACATTCTTATCTATACAGCATTTCTGGTCAGCCAATTCTAACATTGCCCTCTAAAATTCACTCATTCCACACTTTGGCCTCATTCTCCAATACATTCTTTCTTAGGTTTGTTCCAGAAAAGTCCAGGTCACATTCATAAATTGACGGCGAGTTCCTAATTAACATAGGGTTAGGATGCAGAAATGGGGACTGTGGGCCTGAAAAGAGTCAGACTAGCCTATGATTATTGGATGACATGGTTCCCAAGTAACATTATTGATGTAGATTAGTGTTCATTTTTAATAAGCCAGTAGTGTTTTATAAAATGTCAAATAATTTAATAGTAGTATGAGTGTATAATTGAAGAATCAATTATGCTCATTGTCAGCACTCAAATGTGTGCAAGTGTGCTTTTGAGTGATTGTTCATACCAAAGGACAAATCCTAAATAAGAAGCAATGCTGAATGTCAAAATCTTTAACTGCCATCTTCCTAACCCATCTGATACAATACTGTTGCCAAAGTTGCTGTAATTGTTGAGCTATTACTTGTGTATATGACTCAGAAGGTTCTGTACACACAAGTACACTTGCAGCAGCGCTCATTTTCTACCAGTGAATGTTTTCTCTTTGTGTTGAAGCCCAAGTTCTTAAACCATTTGCACCAAAGTAAATATACTGTGTTCGTGTGCACTTTCCTGTGAACTTCTCCTTGTGTTCTTTATTCCTACAAAAATGTACGGCATTTCCTAATCAGTCAGACATACTGTAACTGTATTGTGGATTTCTAAAGCAACATTCAGCCAAGAGGATTCATGAAAAACCTTCAGCAACTTCATTTTATGCTGTTTGTGGTCATGAGCTGAAACAGCAGTATTTATTATGTCACTCAGTGTCGCTTCCTTTTTGTTTGTTTTATTTAAGGCCAAAGAAACCGGGAGAAGACTACAGAAAGCAGCTGCTGCCTACTGCTTTAAAGCAGAAGAACAAACAACCCCTGCTCCCCCAAACATCCCCTGTTCCTCAGCCCCTGCTACCTTATTCTGCTTGCCAACCCATGATGTATTTTGAATGATTACTGAACAGCTTGGAGGGTCAGACTGATTTTCATTCAGTTGATTTATTCCTGTACAGTAGCTGGGAACTTTCTGTGCCAAGTACTCAAGTGTTTTGTTCGCCCATTTTGGTTGCCAAAATTACTTTCCTTAGTGAAACCATGATAATAATCTGTGCGTAGACATCTTTTAAAAAATCCAGACAATAACAAACAGCTAAAATATCAAATGCCTTGGAGTTGGGAAGGAAAATGAAAAACAGGAGAGTGAAGGGCAGTTTAGGGGATTTGGTGTACTTGGAAGAGAAACTTGAGGCCCTTTCCCTCACTTGTATGTAGACTGTTTTGTGACTGGAAATACAGATTTGGACACGGCTCTATTCATAAGTGCTGGCTGCCATTTTGACTTGCGTTTCTGATCATCAACTGAAGCACACACCTGTCAAGTTTTTAGTTTGAACTTGCACTTAACTTGGCTTCTTAAGTCGTTTTAGGTCATGGTCATGGTTGTCATCACATCATTTCAGATGGTAGCTATGGCAAGATATGACCTCCATCACAACCAACTGAGAAGCCTGTCACTTTGTGTTGCATAGGAAAAGGAGTTGGCTTTAGCGTTGATGGACTGATGGCACATGCGATGACCACCAATATGTTTGCCTTTGGTGCTGGACCAAGCGAGAGTTTGAACTCAGTCACGAGGCTTCCTTTTTTTAACAGCTATGTCAACATGTGCATGCCCTAGTCTAGTGCTTTCTCACCCTGGGTGTGTACCTGCCTTCTTGGAACTGTTCACCTGTCATGTGCTTAAATAGTCACAGTCCCTTCCCCCGCCCTGAAAATGGAGTGAAAAGATTGCCAAATGTGCTTGATGTTTGAAAGGAGGACATGAACTGCTCCTTTTGCCTAGTCAGAAACTCGTCTCCGTCTTCTCCACCACATGGACATTCTTGTCTGGTCATGTGTCCCGCGGGACGACCCACCCTGCCACCATCTGACGCAAGGAATAAAAATAAAGGGAATCGTCAAGGGCTTCTGCTTGAAAAGCCTCAGCTGTAAGGGCTGCAGTGTAAGCACGATGGATTCCTGGACCCACTGTGGAGCTGCACTGGCAAGGGGAAATCAAAGTGAAGAGGGGATGTCCTCCTTAACAAGCCCCTCACTGGGCAGGAGAAAATATGGGTGTTTTATTTCCTAATGTTTGTATGCTGTCTGTTTTTCTTTGATTTGCCTTCTGATTGTGGCGAATTAATATTATTAATGAAATTCTAAAAAAAAGTCCTTTGTAATCTTGTGTCTGGTGTAGTTCAGGTTTTAATTCGTACACATTTACTGACCGACTGATGTGTGAGCGAGTGAGACGGTTTTTGGGGAGGGATGGCACAAATGATAACGGGGGAACAGAACGATCCTGGATGACCGCTGCATCCAAGGAGACTTCTTCCTTCCTTCCTTTGAGTGACCATCCCTCAGGGAATGTGTATTAATCATTGTCTCAGCTATGGAATTAGTTTCAGAATATTAAATGTAAAAAAATATGCTTAAATGCCTGTATTATAAATTAATAAAAAAAAGTCTTTCAATTATTCTCACTTTAGTTCTTCAGTGTGTTCTCTGCTGCACACGTCGGGATGTCTGCTTATGGGTGGGGGAGTGGGAAAGCTGACGCATTTTACTCTGTGGTTTCTTACTGGGCTTCCAGCAATAAACTCTAGATGGCAGTATTGATTCATTTCTCATAGTACATGACCACCTCTTATCTGAAGTCTTCATGGACAGTACCTACAGTCTGGTTAATATTCTCCTAGCTGGCCCCGAGTTAGGAGCACAGCCAATTGTGTAACAGTGAAGGATATTGCAGTTTGTTTTTACTCTGATTGTTTTGTAGGTTAGAGGGAAGTTCTGGAAAGCTGGTCGAAAATTTATGGGCCCGTTTCCTGGACACCGAACAAGCATGGAACTAACCAATTATTGATTTCCAAGTGAAGAATATCCATTACGTGTGTTTAATCTGTCTGTAGAAGCTGGCTGTCCGTGTCCAATGTTTTTTTTTTTTTCTTCTTTTTTCGATTGACTGGGCATTTGGAGACTCCAATAACATTTATTGTTAGAGTTCAACATAATGTGTTTTCTTTTTTGTGTCTTGGGTTTTCCTGGTTCAATAAATTTTCCCTGTTTTGAAAGATCTTTTCATGACGTATAGCTGAGTGAGATCCAGGTTTCCAGTTGCCGCTGGCAAAGAACTTGAGGAAGAATGGCCCAGGCAGCTGATTGGAGCACAAATCTTTTCATCCTTAACTCTTCGTGCCTGACCAGAGGATCAGAGAACATTCAGGAAAGAACATGTTGCTTCTTGGTAATAACACCATCATAAACAGCAGCATAAAATACAAATGATACATTTTGTTTAAATATCAAAGGGCTTGTCTTTGAAGACAAAACAGAAAAGCCTTGGGAATATCAGGCACAGCAGTCTTGCTGCGACTGAAGTCAGAGAAAAGCTTTTGTTCTTTTTCATGTGGGGAGTAAGTGTCATTGATTAACAGCTTCAGTGTTCACAAACACTGCTATTCAATTAGATCGTTGGTTAGAGCCTGTAACCTCACGACTGGTTTCAAATTAGTCAATGTGAGCTCATAATCCTCTGAAATGTTAGTGTGCTTAACCTGCGTAGGGTCAGGTCTCCATTGCTTCTTGTGTGTGAAGGAAAGACGAAGTCCAGGGATAACTTAAAAAAAATGAGCCGCCACTGTTTTTACTGAGCGGTTCATGAGGGATTTGGAACAGAGTTGTGGGAGTGATGGGGCAGCTGTCTCACAGCTCAGCTTCCCCTTCCACTCTGTTTTGGCTTGGGGATTCCTTGAGGGAAATCTAGCTATGCAAGCCAGGAGAGGGGAGCATTAGCAGTGGCTGCCAGTCATGGTATAACGCCTTTAACCCTTGGAGATCTTTCACCCTCGTGTAGGAGATCTATTCCTTTCATTCTTGAGAAGCTTCCATCATACTTACCTATAAATAGAGTTGTTATATATAAAATAACATGTGTTTGTATTCCAGCAGATACCACTATCCAAACACTGATTATTAGACTAAATTCCTTCTTTTCTCCTTTCTGTCTGTGGCTGGACTGAGCAATCGCACGCTGTCAGTTCTACTGATATTAAAAGCAGCTGTGTGCCTCTACACAGTAGGAACGCAGGCTACACAGCTTCTCCACTGCCCAGTCTGAGAGTATGTTGCTTCTATCTGTTCAGCCCAAGCAATTGCTTATCTAGGAACCATGATGTGGTACTGAAGAATCTGGTGGAAGTTCATAAATTTCTTCGAAAAAGGTTTGGGTTCTAGAGTGATGTCTTGGCAGGAAACTGTGGGAGAATGTTGTCATTAGGTTTGCATGCTTTAGCCTTTTCTTGTTTGCACCCTGGCACTGGTGGTCTAGTCATGGGAGAGTTCAACCATCTTGCATGTCTTAGATGTGTGAATCCCTTTTCCAAGAGCACCAAAGGTCACAGTTCCACTAAAGTGTGACCGCCTGTTGTTTCATTCCGCTCCTCCAGGTCCCTCCCCAGTCGGCCCTTCTGCTCCTAAACAGAAAAAAGACCCACACAAGTTCATGCGGCTGCGGTTTTCTATAAGAAAGTCTATGTAAAACATGAGGCCCAGTGTGGAGCTGGTTAGCTTTTGTGGCTACGCTCATGCTTATTCCATTTCCCACCATCAACACAAGAACTGGAGGCCTCTGAGGACCAAGTTCGGCTTTGTTACATCTCACATTTTATTTGACTGTTTATTTTAAATGGTGGTCCCGCAAGTTCTATAACCTGCCCTGGTAAAGTGTAGCTGGATGGGCAGGGCTGGAAAGGGGAGCTGCCTTCAACAATGTGAGCTCTGTAAGGCACCTCATGGAAAAGGAGCGCTAGCTTGCTGTGGCTAGCTGAAGAGTGTTTATAGCCATGTGCCTCCAAGCATTGTGCGTGAAAGAATGTCTCATAGGGGTTGGAAATGGAATGTGTGAATGACAGTGTGGAAGAAAGTGAGCCGTTGTTGTTCTATTTGACTGCTATCACACATACTCTGCTGTCCTCGGGAGTAGGAGTCTTTTTTCATCGCCTTTCTGACAGAACGCCCATGTCCTCCTCACCTACACCGACCAGTTAAGCCAGGTTAAGTTCACTTAGTAGTTTCATTACACTTTCTCATTAAGGTTTTAGCAGTGTGCTTTCTTTCACCAAATTTAACAAAATTCTCTGATCTAACGGTTTGCAAAAAATGTTTCCCACATTATTCTTCATATCCCGGTCACTGGTGGTGATGAACCACACTCCCAAGTGTGTTACTGAAAATGCTAAACAGCAGTGTTTCCCTTCTTTTATGTAAGACTTCTAAGAAACTTCAAAGCAACTGGACAAGTACAAAAATGACAGCATTATAATTTTAGCAGTAAATATTTGTTGAGTCACTGGCTAGATCAGTAAATTGTTTTTCTAATCGTAAAATCTTGCTTTTTGCTTTGGTTAGTGTGGTTTCTGCAATTTTTTATTGTGTCCCAGTTACAACAGAAACTCACTTGGGAGAAAGATAATTGCTAAATAATGATTGATTTAGTGTTATGGCTTTAAAGACAGATTATACTATTGTACATGAAGTGTAATGAAAGAATCAAATGAAAAAAAAAAATTCCACAAGGTGCACAAGCAAAAAAGAACTTGTGGACCTATCACTATTTTTTATAAAATCACCAATGCAATAAAGGGTAAGAGATGCCACCGTAGGTGGAAATCAGGGTGGTTCCCTTTAGTGAGTAGAACCATTTCTGTTCAACTTGTGCCCTGCAATGTGCACAAAAACTAAAATACAAAGGCGTTGTGATTATACAAATATATTTCTCAAGAAAATTAAAATTCTGATCTTTTTACAGACTACGAAATGATTGCTAAAATTAGCATAAACTATTGCCTTTAGTAGGCTTGGGGAAACTAAAACTGGTCATTAAACAAGCGATAACCTGCTCAAATGAAAAGCAGTTGGACTTGATGTTGAGCCTCACAATTTAACAAAGTTCGCGCGTGTTATTCCGCATGAAGTGGAAGGATACATTGTGTTGAGGCAAATAAAAGAAAGCAGTTATAGAGACACATCTTGAGACTTCTAAAGTGGGGCTATTCAGCCAATTCTTAGTTTGCAAACTAGCAGAACAAGTATATTCTGCTAGCAGTCCCTCTCTTGTCTGAGAGTATCCTGTGTGTACGGTGCATCACTATATGGCTAAATAGCTATGGAGAGATAAGGCTTATTTACTTTTAATAATTGCATAACAAGAAATAATTTGCAACAATTTGCATGACAATTAATCATCTGCTAAAATTTTAAGATCGTGAGATCAATGGATCTTACAAATGTGCAATGAAATGGATCAGTTATACAATTATTCTCTCTCATTGCCATGCGAATTACTCACAGATGATGCACGAACCTCAAGCCAGCATTTGCTATCGAAAATTGTTCCAGATGTAATCCTCAGATTGTCTGGATTGGACATTGCTTTCTTCATTGAATTAGTGTGAGTTGACAATGGAGGGAACTGTTTGTGCTAAAGCAGCTTTTTTGGCCAGACTTGGTCTGTGAAGAAATTGAGAAAATGTAGCATTAGGGCCCAGTGGACGGCTGTCAGTATGGTTAACAGTTAGCCATTCTGACAGCAGGCCTGCAGCTGACAGGTGGGAATAGCTAAGCACGAAATGATTCAGTTACTGAATACATTAATACACAACACTTCAATAAGCCTAGTCATTTTACTGAGAAAACTTGCTTTAGTCTTTTCATAACAGGAATATGTTCCAGCAACTCCATCTAAAACATATTGGAACCACTGAATTGCCATGCACATCTGCAACTATTGGAATGTGTTGAGTGTAGTTTGTGTATTCTGTCCAGCTTTGTATTTACAGATGAGCACATATCACAGCTCATAGCTTACATAATTTAAATTCTGCATACAAGAATCCTCCCACACCCTTTATAAATTATCTTTTTTTTGCAAAACATTAAGACAATTACTCTTTCTTTCTGCATGATCCGTGCCTGAGTTGTCCTTTGTGCTAGTTCTTTCCTGCTGTAGGATGGGCTCTGTCTTCTCAGGGTTTCATCTCCATTGCTAGCTTTTCATGCATCCATGGAGAAATTTGATATAGTAAATTTGGTTAGAGGTAAAATACAGTAAGGTTGTTTCTTTGTGAATACACTAATTAGGTCTGGCTGACAGATTTATGGCCAAGTATTTTGGACCAGTATGTTCTGACTTAGCTCTGAGCTCTTGATGCTTTTTTCCCCTCTTACACCACCATTGGATGTGTCCTTGAGATTCAACTGGACCACTGCCCTGTTACCCTCCAGAGCCCAGCATGCCATTACATCATCCTAAGCTAGAGCACTGTGTCCTCATACAGTGCGTCTTAGTGTGTTGTGACCATGCAAAAACAAATGTTCTGTATGTGGGAAAATCTTGGCACCTTGGGATTGCTTTTTCCTTTTTACTGATGGCCTAAGTTGGGATTTCTTTACTTTATGTTGCTCATTAAAGTATCCAACAATGCAGTGCATTGAGTTTTTTTTCTCTAAGTAGTGGATCCAGTAAGTGAGAGACCTTTTTCATTACATTTGCCAGAGTGAGCAATTGAAAGCTTGACGAAAGTGTGCAGTATGCCATACGTAAGAGCAATTACTTCTGCTAATGTTAGTCAGCTGTGTAGCATGTTGCTTCCCGAGGGGTAGCTCGGCCAAAGATTTTAGGTTTGCTTAATTGCTTAGCATGACGCTAAACTAAAAAGTCATTTTGAAGGGCTGCAGTTGACTCAGTTCACATTTACAGAAACGTGACCACACATAGATTAAAATTTTTTGTTAAAACTAAAAGTTGCAGTTGCATCTCAGACTGTAATCAGACCAAATGTTTGTAAATGCATTGCCTGATGCCTAATGCCGGACACATTGTTTTGCAATAGTTTTAGTCCAAAACCTATATTTTTCAACAATTAATGGTGAATATGTACATGCAGAGAGCTATAAGGGAAAAAAAACTGCCCAAAAACATTTTTCAAATTTATTTTACCATTATCAACATATACTCAGATAGACACATTAAATTTCATTGGTCATTTTAAATAGTGTATAAAATGACTGCACTTGTGGGTAAGTAAGTTTCTCCAGAAAGTAGCATTTTACATCATATCACTCTGAATGACATTGCTTACTCCGATCAGCCTCAACATTAACAGCACTGACAGATCAAATAAATAACATTGACTATCTAGCTACTTCATTACAATGGCACCTGTCAGGGAATGAGATATAGTATCAGCCAGCAAGTGAACAGTCAGATCTTGAATTGTAAAACCACTCAAAATTGTAAACGACTTTGTCATGAGCTTTAGAATAGAATAGAATAGAATAAAATAGAATAAAAACCTTTATTATCCCATAGATGAGATATTTTAGTGTTACAGAGCTCTTGTAACAAAAGGAATATATGTTTCTGGTCTATATACACAAAATGAAAAAATAAGAATAATCCTATATACATAAACAACCAAGAAATCTTTTACAAGATCTACAGAAATATTTACAAAATAAGTAATATAAGTAAAAAGAAATATGTGCACCAGTATGAGAAGATGTGGATGGTGCAGATGAGATAAAAAAATAAATTAAAAGTGCACAAGCACGCTGTCTGTGAATAACAGCAATTAAAAACAGATGATAAATAAATGAACAATGTTAAACTGCGTTTTAAAAGTCTGACAGCTGCTGTTAAAAATGTCCTGTGGTAACACTCCTTCCTACACTGAGGGTGTAACATTCTACTGCTGAACGAGCTGCTCTGGGCTCGTACAGTCTCATATAGGGGGTGGGAGGTGTTGTCCATGATGGTTGTCAGCTTGGCCAACATCCTCTCCTCCCCAGTCTCCTCGATGGGCTTCAGCGAACAGCCCAGGACAGAACTGGCCCTCTTGACCAATGAGAGATGTTGTTGCAGTGTCTTTGATGTCTGAGTGAGCATCTACAAAACAGCAGGTGGAGCGTTCCAGGTGTGCAGTAGTTAGAACCTATTGAAAGTGATTTAAGGAAGAACGACTGGTGAATTGGCGACAGGGTCATGGACATTTGTGGATTAAAGGCTAGCCAGTCTGGTCAGAGCCCACAGATGAGCTCTAGTGTGGTTTAAAAAATGAATGCTGAGTCTGATAGAAAGGGATCCGAACACAGTACGTGAGAGTAAGAGCTTTTATAGCAGCATGATATGGGCCTAGACAATATTACACAGGTGGTGTTAATGTTGTGGCTGATCGTTGTTTATCTCCATGAAAAATCTGAGTAATTCCACTATAGTACTAGGCTAAGTATGGAATTATCTTTGATGAGTTTGTTACCCAGCAACCATATCCTACTGTTAAGAATTGTTTGTGATGATCAAAAATAAGTGAAATTATATCCTGAAGGCATGATGTATTTAAATATTTTAATATTTTAACAGATCCTCTGTCCTCTACTTTGCTCCATGACACACGGCTCATTTACACACATTGTTGCTTTATTTTATATGTGCAGGATGTTTTAGGTCCACATACAAAAAGCAATACCATCCACTCGCAGCTTTTTAACGATCAAACAGGTGAATTAGTAAAGTTAAGATGTCCTGATTGTGTTGCAGAAATGGCTAATGAGAATTACAGCTTTGCCTGCTTCCCACAGCCCAGGGTCCCTCACACAGCATCCAGATCACTCATTATAGGCAGTGCTGAAGGATTAGAAGGTGCTGAGCTTACACTGGCCTTTCTGAGACTTTATGTGGCCTCAGGGGATGTGCCATGCCTGCTCTTCCAGCTAAACAGGAAACACACGTTTTGGAGGATGAATAAAGAGTTGGAGGAGGTGAAGAAAAGAAGCACTTCAACTTCTTGAATCAAAAGGATTTAGAGAGAGAGAGAGGGAGGGAGGAGTGCCACACACTAGACTGAGGATGTTCCATGAAGATTACAGAGTTTGTTCTGAAAGTGCCACAGCACAGATGTCTTTGTGCTTATATGACACCATTAAAGAGACACCAGCTGATATTAATGAAAGTGTCTGTCATCACACAGCAAACCTCTACTATCCACCACACTCATTCCTCTGGTATGTGTTATCCAACTGCCTCTGGATTATTTCTTATTGAATTTGCTCCTGGCTTCTATCTTATATTCAATTAGGCACCACTGTCACATTTTGTCTGTTTTTCAATGGTTTGAATCAAATTAAATTTATCCTTATGTTCCTAACAGAATACCTTGGGCATAAAGCCAGTTATGAGTTATTGTTTAGATGATATACAGTACAAAGGGTAAATTAAGTATTAAACACATAAACAATTTTCTAAGTAAATATATTTCTAAAGGTGCAATTAACATGACATTCTCACTAGTCACACGCATTGCTCAGGTGTGATTTTGGCCCATTCTTCCACACAACCCGTCTTCATATCCTGAAGTATCTGTTGGCCCCTTCTGTGAACTCTGAGCTTTAGTTCTTTCCATAGATTTTCTATAAGATTCAATCAGGTGATTGGCTGGGCTACTTTAGTAGCTTTATTGTCATTATCTGAAACTAATTGAAAGTTTCCTTGGCTGTGTGTTTGGGATCATTGTCTTGCTGAAACATGCACCCTTATCTCATCTTTATCATCCTGGTGGATGGCAGCAGATTTTTATTAAGAATGTTCCCACCCCCAAACTTGACTGTTGGTCTAGTGTTTTTGGCTGATCTGCAGTGCTGTTGACCTCCAAACACTGTGTGTATTATGGCATCCAAAGAGTTATATTTTGGTCTCATCTGACCAAACTATATTCTCTCAGTATTCCACAGGCTTGTCTGAAAACATTTGTCTGAGGTTTGAAAAGGGCAAACCTCTTTAAAATGCTGAGTAACAATGTTCTGATCATGTGCATCTGAAGCGCAACATCTGTGTGTGATTTAAATAATTTAAACTGGTAATAAATTTGGGGTTGTCCTTATTTATTCCTCATTATGGCACTGTGCAAAAGTTTGGGCATCCCACATAATCAGAACTTAGTATCACCTATATGATAGATCCCCCTCCTACCTAATGGTTGGAAAGATGTTTTTTTCATGAAATGCTGCTCTTTTCTTTTGTGGCCAAGTAGTTCTATTTTAACTTCATCAGTCCACAGCACTTGCTTATATAGATTTTATGATAAGGATGCAGTAAAGGTTTTCTCCTGAGTCTGCTAAATCTTTGTGCAGGTTTTTTGTAGTCAAATGGGTTTGTCTTTCTGACCAGCATACAAGGAGTTTTCTCTGAGAGTTGAAGGGGTACCGAAACTTTTGCAGAAGACTGTAACTGGTTGGGCCATCCCAACAACTACAATCAAGTATTTGCAACAGTTCGCTTATCGTCCAAATCGTTCAACTGATGATGCCATCTCTCATCTCCTCCACACATCACTCACCCACCTGGACACTAGAAGAGAGACTGAGGAGGAGCTTCTTCCCGCAGTCAATCAGGGCTGAACATCTCACATTGCACACCCACAGTTACGGACATTTTACAGGATTTTACCATCACTCACTCATACTGCATACATTTGCACATACCCAGGACTCTCATTGGTCCCCCCACACACCCATGCACACTCACTCACATTCATGCTCATTCGCACCTCATTTGCACATTTGTTTATCATTTGCATATTTGTTTATCATTTGCACATTTGTTACATTGTTTATATTGAATAATGTTTATACCGGATAGGTTTGGTAGGGTTTTATATAGGTTTTATATAGGTTTGTTAAGGTTTTATATTCCTTATATTCTTTTTAACTTTTAACTATTAACAAGTTTTTAACTTGTGTTTATGTATCTGGAGGTCACGGGTGGTCGCAAACAGCATTTCACTACACATCATACTGTGTATGACTGTGTATGTGACAAATAAAATTTTAATTTGATTTGAATTTGAATTTGATTTACATTGGAGGGTTATCGAGTATGAACTGCCTTTTTAATGTAATGCCACAACATCTCAATAGGATTCAGGTCAGGACTTTGACCAGGCTACTCCAAAGTCTTCATTTTGTTTTTCTTCAGCCAATCAGAGGTGGACTTGCTGGTGTGTTTTGGATCATTGTTTTACTGCAGAACCCAAATTTGTTTCCACGCCATGAACAGAAGTCCAGACATTCTCCTTCAGGAGTTTTTGGTAGACAGCAGAATTCATTGTTCCATTTATCACAGCAAGTCTTCCAGGTGCTGAAGCAGTAAAACAGCCCCAGACCATCACACAACCACCACCATATTTTACTGTCAATATGATGTTCTTTTTTCATCATGGCACTCTGTCATGCAGGCCAATTTTTCCCAGTCTTTTTCTTATGGTGGAGTCAAGTGAGGCCTGAAGTTCTTTGGATGTTGTTATGGGGTCTTTGTGACCTCTTAGATGAGTCTTCACTGCGCTTCAGGGGAAATTTTGGTCGGCCTGCCACTCCTGGAAAGGTTCATCACTGAACATTTTCCTAATTCAAGTAAGTACTCTCTGGTGTGTCCTCCATCATTGTCCCTCAGATTGACTCAAACCAAAATCATCACAAAATATTTACAATTCAGCACTTAGATCACATAATTCTGTCTTGGTAGTTGGTAATTTTGTCTTGGTGTTTCATGCTTAATATGACCTGGACATTAACATAAAAGAGATTTGTTAACAAATTGCATGGTGGAGGAATTGTTTATCATATTGTCAATAATAAATAATAAATTAGTCTTCTAAAAATGGTAAGCCAATAGGCATACTTTGGTCCATGGTTAAGCCCCCTACTAGATTATATCTTAGCAGCTTTCTTGGAATCAAGAGTAACTATTGCTTCATCTTTGTTCTTCATCACAGGTGATCTTTAGATTCAAAGGTGGTAAATTAACTTTTTTTTTAAATCATAGCCGTGGGGATACACATACTCTACTTTCTCTTTTGTTCTTGTGTCTGTGGACATTAATCTTTATGAAAACCCTCACACATCTGCTGTCACTCTACATCTGAGTGCTGTGAGACATACTGAGAGCAGGCTTGACTGCAGTGGAAAAATGAGTTTCCTTAATCCTTTGCTGACAGAACTGAGTGGCTTTTTCACGTTTTGCCTTCCAGCTCGTATTTCACAGTGGAACTGATGACCTGTAAGTCTTATAAGGTTTGCAGAGACTATAGGATTCATCTATTCCTTTGGCACATACTCACTCTTAATATCTCCCCTATTAAAATTGAGGAGTAAGCCTCAACATTCTGTCCTATAAGAAGATGAGACTCTGCAATAAATCACTATTACTCTCAGGTCACCACACCTTTAGACACCAGATGCTCAGATTCATGACCTTAAACACATGTTCATTCTGATTTCTACAGCAGCCCATGTGAAAATGCTCAAATATGGGTTCATCTTTAGCTTTTTTGTAAATTATAGATGCAGGATATTTTTTTTCCAGTAAATGTCAAGGAGAGTGGTTCACCACTAAAATGAGGCACCCACTTGCTTTGTGTGCAGGGTAGACCCAATACTAACCATGAGGAAGTCCAGGTGAGCAGAAGTTTAACCTCCATGCTCCAACACTTTTGCAGAAGCATTATGGTTTGACAGTCTTAAGCAAGCATTTTACTCAACACCCTGTCAAACTATGCCGTAAATCTGTAACACCTTCAGGCATGATGGGCTCGGGCAGCCTTCAGCTGAGATGGTACCTACAGGGTCAGGAGTTTACAATCTGACCAGGTCAAGCTGACCCTCCTGAGGCGATTGTTGTGGATCATTCAGAAACTGTGGCTCAATGTCAGCTGGTTCTGATTTTCAGCTCTAGTTGATGAAAAACTGCCTCAAATCTGGACAGGCTCTTTGGCTCTGGAGCTTCATCACGACTCCTGATGCAGTGTTGGCAGTGGTCCTCAGTAACAGCGCCTAAGGAGGTGATTTATCCCTCCTCATTATTCATCGTAAAGGTGTAGGAGGATGAACTGACATTGTCCATTCAGTGTTGGGGATCTTTTCTGCAAAGACTTTCTCAAGCTCCAGTTCCCGTACGTTTTGATAGTTAGTGGTGGAGATGCACGTTGAGGGCCATGGATCAAGCTGTGCTCAGCCAAAGCAATAAGAAGACTATCTTTCTCTGGAGAGGAAGAGTTTTGAGCTTGGCCAAAACAAAGGGGCTAGAGGCTGAACGAGAGGACAAGCAGCTGCAGGCCAGTCGTTCTCCAATTCTTCCAAGCACAGAGAAGGAAGTCTTCCTCGATTTGGTAATTAAAGAGCAGTCTGACAGTTCTGTGAGACTGTGCACCATCGACGAGTAGACCAGATGTGAGAGTTTGAAGCACCACAAAGTCTGCACTGGACATGTGTTATATGTATTTGCGTAGTCCTCACTGGGGACCTGCAGACACCATAACAGGTTTATATGCGGGCTCTTGGTACTGTTGTTTGTATGCAGTGAGAAACACATAAGGCCTCATAAAAGCCAGCAGCTTTTGGTTACTTATGCTGCAAGCACAGTACCAATGAGCCTATTTTTAGGAATGATAATCTGTACTGCAGTCTCAACAATTCCAGCTGTCATGCATTCTGCAGTGATGTTGGATTCCACAATTATATTGTGGAATTGAATTTCTGATGGCACAGAAATACTTCCATAGTGGAACAGCTCTGACTGGCTAAAGCAATAATTCATGCCACCTCACCTTTTTTATTTATTGAAATCATCAGGAGAAAATAGTAGCAGATTTAAATTCATGCGCAGATATAATCTAAACACAATGTTATTAGTGACGTATAATAATTTAATTAGGTGTTCATGAGTCTTGAAAGGTTGCTTTGCCAGGGATTCTGCCAGCTGAATGGATGTGCTTAGCCTTTTAATAGCTTTAAAAGTATGTAACAGGAAAAAGAATAAATAGACAGCAAAAAATACATTTAAAACAATAATTTGCAAAAACACATATATAAATGATGCCAATTAGGGTCTTACCTTTCCCTACTTTGACACTACAGGTGAATAGGGGTGTTATTTTTGACAGCTGATTACTGACATGCTTGCAAATATTTATACTGATCATTTTGTAAAAAAAAAAAAGATTATTGGCATAACATGCAAATAAGTAATTGTCAATTGAAATTTGCTTGAAAAAGAGGAGAACTATTCATGTGAATGTTGTCTTTAATACAAAGGAAGTGAATATATTTGAATACTCTTGTTATATTTCATCATCATCATCATCATCATCATCATCATCATCATCATTGAAGTTCTTAATTTTCTTTATACAGATGTGAGTGAACTCTTTGGATTTTTTGCACCATGCAAACTGGCCCTCAATCACTGCTAATCTATTGAAAATGTGCATTTTCTTTATTAATTTAACAGTGTTTAATCAGTTAACCAAGCTCTAGTTGTGCTATATGTTCAAAAGAATCAAGACAGTACTTCAAATCTTTTTTTATTTGATGAAACTCAACCTCAGCTGAACAGGTTCTGTGGCTTTGGAGCTTCATCACAACTCCTGGCGCAGTGTTGGCTGCTAAAAAGGTGAGGATGCACATACACAATCAACTGCATACACATAGCTTCTATAATCGCCTTATAAAAGTTAGAGGAGCCACCAAGCCCAGTGAAGGTCACCAAGCCCAGTGAAGGTCACCAAGCCCAGTGAAGGTCACCAAGCCCAGTGCCAAGTATCAGCTAGAGAAGTAGGAAAACACCACAGCATCAGGCTGTTTAGTGATGGAAATGCTTTTGTGACTTAAATAATTTCCTCCTCGTTATTTGGGATGAGTTGGAGTGGTGTCTTATCCTACATCAGTATCTGACCTCGCTGGTGCTCTTGTGGCTGAATACAAACAAATCCTCACAACAAATCTGATCTAGTCTAAAGACTTCTCAGGAGATGAGCTGCTTCTGGGCATGCTCTCTATAAATACCTGTGATTTCAAAAGAAATATCAAACGAATGATTGTTTACAAAGTTTTGAACATGTGTGTATGCGCTTTGACTTTTGTGGTGTTAAATTTGGTCTCAGGGAGTGTGTTCATGTTTTGTGTTGAGAGCTAATGTGAAGGAAAGGGCCAAAAGAAACGATGGAGTCATAGAGGCCAGTTGAGCTGGTGAACTAAAAGCAATGACATCGCTCGCCTTTGAATAAAGGCCATGGAGATGTAGTTTCAGTTCACCTCTCTCTCATGACTCATGCCCCAGTTCAGGTCAGCTGACATCTAAAGCACACTTAAAATCTGTCACTCAAGTGTAACCATTTCATAATGACCCTGTTTGGTTCCCAGTGTGGTGAATGGTTCATGGGAGTGATCTCAGACATGGACCACTTTGTGCAGATTAAGACATGTATAGTGTGTTGATCTTTTGTTGCTAGTATAGGCCCGCTGTCAAAATCCTCTCTTTTACAGAGTGTTCGTTCTGTTTTTCTAAGCTTCTCTCAAATAGATTCCTGCTGTCAGGAATGGGGGGATGATATTTTCTCCTCTGTGTTTTCTTTGGCTCAGCTCTGGATGTTTTAGATCATGCTCAGAGCTCTTTATATGCAGACACATATCAGCGATGCCTCCGCAACAAGTGCAGCCTTCTCGATGCTAATACCCAAGAGGGGTGGTACACACTGGTTAGCAACACTGCAATTAAGCAGTTGTCGTGTGTGACTGTTTTCCATGAGATCAGCTTCAAAGTGTTGCGCTGAGCCCTTTCCCTGTAGACTGCATTTATATCTTCCCCCAAATCAGACAAGCTTAAAGCAAACACTTTCAACAACAACCTGAAAACGATTGGTCTCATTCCATCAAATATTTCCCAAAGATGGTTAGTGCTAGTGCTAATACCATCATGTGGCCTGTCTAAGGATTTCCAAACTCCATTCTATTGTTTTAATGGTGCCCACGTGCTTTGTATCCAGTAAGTGGCTTACACCCCCCCCCCCCCCCTTCTTATTTAAGTAGTAAAAGTGAGAGTGTACTTTGTCTCAGTCTGATTGCTGGTATTTATGGCATTAAAGGGGGTTTGAATGTGTTGTGGTTTGCTTTCAGTTTGTGGACTGCTTTCTCCAGCAGAGCTGTTCCAGGCCTTGCTGGGACCAAACAGATTCCCTTGTCCTTCCCAAGTGAGGAGGAAAGAGAGCCAGTAATAAAAGCTGCCTGCCAAAACCTCAGTGAATTCCTGATGAAGGAAAGAATGCAGCAAGAAAGGAAGCCACGTTTGTCTTCTTCTTTTCTCATTTCTTCTTTTTTTTTTCTTTCTTTTTTTCTGTCAGCCAAAAACGTGAAAACAGTCTTTTCCACTCCTTTACTCAGGCCTTCTTTACCCTCTTTCACATGAGTAACTCTTGCAGGAAAATGAGGTCTGTGAAAAAGGCCTCAAGCAGAGAGCTGGCAGGTTGCACTGCAGAAGAACTTAGCCTTTCTGCATAGCGAGTGCCAAAGTCGATAAAACAATCCAGCTTGTCCACATCCACCCCCTTTTACACTTAATCATTGGCCACTTGTGATTTGTTTACACTGTCTTCTGTACAAAAAAAGGCATATATCAGATTCAGTCATCTTGCAGACAGTCTGGGGGACACAGCAGTATAAACTGTATTGTTAAGCATCAAAAGGGAAATGTCGTATTACTGAGTATCAGACAAATACTGCAGACTGTAGTTTGTTTGGCTCATGATAAATCTCTGGTAATTAATTCTAGATGCTGCAGCAACGAGATGAAGAGAGCACATGCAGTGGAGTGCACTTGGTAGCCAAGTCGAATTCCTACAACCAATCAGTGTTTGGAGCCTGTCTTGATGGAAAACATTTCTTATGAAGGGATATCTGCATTGTTTGTTTCTGTGGGTACTAACCGTTGGGACAAATGTATGACATATTCTGCCATTTATAAGGTGTTCATTGTTTAGTAAGTAAGCCTTCCATGTGTTCATTTATTGAGGTATGTGTGTGTGTGTGTGTGTGTGTGTGTGTGTGTGTATGTGTGTGTGTGTGTGTGTGTGTGTGTGTGTGCGTGTGCATGTTTGCGAGATAACGGGGAGCAAGCTAACGGGGTTTGCAATGATGTTTGTGAGTGTTAAGTTCTTCAAGAATAGGTCAGGTCACTAGTTTACATTACATTGTTATTAGACAGAGAGAAAAGTTGCAAGTTAAAGGTTTTGTGGAAAGGCAAATTCCCCTGTAGGTGGGATCCCAAAAAGAAAATGAGAGAGAGAGAGAGAGAGAGAGAGAGAGAGAGAGAGAGAGAGAGAGAGAGAGAGAGAGAGAGAGAG
>JBBIGC010000033.1:3339966-3367635 GCA_037576955.1 Lepidarchus adonis
TGTATGAGTCTGTACATGTTTATAAATGGACACTCGTCCATACAATATAATAAAATAAAATAAATACGGATATGAACCAAAGTAAATTAAACTCTAAATATACAGAGATTGTTAAGATTGTTGTTACTAAAGTGCAAATGTGAATGTGAATGTGAATGTAAATGTGAAGCTGTGTATATTTGGCAGTGGGACAGTTCAGCTGTTTAGGAGAGAGATGGTGAGGGGAATGACATTATTATTGATTCAAATTTTATTCTTAATATTGTGGGAATTATTAAATATGTAATAAGGCTTTGTTGAAAAGCGCTGTGCTTTATTAACAGCCTGCAACATGCATGAATGAGTAGCAGGCATATATCTAACACCAGTCTTTCTCATGTCTGTCTCATATTACATTTAGAAAATGTTGCTCCAGATAGAAATGCTCTTTTTAATGGCTTTAACATGAAACCAAGTACCACCACAGCAGTTAACACATTGGAGACCTGAGACCTTAGCACAGTGCATTATTAACCTCCCATCTCACCCACCAATCTACATGAACTCTTATTCAACACTAATGGTGAATAAACCATAAATATCACAGCAATAAACAGCAATAAACAGCCCACTGCAGCATATCCCTGAACACACACACGGATCCCCACACACTGCAGCACAGCACAGCACAGCACAGCACAGCACAGCACAGCACAGCACAGCACAGCACAGCACAGCACCCTCTCTCTCCATCCCTGCACACACGCACGCGCACACACACTTCATGCAGCTCAACTCGTGGCAGCCTCAAGTTACCGTAAAGCATTTAGTAGGCGTTCAACTGCATCCTATTATTGTATATGACAGTAAATACATATATATATGCCAGCACTGTAACCATTAATTTCCATAAGTTGAGTATGATGTAAGTCAAGGACCCCCTTTACTGACTGTTAAGATAAAAAAAATTGGAAAAACTATAAGTGATTTAGTGTCAGTGCTTCAATGGCTCTGTGGTGAAATGAAACATCTCTCTATCATCTCCCCACCAGCTGGATCTGTCTGTCCCCAAGAGAGTTCTGCCAAACAGCTAAGCACACAATTCCACTCTATCCACATCTCCTCACAGACCCTCTAGTGCATTACCAGACCACATTCAAAACCACATTATGAATGTGCCACAGAGTGTATCAGAGCTAATCATTTGTTATTTACACTTTTGGCACTTGTTCACCTTCCTGACTGATGGTTTTGAAACTCTGTGGCCTCCATAAGTGAACAAACCAGACGTGTCAGGTTTCTCGAGCTGGCCCGGCCCAGAACTTTGCTTACAAACAGAAGCACTAGTGCCTGACAACAGCATTGTACAAGATGATCTCAGATTACTGCTGAATTCATTACACTGGGAGGATGGAATATCTTACATTGTGAATGGTGGAATATTCCTGACTTTGGGTGCAGTATGGACGGCAACAATGCTCCTAACACGGCTTCATGGAAAACCCTTTTTCCTTTTTCTTTTCCATATGTTTTGTTGATGTCATGTTGGCTAAAGTGAAGCGCCTAAAGCTTGGTGGTTGGGCAATAAATATCCTCCAGTGGTGAGTCACCCAGCAGTGGCAATGTGTTTTCATCCCGCCGCTACTGTAACGGGAAAAATAAATGTTTATTTAGCCCTGTGTGTTCCATTCAACGTTTAGCTGTGGACACTGGATTTGCAAAGCTATCGGGGTCTATTTTTCTTGGCTGCATGTCTAAATGCGAGAATAATAAATTTACCAACAGAATAATTCTGTTTTCATTTCCACTGTGTCAGATATGTGGGTATGGCATTGTTGACTTTCCTTCATCATGTTATTGATGAACAATGGCATTTTACTATCATTATTTCCCACTTGTCTTATATAACATCTGGAGATGATTTAAAGCTTGAGGTAACACTGTAATTACCTACAGTCCAGTAAACCAGACATTTTTGCTGCTCCAATAGTTTTTTAATGTCACACTTAAACTAACACCAGTCCAACACTGCACACAATGATGAAATGGCAAGTGAAAATGTCTTGAATCTTGCCAATACTTTCTTGTAATGAGATTGTTGATATTATAGGTTGTTTACACTAAGGTCACTAATCTGTAATAATCTGTAGTAAACACAAAACTGCATGATGTAGACTAACAGTGTCTGTCAAGCTGTCAACTACCTTCTTTAACATTTGTCTTTCAAGCGCTATTAGTGATGGGAATCTTTCATCACATATTGTTTTTTGCACCATGTTTACTTCTGACTTTTTTCCACTTGCTTCATAAATAGACAGAGAGTAGAGAGAGGGTAGAGAGAGGACAGGATTGGCTGAAACTGAAGTTTCCTAAATGGTTTGACATACGGATAGAGGAAACCCCATTTTGTTTTATAGAATCTTTACAAACATTGGTATAGTAAAGTCATTGCTATGTAACCATTCTTTTCCCTGCTATTTGTTTGTGTGGATTCTTTAAGTTCTTTAAACACCAACATTTAGCACCCACATAGTGTTAAACAACACAATGCCTCTGTTTGAGTAGATCAGCAATAGCTACAGAGATAGCAAAACTGATGAGGTTCAACCAGGGATTGAGTTCTCAAAATCATTTGAGAACTGTGGGAAACCAAATGTAGTCATTCAGAAGAACCCACTTTTAAACTGCGAAAATGATCTTGGCAAGGGCAACTGTCGTACATGAATGATGTCTCCTGTTGTAGTAAGAGCCCATTACTAGATATGTTTTACAAGGCTGTGTTATGATAAATTGTTGACATATATTGACAGATAATTCTAAAAATGTCCATTTCCTGAAACAAACAAAATGATCTTCCAATAGTGTACTTCAATTCCACTCCATAAAATTAACTAAAACCACTATACATCTAGAAATTGAGTAGAATAGTATTCTAGTATCCTTACAACAATCCCCTAAGAGGAAACATAACAGACATAATAAACCGACAAGATGTTTTTCAGCGTAAAAGTGTAGACAGAACAGTCAGCATGATTCAAGGTGGACAGCTGTGTAGTGGTAAGGGATAAGCCATACTGAGGGAAGTAATAATAGAGATGAAGAGAGTCAGAGAGTGCAGGGCCTCATGGACAGACAAGGGCCCTTTTAGTGTAGAATACAGGGAGGGAACTAATAAAAATTAAGAGCACAATAAAAGGAGGCATAAAATGGAAGGGTGCAGAAAGGGGACATTGTTTGGGTTCACGGCTCAGGTCTCCTGTCGAAACTGGAAGCCATGCATTCCAGAGGCCACGTTCAAATCTGAGTGAACGTGTACAGGGTGGGGAGAGAGCGGGTCAAGCACAGCAGCCATTGTTATGAAATGTTCCTTCTACTGTTGGGAGTCCAAGTCACTCACATGAATCTGAGGCCAATTAACAGATTAAAGAGTACAGAGGGAGCCCTCTGATCTTGTTAATAATCCCCACTTTGCTGGCGAAGACTCTAGCAGAGTGAGCCTCGCTGTCAGCCGAGTGATTTTTGATGCAGAATTCTTTGGCCCACCGTGGTGGCACTCTGCACCTGGAGAGAGGGTGAAGGTAGTGTTTCCTAATAAAAGAGAGAATGGCAGCAAAGTGGATGTTGTTGTGTTGGCACTGTGAGTTGTATACATAAATTAATAAGTGTACAGAAATTTATGAGGTATTAATTTATTATATATATAATTTATAATATATATAAATAATAATTTATAATAATAATCAGTGAATCATGTGCTCACCAAATTATGTTTTTCAGAAAACTATGGTAAATAAAATAGGGTTGTTATTGTGTCAACTTGTGAGGGTATAAAAGAGTCTTGTTTAACAACAACATGTTAGGCAGGCGGTCATAATGTTTTGGCTCATCAGTTTAGTGAACACCAATTCCCAAAAATTTGGGACGCTGTGTAAAATGTAAGTAAAAACAGAATGTGAAGCAAATACATTTAGCTAATCTCATAAAGTAATAATTTATCAAAATAGAACACAGAAAACAGCAAATGTTTAAAGGGAGTAAATGTGTAGCATCCCCTCTCTTTACAGTACATAAATGTCTGTAAACTGAGGAGACCAGTTGCTTAACTTTTGGGAAGGGAATGTTACTCATCTTTCTCCGATATTTAATTTTATGGTTCTTCTGGTTCTTCTTTGAGGTACAAAAAAAATTTCAATTCATGAAAGGTCTGGACCATAGACAGGCCAGTTCAGCACCTGAACGACGATGAAGATGTTGCAATAGATGCAGTATGTTGTTTAACATTGTCTTGCTGAATTACGCAAGGCCCACCCTGAAAAACAATGGTGTCTTGAGCTGAGTTCCAAAAACAAGCCAGATAGTCTCTCTGCTCTTTAGCAAAAACATTTAAATAATTTGATTTGTCTGACCACAGAATAGTTTTCCAATTTGCCTCATTCTATTTTAAATGAGTTTTGGCCCAGAGAAGTTGGCAACGTTTCTGGGGTATTTTCACATACTGCATGGCTTCTGTTTTGCATGATAAAGCTTTAACCTGCATTTTGAATGGCACAGTTAACTGTGTTGACAATGATTTCTGGACGTGTTTGGGAGCCCATGCAGTTATTTCCATTGCAGAACCATGACGGTTTTAATGCAGTGATAGCTGAGGTCAGAAAAATCAAAGGCATACAATATTGATTTCTGTCATTGTCCCTTGCACACAGAGATTTCTCCAGATTCTCTGAATTTTTTGATGATATTATATTTAAAGTCCTCACAATTTCATGAAGAGGAACATTGTTCTGAAATAGTTGCACAAGTTTTTTTTTAATTTGGTGAAACTCTCCCCATCATTAATTCAGAGGGACTCTGCCTTCCTAAGATGCTTTTTATATCCAGTCTTGCTACTGACCTAATCTAATGAGTTGCAAAATGTTCCTCCAGTGTTTTCTTTGGTAATAATTTACATTAAATGAAGCCAAATGAAAATGAATACATTTAAATGCACCCTTGTAGTGCATTTATAAGGCATCAATAAAGCATTCATAGGACACATTGAATCATACATTAAACAAGCCCTTTGTTGCCCTGTCCCAACTTTTTTGAGATGCATTATTTTTCATGTAAAGATATTTTTAATTGTAAAGCGATTTTACAACAGATGTTGTCACAAAGTAGCTGTACAGAATCTGGGAGCAAGCCCCTGTTAATCAAGCCGAGGATAACAGAGGTAAGGAAAAACTCTTGGGAGGAAGAAATCTTGGGAGGAACCAAGGCTCAGAAGCGGAACCTGTCCTTCTCTGGTCGACACCAGATAGCAACAACGAGCAGAAGGGAATGAAACTAGCAGCTAGAAGATTATAGCTTAGAGCAACATATCTAACATATGCATATAAAGCATAAAGTACAGGGAGATGGTCCATAGTAGTTCAGGCTAGTCTGCAGGAGGTGAGAAGGAGGCCTACTGATGGGTGGTCAAGATATGGAAGACAAATTCATGTAATAGTAAAGAAAAAAAAATTCTATGTTTTTTTTAAATAAAATACTGATCAGTGACATTTACAAATCATTTAATTCTATTTTTATTTATTACACAGCTTACCACCTTTTGCAATTTGTGTTATAAATATAATAATCTATTTTAAAATATTTTTTAAATAACCCTACATTTTGGATAAACACACCTGATTCAACTCACCTGTTAATGGCCAGATTTAGTGAGTGTGTTTGAGGGGGCAGCTACCAAACTGTGCTGGATACCATTGCAGTGGAGTTGATTTAGACCCTTTGTGCACTTGACACCTCATACTTGCCAGCACTGTGAACAGACATGTATCCTTAATTCTCTGAAGCTCTCTGAAAGACAAGGTCGTATGGAAAAGCCCCGAGCGCATTATCCTTCTCATCTTACAACACAAGACAAAAACCTTAGCTGTCATCTGCCTTGCATGCACATAATCCATGAGACTCGGGTCACCTGTAATGGTGCACATTGAGTTAGGAATGTTTCTGAGGTTCAGTCGTACAAGCACAGACTTGTGCTCAGTAACTTAAGAATTTCCATGGCAATTTGAAGTATGTTTTCTAATGCATTCCATGGAGTAATTCACCCATGCAACATGGACAGTTTCTTGCAGAGTCAATCAGCTGCTTTAGAGTTCTGATACAACTACCATTTCTTGCAATGCATTGATTAAATATAATTATTTATTCTTCTTATTATTGTACTTTTTTTTTTACAAATGTTATGTTCTTCATTATTCATTCATTCCGACACACTTGGAGAAGAACACTAGCTGTCAATTTTGTTGTGTATGCTAACCTAAGCTCCTGTGGGCTAGCTTCATGCTAAGAAATGCGGGAGAGGGAGGGCCACCCAGAGTCAGTTATGGGTGGAGTTTCTGAAGGGAGGAGATCATGCTCTGCTTCAGTATGTCACAGTATATGCTATCGTTCATGGTTCCCTCAATGAACTGTAGTTTCCTATTGCCAGCAGCACTCATGCATCCCCAAACCTTGACACTCCCACCACCATGCTTGACTTGGCAAGACACACTTGTGTGAGAGCAATAACACCAAATGTAATACACCTGCTCCCCATTCACACCTAAGACCTTATAACACTAACAAGTTACATGACACTGGGGAGGGAAAATGGCCAATTAGGCACAATTTGGACATTTTCACTTTGGGGTGTACTAAATTTAGTTGCCAGCGTTTAAGATATTAATGGTTGTGTGCTGAGTTATTTTGAGAGGACAGCAAGCTGTAGACTGACTACTTTATATTTTATCAAAGTGTCATATCTTTATTATTGTCAAATGAAAAGATATTATATAATATTTACAAAAATGTCAGGGGTGTGCTCACTTTTGCAAGATTCTGTATGTCTATTAAAATGTACCAGTGCACAAACAAACAGAGCACCTTAAAATTATTGTGTGAACGTGAAAATTTCATGCTGGAAGGACGATAGAGTAATGGTCCATAGAGTTCCCATTTTGGAAATATTAATTTTTTGTACAGCAACACTATGACACGTCTTTCAATTCAACACACAGACAAAGTACAATCCAACATCTGAATTTATGTGCATACATTTTAAACAAATAAGCAAATGCTTGCTGTAGAGACACCTGTAGTCAACTCTCCAATGCATTGAAACTAAAGCCTCAGCTGTGTACCGCTTGTGCGACAAGGGCAGTTTCACATTTCCGAGGTGTGAAGTGATTTGTAAAGGCAGACTTTTCTATTCTGAACACCAACACTCTCCACTGTCTCTCCCTGAAAGCTCTTCTCTGTCTGCTGGAGTTAACCGTGTAGCAGAGAAAGCCATTAGAAGTGAGCTGAGAGCTCAGATAGAGAAAGGCCACCATGGCCGAGGGCTCCAGTCTCAAGCTAAAGGTGATAAAAGAGCGGCTTTCTGGGGAAAAAAGGGAGCTTGCTGACAAAGCCCCGTGCTCACGGTGGGCTTTTTCTCTTCTCTCTTATCCCCCTCCCTCCCCTGAGAGAAGCAGAGCCAGGACAGGTCAAGAACAAGAGCCCTACTGTACACTGAGCTGGGGACTGTCCAAGGCAGTGGATTCCTGGCGTTTGAAAGAGACGTAGGTCACATCTAGTGCACCCCAGCCCCTTATCACAAACCGCAAAAGAGCATGGTAAATATCATTGAGTTAGAGTGACTTGTATTCCAAACTCTAATACAGAACAACAAAAAATGTTAGATAAGAAGTGCACTAAGAACTCTCTGAGCATGGGAAAGAGAGATTCAGACTGGGGAAAGAAGAGAGTGAATTGCTGTGGGAGCCAAAACAAACCAACAGAATCTCGCTCACCCACAGTGACCCAAAGGCTGGTGAATGATACCATCACAAGATCATGTCATGCTGTGGTATTACACATTTACACTTGCTTACCCAAATACCTCCTAGGTTTTAGGGCTTACTGATCACAATACGCTTTTTAAAATAAAGCTACCATAAAGGATTCTTTGGAGCAAAGCCACAGAAGATAAATGTAGAATGGAAGATAAAGATTTTATACCAATTCTCTTTAAATCATACACCCAGAAAAAGAGCCATATACAAATATTTTTTCAAGCTTAAAAAGTAACTTCTCATCCCTCGCAATGACCTACAATTACAGTCAAATAACAACAGAAAAATAACTGGCTGGATTTATGGGATTCACAATGATAAAACAGTACTGTAAACATGATTTTTAAAAGTAATTGTTATCCTGATTAGGACAATGCTGAAAGAAACTTTGCAGTGATAGACCATGAGTGTTAGTGCTAGGCCATCAGTTCTGCTCGCACCCTTCTGGCATTAGTAGTATGTCAGTCCTAAACAAAGGGCAATTCACAGGATTTGATTGATAATTTACATGATTTTCTCTTCAGAGGAAACCTGTCTAGCACTTAAAAGCAGAATGAGACCTTTAGTTAAGCCCCTAACCCTGGGCTGAGGTCAAATCCAACACATGTGCCAAGCACAGTTCGCTAGCTCTGCTTCTCAAACATACTCACCAAAGCTTGCAATGAAGTTGAATCAGGTCTGCTGGGCACTGGCCCTCCACGACTGGATTTGGGCCCCCTGCTAAAACAAATGAGAGTTCACTTGGTTGTATCTGCTGCCCAGTTCTGGGTCCTAGAGGACAGCTGTTTAAAACAGATGTCGAGATGTTTTTTTTCTGTTCAAACACACCCAGTTCAAAATCGGTACTGGAGGGTCGGTGTCCGGCACAGTTTGGTAGTTTCCCTCCTCAAACACACCCACTACACCTGGCAATTAACAGGTGAACTGATCCAGGTGTGTTTGAGCAGGGAGGTCACCAAACTATGCTGGACACTCCAGCTTCTCATTAAAATAACAATAATAAACATGATAATTGTAATACAAAAATAACCTGTTATAAACTCTAGTTTGACTTGAGCCATGACAGCCTGCCTGAATACTGATTAGCCTGATCATATGACCTCGCTCTTGTAACATAATAACCACATCTGTTGGGTTCCTTGTTATGTTTTTCTGTAAAAGCAGAATAGGAAACAAACAATCTGCATAACAGAAATCTACTGTTGGAAATATCTTTCAAATATCGTTTGAAATGACTTGACAGTGAAAAAGACCCCTACTCTGCATCAATGATCTGAGAAAAACGAAGCCCAGCAGAACTCATCTTCTGGACACAATAAGGATTTTGCATTCTTCTGTCAAATAGCCCATCTATACAGGCCAGGGCAAGTAGTGGGGAGAGTCAAAACGGACTCAGAGGCAGACATACCCACAGCATGCCCAGATATTTCTGTAATGTCTCTTTCCAAAACAGTAGCCCACCTGGCGTCATCACTGCAGGTTAATTTAGCTTTATAACTCCTATTTAACTTTTTTTCTTGAAATGGAATGTGTGTTTAATATTTCCCTTGCTCTTATCTATGACACATAGAAAGATTTACCAGGAGTAATGGAAAAACACAGCCTCGAGCCTTGGCTTCATTCATCATAACCGGTGGCAGAATGTGCTTTAATCTTTAATCTGCAAATTAGCCATTCTTGATTTAATTCATATTAAATAATATTAAATAAGCATTAATATTCATTTTAAATAATATATTTTTCTAAAAGTTTATTTACTTAAACTGTGACTGACTAGCTGTGGGGCAATAGGGCAGTGATGGACTAGTAATTGCAACTTTGCCCCTGAGAGCAGAAGGTTACAGGTTCGAGTGCCAGCCTGGGCACCACTGAGGCAGCCTTGATCAAGGTACCGTCCCCACTTTACTACTTCCCAGGTGCTGTTAATAGTTGCTCCATGTGTGATGGGTTAAATGCAGAGGTCATATTTTGTTGTGGTGCGTTCACAATGACAAATAATCACTTTCACTGTGATTGGCTAGTAGTTCATATTCCTGTGCTTTGACTGAAAACTATTTTATTTGAATCATTTCACAAATTGTACTGGAATGTAAAGTAATTTGACCTAACCACACGTAGAGGAGCAAGCAGCAATTAACAGTGTAGTGGGATGGTGATCTGTTCAAGGGAACCTTAAGTGTTACTGGGGCCAGGACTTAAACCTGCGACCCTCTAATGTTCCTAAACATAAGGTTACCACTGCCCCAAACTGGGCCTCATGCATTGGCCAGGAACCAAACCTGGGCCAAACGAGTGGCAGGCAAGAGACTTCTTAGTTATTGTGCTTTGATTGGCTAGAAGGTTATTATACTGTACTTTGATTGACAATTAGTCCATATTCATGTGCTTTGATTGGCTGGTTGTTCGTATTCCTGTGCTATGATTGGCTAGTAGTTCCTATTCCTGCAGAATGATAAGTAAGGAGTCCGTTTTCATGTGTTTTGATTGGCTGGTAGTTTATATTCCTGTGCTTTAACTGGCAAGTTGAATAAAAATTAGTGTTTGTCATTGTGAACATACAGCATTAGACAAAGTTTACTACAACACAATGTAACCTCTTTAACTGATACACACATGGAACATTGGTCAGCTATAAACAGCACTCAGGGAGCAGTGTCACAAGATGGCCCTTTGCTCCAGGTAGCTCAGTATTACCTGGACCACCATTCTTTTCTTTTTTTTTTTACCAAATTCTTAACCACTACACTACCACTGCACAAAATGGGTTTTAGTACATTCACTGGGAATGGAACCCAGGCATCCTATGTGACATGCAAAATTTGTACCACAGAACCACCAATGCCTGGTTAGTAACTAATATTCCTTTACTTTGATTGGCTTGTAGTGCATTTTCTTCTGCTTTGATTGACTAGTCATTAATGCCACTGTGCTTTGAGAAGCTAAAAATGATTATTTGTCACACACAGCATCACTCAATATGCACCACACTGAAAAGTGACCTCTGTATTTAATCCTCTTCTCAGGGAGAGTTGTAGTGAAACAGTATCTTGCTCAAGGTTACAATAGTAGTAGCTGGGCTGAACAAGAGCTTGGTTTGTGTTTTGTAAACTTGTGCTTTGACTGGCCTGTAGTTCATATTTATTTACTTTCATTAACTATTAGTTCCTTCTGCTGTGCTATGATTGGCTTGTAATTCCTGTTGCTGCACTACGATTCAAGTCCATTTGTATAGTGCTTCTTACAACTGATGTAGACAATGGTCATGCCATTCACTACAACATTTATCCTTTCCTTAATACAGATCAGTCGTTCTTTCCCTTTGCAGAAAAGCAGCCCCAAAGCATAACATTTCCACCCCCATGCTTCACAGAGGTATGGTGTTCTTGGGATGCAACTGAGCATTCGTCCCCCTCCAAACATGGTGAGTGGCGTTTATACCAAAGAGTTCCATTTTGGTCTCATGTGACCACATGACAATCTCCCAATCCTCTTCTGGATCTTCCAGGTGGTCTCTGGCAAACTTTAGATGGGCGTAGACATGTACTGGCTTAAGCAGGATTTTAATCCATAATGACATAGTGTGTTACTAATAGTAACCTGTGTTACTGTGGTCCCAGCTGTCTTCAGGTCATCGTTCTTCCTCATTGTTCTCAAGATCATTTATACTTCACGAGGCGAGATCTTGCATAGAATCCTATAGGTCGAGGGAGATTGTCAGTGATTCCATTCTCTAATAATTGCTCCAACAGTTGATCTCTTCTCACCAAGCTGCTTGCCTATTGTATATTGACTCATCCCAGTCTTGTGCAGGTGTATAATCTTGTCCCTGGTGTCGTTAGACAGCCATAGTGGAGGTTGATGTCTGACTGTTTGAAGGTGTGGACAGGTGTCTTTTATACAGATAATGAGTTAAAACAGGTTCCATTAATACAGGTAATTGGTGGAGGATAGAAGAGCTTCTTAAAGAAGAAGTAACAGGTCAGTGAGGGCCAGAATTATTGCTTGTTTTTACTTTTCTGCACCATTATGCAAATAAATTATTTAAAAATCATACAATGCAATTTCTTGAATTTTTTTTACATTCTGTCTCTCACAGTTGAAGTGAACCTATGATGAACATTACAGACCTATCTCAGCTTTTTAAGTGGGACAACTTGCAGAATCAGTGGCTGCCAAATATTTTTTTACCCCAATGTCTGTGCCTTCAACTGCTTTATGCCGCTGCTCCCAGAAAACTCTTTCCACCTTTTTCCTGCATGTATTAGCTACCCACATATTTTTCCACCTGTATTTCCCACCTACTTTCTGCCCGTATTACCCACCTCTTTTCTGTCTTTATTATCCACATATTTTCCAGCACCAGACACTACATAGTCCACAATGCATTGCTCCTCATAAAACACAGCAAATACCACAACATGGAGCCCAACATAACATGCATATAACTAACACCAGTCTCTCTCTATATTACCGTAAAGCATTTAGTAGGTGTTCAATTGCATTCTACTACCATATGTGCTGCCAACTTGCACTCTCATTACTAGTTTCACATCACATAAAGCAACTCTCTTTCCACCTCTTTTCTACCTGTATTACCCACCTATTTCTCTGCACTACACGGTCCATAAAGCATTGCTCCTCGTGAAATACACCAAATCCTACAACAGCTTGGACCACAAACTGCATAATTTTTTGAAGGCGCCAGCGACGTAACCACGAATCGTTGTGTTGAGTGTAACGTAACTCTGTGACCCTTAATTATTTTTCCTTTGACATGATTGCCCAGTAGTTCAGACCGTTGTGCTGCAGTTGCTCTGTAGCCTTGCACTGGGAGTGACTAGGAAACGTTACTCACGACCTACACGACAAAAACTGAGCAGGAACTGGGTCCAAAACTAGCGAATCTCAATCCCAGAGCTTGTGATTGGTGTTCGCGGAGGAGGCGGAGCTTTGCCGGAATACGGGTGGGATGAAAATGACGCTGCGGTGGCTCTAGGGCCGTGAAGGTGTATTCAGTCTGCACAACCCGCGCTGCAGCGCTGAACGGGGGAGAGAGGGCGAACCAAGGCTGGATTTACTCACGGAGACTCGGACAGAGGTGATGGCGAAGGGAAAGTCCAGCAGCCGGTGCGCGTGCATTGGGTTTAGTGACTGAAGGATCAGGGAAACTGTCACAGCAGCGCAGACAGAATGGGAGCGCAGCTGCGAGCTGGGGGACCCGGTGCCCTTGGAAAGAAGAGGATTTTTATCTGAAAAAAGGACTCCCATCTTCCCTCCCTCTTCACAAGGTTGAGTATATCATTTTAATCCCCAACTTTTTAACGCAAATTGTGTTGTTTTTATTTTAATACCGCATTTATTTGCGTGAAGCAGCGTGTCTGTGTAAAACTGTAGGTTGTTCATGAAGAAGTGAAATGTTTCCCTTGGTTCAGCTCGTGCAGCCTCCATGCGAGAGAGGGAAGGTAAACACTGGGTGTGTTCTGTCCTCTGAACTGAAGGACAAGGCCAGGCCACCCATTCATGATGGGCCGGATAACAAAGGACTGGGTTAGTGCTGGGAAACAGGTTGTTTGCAGAGAGGCTTTACAAAGGGTCACGCATGGAGTTTGGGGAGCTCTGGACTGGAATGTTCATCTGCACAAAAAACATTTCTGCTCAATACTTACACATTTGGATCCAGGTATCGCAGATAATATGAGCTGAGTAGCTTTATTCAGACACTCACATAAACTGGCATATTTACAGTGCGTTACACTGACCCAACAACATGTCTTCAGAGGGAGAAGCAGCTTTAGCAGAAGAACAGCAGTTTCAGGCTGAAATAAGACTGAAACATGATGTTGGACAGTCAATACACCGCTGCTCACTATTTTGCACTCACACGGACAAATAAGACAGCAGTTACTGCCTGAATTCAGTGGCTCTGGCCTTGTTCAGAGACATCAACTTTGTTCCCATTCACTGCTACTGTGCTGAACACTGCAGAGGAAAAAAAGTGGAAATGAACCACAGTAGCTTAAGGGATAAATATTTATCACAGCATTGCAACTGCTCAGTGCAACATGTCTGCAACAGGCCTACATTCCCACTGCCAGTTACAGTATATATACTGTACATATGTGAAACGATATGAAGAAACGATCAGTGAAAATGTAAAAGATGCTTGTTGATTGTTGAAAATATATGAAATTGAAAGTAAAGTGAAAGAAGGAATCTTTTTTAAGTATCTAGAGATAAAGAAATGTAGGAAATAAAGCAGTATAGTGTATAAAAATGAACAATAGGGCCAACACTAAATAAACAATAAAAAACAAATCATATATTCACACTCGGTCTGCTGGCGTGTCCTCTGTTTAAGTACATTGTGTTTATATCGTGTTACTGACTCTGACAAGTTTATGCATCATTGATGATGAGGCTCTACGTTGCTTTTCTCAGCATTAAGCTGCTACAGTCGTGTGTTGTGTATTAAAGTCTCTTATTCAAATTTCAGGCTCCTGAAGTCGCAGCCATGGAAATCAGCTGGAGATTGGGCCTGACCCACCGCTGCCTCCCTGGTCTTCTCCTCTTTCTTCTCGTGACAGGTTCTCTGTCAGTAAAAGCTCCCCCCCACCTCTCTCAACATCCTCACGTCCCCTCCCTGGTGCCTCAAACCCCCCTGCCCCTGTCCCGCTCCCGTTTCAGTGCAAAAGCCCAGTTGGACTTCACCACTCACTGCAATGCCAGCTGCTACCACAAGGGGGACACCGTTGACAAAGAGCACATAACTGAGCAGCTGGCCTTTGAGACGCTGTATGAGGACGGCTCGCGTACACTAACCGCCGTTGACCTGGATGATGACGATGATGAAGACTTTGTTAATAGTATCCTTCCTACACGTTCGGCCAGAAAGAAGAACAAAGTCTCCCTTTCCTTTCACAAGAGGATGAGGAGGCAAATCTATGGGGCGGATGGACGCTTTAACATCCGTGGTGACCACTTTCTGCTGGACTACCCCTTCTCCACAGCAGTTCGCATCTCCACAGGCTGCACTGGGGTTCTGGTGTCCCAGCAGCATGTTCTCACTGCTGCCCACTGCGTACATGATGGGAAAGATTATGTCAAAGGTGCGCGCAAGCTCAGAGTTGGCTTCCTCATCCCACCTTCTGCCAACAGTACTAAGCAAGGCCAGGCCTTGAAGAAGCCTCTGGTGCGCTGGGTGAGGGTGAAGCGGACACGGGTGCCCAAAGGTTGGATCCAGGGACCACAAGAGGTCAGCATGGATTACGACTACGCCCTACTGGAGTTACGCTGGCCCCATCGACGGCCCTTCATGCGTCTAGCCGTGGCCCCTTCTTCTGATGACCTGGCTGGGAAACGCATCCATTTCTCTGGGTTTGACAGCGATCGGCCTGGAGAGCTTGTGTATCGTTTCTGTCCTGTGGAGGATGAGTCCAACGACTTGATCTACCAGCACTGTGACGCCCGGCCTGGGGCCAGTGGCTCCGGGGTCTACGGCCGCGTGTGGGACAATGCTTTGGATCGTTGGGAACGTAAAGTGATTGGCATCTTCTCTGGGCATCAGTGGCTGGAAATCAATGGAGAGAACCGTGACTACAATGTGGCTGTGCGCTTTACCCCACTGAAATTTGCTCAAATCTGTTACTGGGTACATGGCAACAGAGCAGACTGCAGTCAGGACTGATCCAGACCTGGAAAAGGCCAGAATGACTGTAGGAAATGAAAGAAAAACTGACCCATTAACCTGCACTTTATGGTCAGTCCTTATACAGGACAAGGCAACTATACTGAATTTTTAAAAAGAACTTCCCATAGAATTCCAGATTTGATTATGAAAGTTATTTAATCTGAATTGGATCAGATTCCACCTTTGACTTTGACTCTTACCTTTATTTAAACCACTAAAATCCACTCTTCCCCTTCCAGTGTAAAATACGGGGAGCGCTAACTTAGTGCACGTTTCAGACCAAGTCAGTATCTGTGTAAGAAAAAACAGAATATCAATTCAATTCTTTTTTTCATCTTGTGATTTCATTGCATTTCCCAGAAAACACTTAGGGTATGTTTTCTGGACACAGATTAAACCTAGTGTGTGAATAATTGTGTCATGTGTGATCTCACATTTAAAGATGATGGAAACCTGCCTTTAACGCGGCATGGAGTCTTTGTTTTAAACTGTGAGGCTTACACATGCAAGATAAGTGACATATAATCAGATATTTTAGCCTGTTGCTAAATTGGACATTCATTTGTTTTTATCTGTTTGGGAGAACACACATTTGGACAGTTTGTTGAATATACTACTGCTTGCAGCAAGACTAAATTAAACTGGTGGTGCGCTAAGAAAGGAGAGTGATAAATGTATGGGATGTGGGTGTAGAAAATAGAGAACACTGATAGCTTAAAATCCAAGCATAACCTTGTGTGAACTGACTGGTGAATATTACAAAAGCTTTTATCTATCTAGAGCTTTAGCAACATAATAGACAACAACAGTGTCATTCAAACACGTTTCTTAATACGACTTGCTAGATTACATGCCAAAGGATGAGGGGTAAATTGAATGGAAAATATTTCTATTTTTTGGAAAATGCTTCTATTTTAATAAACAATAAAATGTTTATCATGTTTGCTTTTGTTTTCTTATTGCATCTTCTATTTGTAATCAAGTTATGGCCTTAAACAGCTTGTGGCTCACTGAAATGGAGCATGGCTGATGGAAATGTCCGGTTTAATAGTTGTAATGATGGAGCTCTTGCGCCCTCTTGTGGCTCAGAGGTTAAATGATCTTGAAATGCTGTGGAACCATGCAGGTCTATTTCTGGTGATTCACTGTCTTTAATATTCAAACGCAGATCTTTATGCTGGGTGATTTGTTCCTCTTTTCAGGCAGAGGACGACATGTCAGTGAGTGATTTATGGACGGCTGCTGTGGGAGCTGCCACTTTTTCATGTTTCGAGTGAATAACTGCAGCACTAACACGGCACTGAACATCAAGAATTCATCAAGTGTTTTTACATTTATTATTATTCAGCGTAAGAAAAATGAAAGAATAATCACTAGCCAATTAAAACAAGTGTGTCCATGTAGATGTCATGCCAGATAGAGAAAATCAACTTAATGTAATAAAACAGAGCTCTTCATATTTACCCTTTAATACGTATTGAGATGTTTTTCTGTCCATACTATTCTTTTAGTCTGGAACTTTTACTGCTGAGATGATGTCTGAAAAAGCGTTTGAAGCAACTTGAGCAGCAAGAGAGTGAAACTGTTAATCACATTCATCAGTTTTTGGAGGAAAACTCCAACTCCTTTCTGTCAGACTAGTTGCCAGGCTGCAGGATTTTAGGTTTTGGTTTAGACAAGTGCAGTGCATAATGACATCACCCACAGGCAGTGTTAAAGCTTTGGGGACGTGTTTCTGAGTTTTTAGTCTCAAATCACATTACACTTGCACCGTCTTACCAGCATGAGGTTCTTCTGAACAGTTTTTAGGTTTAGGACAGTCATCATGGTAAACCTATTCTAAACTCTGGTGTCATGCTCAAGATTCATGATGTTCTTTGGAGCGATGAGTCAAACTGGCCTCTATCTAAACTAAATTTAGCCCAAACTGCTGTGAAGCATGTAGGTTGTTTTCCTTCCAGCAAGCCTGAATGATTCGCCATCTTTGAGCATAAACCATAATTCAGATTTGTCTTTGAGGGCCACTTTTGTGACTGCAAGAGTCTGCATGGGTGGATGTTCACCAGTTTTAGGATAGGGTATTGATCTTCATGCCTTTATTTTATAGGACAGACTTTTCATTTGAATCCAAAGTACGGATGAATAGCATGTTCACAATACATGAACATTTAGTTTCTCACAGTGCATCTTTGATTTTTTTTACACTTTGCTGAAAGCTGCTGTCGTTTTTTCATTTTTTCCTACAGCAGGTCACCTGAACTCCTGCTGAAATGCAGGGTAATGTTCAGAGATTTAAAAACGCCCTCATTACGCCTCTAATCCGTTCCTGGATTAGCTGAAGAAATGACTGGCATGCAGGTTTAGCAAGAGCCAGCGAACAGACATGAACAATCAGCATCCAGATGTGTGGTCAAGATTTCTTGCGCACGCAGCAAAGTGGTCCACATGAATCATGTGAAACTCTGAAAGAGGTCTATTGTGCTTCAAAAAGATCTGATGAAAACATAAAAGCTTTTACAATAACTGGAATGGATTTGGCACAGTCTTGAGCATGAATGACTCGCTCTCACTAGTGACTTTACAACGACTTCAAATAAGGAGAAAAGGCTTTTGTGGGACAATGGGTCACTGCAGTTTAGCGCAGACTGGGTTAGTGGGGATGAAAGCAGAGGGTTGTTATCTGGTAGGAGAGCACGCTTCCGTGTTGCGTGCACAACTACTTACTGCCCCCTAGTGGTCTACTGAAGAATGTGCACTTTTAAACCGGACATACCACAATATGGCGATGAGCTCGGTCTTCACGGTGGACGAGAACGCAGTGGGAATTCATCAGTCTTCACTATGAACGAACAATGAAGGTAAACTGCGTGAGATCATCACTATGTCCGTTTACCCAGACAGGGTTTACGTTAAGGGGGGTTCTAAAATGTTAAAGATCCTTAATTAGGACAAGTAAATGAAGATTGATCAGCATGGGATCAGACATTACAGTGGTTTGGTCACTTCATTTCCAATCTCTTGGCTATTTTTCTTCTCCAGCTCTACACATGGAGTCTGATCTTCTCAGGTATGATTTGATCCATGTTAATAGGCTTTTCAGAAAGGGGCACAGGCAACACCTGATCCTAGGCCAGTTAAACCAAGCCACAGATTATTCCTTAGGAACATTACATTATGCTCAATGTGGATTAAGAAGGAACGAGAACAGTACATAGGATACACAAACTGCAGACGTTGCATGCCTTGCATTTGTTTTTAGTTGTGTTTGAGATTTATATCGCAATGAGAAATATCTGGACCTTGTATCCAAACGCAAGCTACAGTTTATCAGGGCTGTTTCGCAAGAAACTTTAAGGAAGTGAAACCATGGTCAGTGGCTGCTTCTGTGGTTCTGACATTTAGGTAAATAGTCCTGATACAGTTCAGTGGCCAAACGTCTCCAGAAATGTGTCGCATGCATTTCACCTCCAGGATGTTGCGCACATTTGATCAGTGGTGGTGGGTCATTTCTTGGATGTTTTTTTTTCAACAACTAGTTATGTTTAGTCACTAGTCCAGAGCATCCAGATGTACCTTCCTAGGATGGGTTTACCACCATGCTCGTCCATAAGGATGGTATTAAACACCACAACACTGCCACTCTGGCAAGTGAAACGTCAGAAGACCCATCTGGCAAGAACCAGACAGACGGTCATATCTTAGTCCATCACGGAATTGTTGCAGATCGCAGTTCAGGTTCAAGTCGAAGTCATGGTCTTTCACATCAAAATGGGTAAGAAAGGTCACATTACTCACGTGTTTAATCCAAAACACTTAGTGTGGTGTTAACACACGTCACAAAAACAGTCGTAACAGGAAATAGTTTAGTGCCTTTTTTATTAGAGATAAGGAGACGATACAAAACATCCACTATCCAATATCCTTCAAAGCTCTGTACACAGGCTGTTCAAATACATCGCTCCCCATCTTTCCTTCATTCCCATTATCCTTTCAATCCAATTCTTCAGCAGACATCCGAGCTACCAGATCCAGAATTTTTACACATGTAAGGAATGCGTTCTATTCAAGTGCTGTTGTTTTTAAATCAAGACTTGGAAATGTTTTCAAATAGGAGCTGGAATCATTAAAAACATACTGAACTTCAAAACAAGAAAGAAAACAGAAGGGGAGTAACTGTGTTCCCAAAATGGTCATCTGGACACGTTTGTGCATTCAGTCATGGAGTAAATGGTTTCTACTACATCTAGTCTCAACTACACACATACTTAGAAAACTTAAGTTTGGCAAAAAAAAAAAAAAATAAAAAAAAAAATTAGGTATGAACAGTATTCTGCAGATTCAATAGTTGAATTGTAATAGTTGCTGTTGTGTCTCAGCCTTTTCCTCCAGCCATCTAGCGGAACCCAGAAAGAACAAAAACCTGTCCGCACACATTTACAGTTATATTTTGTTTTTAATCATCATCCTTCAAATTTTATTTATTTTTAGATTTTTCTTTTGTGTTTTGTTCTTTGTATGTGTGAACAGGAATGACAGCCTACTTTTTGTGGAGTTTGGAAACTGTCACTTTTGACCAACCCGCCCCACCCACCAGCCCTGCAAACAATCTTGCTAAGCCCCCTGGCCCTACCCATGTTGGAATGAACAGCTATACCCCTCAAAAGCGTTGGCCTCAATCGTTCAGAGGCTTCCCTTCGAGACTGACCACTGATGATCCCCCTAGCTTCTCAGCAAGGGTCTTTCGGTCTTTAATGTCTTCCAAACCATTCACTTGCCACTCATGCTTGATACCTGTGTAACAAGATCACCAAAAAAAGAAAATTAAAACATTACCATCACAAAAAACCCTAAACTCATGAGCACCAAGAAAACCAATTAGTCAAAAGCTCCTCACCTGTGAACTTCTTCTTGATGGCATCCTTAGAGCTAGCATAGATCATCTTGCTCTTTAGTGGAGCACATTCTGGAGCCCTGGTGGCAAACAGAGTGGTTCAGCTGCTGCGACTGGCACCTTATCTAAAAAAAACATTTACACTACAGTAGTACTACAGGTTACTCTGAGCATTCCTTACCAGAAGATGAAAACCAGATCCTCCTTTTTGGTCTCCTTTGTCTCATATGTGGCATCATACAGGGCATAACGGCAGTCGTCAGGGGGGAGCATTTTGACAAAAGTGAGGTAGGGATCTCCCTCATCTCCCTGCAGGATCTCGCGGCCTGGCTCCATGACGATTTTCTTCTTGTCATCGCTCAGGCAGAACAGGACAGCCTTCTTCCTCTTCCTCCTCTCCTCTTCATTGGCCTGTGCCTTGCGCACCTTCATCTCATTGAAGACTGTCAGCACATTCTCTTCCACTGTAACTCCGGAGGCCTGCAGGCACACAGATGGTCACATGGTATTAACAATGGCACCTGCCCAACAGTGCTTGTGAAAAAGGAAGCAAATTTACAAAGTTTGAGACTAAGAGTAAACTGACATGACAGTGAGGACAACTCAAAACATTACAAACATGCTCGAGCTGGAACACATCTAGCTTGTAAACATGACCTTTAGAAATACTGACAGGAATCATGGGCTGTCACACACAGACCTACACCTTACAACTTCCAAGTCACACTCTAAAGGCAGTACAGGGAGCTGTAGTTATACCCCTTAAACTCCATGTATGCCATTTCCATTTCACTGAGGAAATTAACTACAGATCCTCATGAGACCTGCAAAAATCTTCCAGTAGAAATGGGAGTGTTCATAATGGATACAATGTATATTTGCTATTGAGAAGCTGCAGTATTTGAGGTGTGCCTTACTACACAAGACAAGCAAGCTTAACATTTCCCCACAGAAGTTTGAGAACAAAGCACAAACATAGCTATGACAGCAGTGAAAAAGGCTAGCCTTACAGCGCCTGAACACAAGCTAACCACACACACAGACAATGGCGCCACTGTCAAAATCAAATTGGCCTGAGTCACATCAGCTTTATAAACCTACTTGTATCTTCTGATTCCCGTTACAACGCCCAACAGCTAACACCCCACAACAAATTTCAAGCCGCATAACTGAAGGTGAATCCTGTGCTGTTGTCTACACAGCAAATTAACACCATTCATGCTCCTGAGCTCAAGCCCCTGAGAACCAATAAGTAACCCGACTCCTCAGGCTGGTGTCAGTTCAGCCACTGAAAACAGCGTATCATATTAGAACTCATTGTGGAAAAGGGACTCAAGAAGCACTAGCTAGTCAATGAAAGTTGTGTTCTGGAAAGCCACTTCAAGGAAATGTGTGTTTAAGGAGGTGTGGAAGGATTTGTTCAGAGATGTGAAAATCTCAGCAGAAAGTACACAATCATACTTTAACAAAGGAACAAAATATATATATATTCAAAAATAATTTTATTTTTGTTGAGTATGACTGCAGGTCAGTCGACTAAAATGCAGAAAAATGGTCACCAGTCAGCTCTTCCTGTCATAAAAATACCAAAGGCCATGATCAAAAGGCAAGGTTCAGGCGGTGCAGTGTTCTCCCCACACACCTGAGATTAGACTAAACCAGCTGGATGTTGGCAGAGAGTACTCAAACAAATGAATTTTTTCCAGCTGAATAATGGCGGGGCACCATCATTACTGTGGGCAATTGGGAGGAAAAGCGGAGACCTCTCAAACCGGAACCGGCATTTCCTTAACAAGCAAACACTGCCTATAAGACATTGGACCGGAAAAGAGCGAGACTTCACTACAAATAATTTCCCTCTACAGGGGCGAGGATAACGCGACTTCTCTAAAACGCCTGCTTTTGTACAGAGGCCACCGCGGGCACGTAGCAGGCGCTGTCGTCTGTAAAACAGTGAGGAAGTCCGGGCCTTCGCCATTCTTCATCCACCACTCCGCTCACAAGGCAGAGAAAAGACCGACGAGGTTCAAATCCAAACGCATTCTTCCGTAACACAATCGGATCCTTCACTTATGTTCTTTATATCACCTGTGTTAAGGCCAGGGGATTGTTTTACACTGCGAACTAAAACAAACAACGATGTCTAAGAAAACAAAGCACATCCATTAAAACTATAATCAACTACTTATTTGACACAAGCGACGTCTCTATATTAAAAGTCCATCACGAGCTACTATCTGGTCCAATCTCGCTTGTGGAGGAAATGAAAGGAGCTCGTCAGTGCAGGAGTTAGGGTGGGGCCACGGCCAATGCAGCGGCTCCGCGTGCGCTAGCAGCACAAATCCACAAAACAGCAGTTTTAACACTGGAGACCGCATTTGGTTAAAAAGGCCGTCGGTAAATTGTGCCGACACACGGGTGCTGATCTGCGGGGGAAAGCGCGCATTCAATGCGCCAGGAGGCTCCGGATGTCCACGCTGAGACAAAGAACGGAGCACGTTATGCAGTTAGCTTTAGCACAAGCGCAGACTCAGAAGGAGACGGCGCTTCGCCCCGATTAAAACGCATGACCACACCGACTTGGGGTTTACACTTTTCACATTAATTAAAGAGGGGGATGTCACACACATTGCAAGGCCTTCACTTGCGAATACATTTTTAAAAACTGGGAAAAAATAAATGCGAGGTCGGCCTCGACCGGGGCCTAAATTCACGGAAATAAAAGATGAGTGAGGAAATGGCGCCACTTGTTTTTGGGTCGATTTTCCTTCATTTTCGCGGCACCTAGAACTACCGCGTTCGACAACAAGGAACTTGCAAAACTGTTACACTCAAGTGCTGGAGAAAATGCGGTCAGTACATTTTGTACCGTACGACGTTATTTCCTCACGCTTTGGACCAACGTTAGCCGTTAGCGTCACACAGAGTGGGCTAGCAGGCTAATTAGCAGCTAGCGCCGCCGGAGCAGAGAAAAGCATCAGTGCAGCAGCTGGAGAGAAATTCTATGAGGAATATCAATTCGTGTTTAGTCACAAACGAGGCACATTGCCTTTGAGTACACAAATACATTTAAAACAAGTTTGTATCGATGGCAAAGGTGAAGAATTGATAAATGCACACATACCATGGCTGTGTCTCTGTATGAGTCGGCGTCTGGATGGGAACTGAACGAGTTGTGCTGCAGTCTGCTCCTCGCTCTCTTGATTCAGCGCACGGACGCGCCCTTCAGCGCGCGCCCCACCACCGCGGAGGGCGGGAGCTAGCGCGCGTCACAGCTGGTCACGTGTCGTCAGGGGCGCATCATGGGGCATGTAGTCCTTTATTCGGAATCTTTGCTTTCACCAGCGACCTTTTTCTGGTTATAACGCGGAGAAATAAACGTTAGTCAGCAAACAGTCAGTAAACACCAGGCGTCAGTGTACAAGATATCTCGCGAAGCTCATGGAGGATTCGGGAGACTTATTTCCACGAATCTCCCGAGGAAACCCAAATGATCACGTTAATTTCCATTAAATATTTGTTAACCATCATCTAACAGCGCAAGGTGTGCAGCTGGTACTGGGTTAAGAGCTGTGCTATGTATCAAGGAGGCTCAATACATTTGGTATAGGGGCATTTCCGAATATTGGAGGCCATTACTCTAGAAAGGACTGGACTGAATCTCGAAACAATGCGGTTTCTTACAAAACCATTTCAAAACTCCTTCCACACATTAATTTTAAATAAAATATGCGATATATGAAACATTAATCTCATCAATAACTTGGTGGGGAGCTATGACAATGATGGATGAGAGCATGGCTTGCTAATGAAGTCTACTGAAAGGGTACGTCGAAATGATTTTCTGGACATTTTTGCTGACCCAATGAAAGCAGCAAATTCTAACAAGCGAAATCTCCATTCAGCAGTGACTGTAAGGCAACCGACCGCTCTGCTCTAAAACCCTTTTGTCTGTCTCTGCCCCCTTTTTTAAGGTTCGCTTAACTCGCTTCCAAATAAGGAAGCGAACGGTGACAGCCGTGAGCGCGCAGCAGCAGCCAATGCCGCGCGCTCCCGGCGCCTCGCGACTCCGATCGCCATATAAGGACACGAGGACGGTTCTACTTCACACGGCAGTAGCGCGCGCAGCACGCGGCAGGGGGCGCGTCGCGAAACCGGAATGAAATAAATCAGCAGAGTGATGGACGGAGGGGATGGAAGATAAAGCAAAGAAAACCCGTAATTTTTGTAACACGTATGGGCTGTTAGCAGAGAGCAGCTAATGCTAAGTAACGAATAGAGCACAATTAACTGCAGGCATTTGCTGAGAAGTGTGCTAGTAATGTACACATTTAACAGTTCGTAGTCTCGGCATTCTTCCGCAGTAAACGCTGGGCGATTGCATTTAGAATACAGCAGAAAGTGTGCGTTTACGTAAACGACGCGCCACCATATTAAAGACAGACACGAGGCAGTGCTGACACCTAGCGGGCAAACGTTGACCTATATTACTGAATCATGCAACAGTAAACTTGCATTGCAGTGAAGACCGATCGATGACGCACACGAATACACGAGAGTGCAGGGGTAATACATGCTTATAGCTTTATTAATGAAATGCAGAGAAGTGTAACAGTAAAATCTGTATCTGTACGTGGTTTACGTATTAAAGATTATTCTAATAGAGCATTTCAGCTTAAGCCTTTTCACTGTCAGAATGAATAAAGGACTACATAGAAGCAAAAGCCCCACCTGAGGCTCAGGTGACATGAAATCTGTGTGAAAACACATCAGGGAAATGTGTGTGACGAACAGGTGACCAACATGCTGAGGCCCAAATACACAGATCCTCATTGTACACAACTATTCCTTTGTACTTAGTTTATATGTCGCTTGTATTTTCACACTCACAGTTTTTGCTTCTTTTTGGAATATTCCCTGGTAATTAAAGGTGTCAAGTCCACATCTTTCAAAAAATTGTTCATTTAAGGTGCATTTGTGAAACTGAAGGCAAATAAAATCATATGTTTTTCAAACAGACTCCAGCCATCTCCAGATATTTTAACTCATTGCAATGCAACAATGATGAAAACCTTTGGGATTGAGAAAAAAAAGTCCTATTCACTATGATAAAGCTGACACATCAATAGGGAATGTAGACAAACAAGTGTATTAAAGGTTAGGCCCCAGTTTAAGCCATATTTCCAACACACATATGACATGCTGTTGTTAAATGATTCAGTAAACTACAATGAGGTGACAGAACTGAACAAGGCAATGTTCACATCAATTATTACTCATCAAGGCTGTTAAATAACCAGTGATGGCCAAACAACAGCATGTCATATATATGGTCAAATGTGATTTAGTAAAAACAAACAAAACCCCTCATCTGCCTTTATAAGGACAACTGACAGGTACATTCTCAAAGCATAGAGAAGATAAAAAAAACACTTAAAGGGGTGTAGCAGATTTCTATGGGTTTGTTGGGAAATATTTGGGATTAACATGGGGATGACCTTACAGACAGGGACACAATTACTGCCACATACACCTTACAAAGGAGACTCACAAAAGTGATTTTAGAAAAGACGACAAAAACATAAGACAGAAAATTGGAATGTATATATGGGTCCCATACTGGTACCCAGGTAGTGCAGTGTAAACACCAACTGTAGAGCGGTTACATATACATATATATATATATTTTTTTTTTACACAAAGTACATAACAAATCAAGCTCAAGTTTTAATAGAGATGTCTAGTCATGTGCAAAGAAGATCAGGCATATAAGTATTTATGGAGAGAACATTTGTGGCAAGTACAATACAACAATTCTCAACAACTGACACTCCACCATGGAAGGTGTTGGTGGGTATCCGTACAAAGGGCAAGTTCTTTGGTAAGATTAAAACAGGAACATGTAAACTAAACATTTCAGCTCCTTTAAGGAGAATAGCCCTTGTGGCAAACCACAGTTGTGCCCGATATGCTGGCAGGTGATTTTGCACTTGTGTTTGTGCTGATGCTCAGTGATAACACACAAATACTTTCATCATTAAAAGAAGCAATTGGTACATTTCCATAAGCAAAAAAACAAAAAACAAAATTTAACTAATTGTTTTTGAAGAGACAACGCATCATTAATATGCTCAGAATGAGCACATCAAAGACAGTATCCTGTTTGCTAAATTAAGACACATTGCTTCTTCTAAAGGAGATACGATGTGTAAGAAGCCAAGTTCAAGTGCCATGTTTGGAGAAGCGTGTTACCAATTTTTGGTGTCAAATTTTGTGCAGTTTGCATCTCATTCTGGAATCTTTGATTTGTCTGAAAAGCTATCTCGATTTCTTCTCTTGTACAACCATCTGACCTCTTGTCTTGTTCAACATGCCTGTAGCCTAGAGAAAAAAAGGTCGTCAATGCTCTAATGTAATATTACTAATAAAGTAGTATATTTTCACTGTTTAGGTTTATTTATTAAGTATGATGTATTTGAATAAAAATAATACACACCAACTGTGACTTCTACATACCTGCTCCAAAAACAGCCCGGCTGCCTGGTCTATGGCAAAGCCAACACTTCGGTACTGGCCAGAGTAGCGAATGAAAGCCCAGGTGAGCATAGCGATCATGGCCAGGCCCAGTATACAGTCACACGCAAAGGAAACACTGGCCAGACCAATGAAGAGAAATAGGCCCGAGAGCACATATAGGAGGCAAACCAAGACAAAAAGCACCGCCGGTGTGCGGAAAGCACTGAAAACATTCTTTGACTGAAACAGGAAAAAAAGGGATAAAAAAAATTATATATATATATACATACATACATACATATATATACACACATTATATACAGTGGGGCAAAAAAGCATTTTGTGCAAGTTCTCCCATTTACAAAGATGAGAAAGGCCTGTAATTTTCATCATAGCTTTACCTCAACAATGAGACAAAATGAGAAAAAAATTCCAGAAAATCACATTGTATGATTTTTAAAGAATTTATTTGCAAATTATGGTGGAAAATAAGTATTAGGTAAATAACCAAAGGTCGTCTCAGTACTTTGTTATATACCCTTTGTTGGCAATGACAGAGGTCTTCACAAGGTTTTACACACTGTTGCTGGTATTTTGGCCCATTCCTCCTTGCAGATCTCCTCTAGAGCAGTGATGTTTTTGGGGCTGTCACTGGGCAACACAGACTTTCAACTCCCTCCAAAGATTTTCTATGGGGTTGAGATCTGGAGGCTGGCTAGGCCACTCCAGGACCTTGAAAT
>JBBIGC010000033.1:3367735-3395881 GCA_037576955.1 Lepidarchus adonis
CACACACACACACACACACACACACACACACACACACACACACACACACACACACACACACACACACACCTTTTTCATAATAAGATGTACAATCTCACTCACCTCATTGTGTTTGCTAAAGGACTCCCATAGCTCATTTAGCTCTGACTCCAGTTGAGCTTGATAGCGGTTACAGAATTCCTGCCCACCCATCTTCTTAATATTGGTAAAGTGATGGAGAGCCTCACGCAAGAAAAAGTTATGTTTCTCTTCCAGAGAGGCAGGAGCTACGTAGGGCAGGTCTCCACCACAGACCTAGCAGAAAAAGGAATCTTAATTTTCAAAGTGAATTTCCTTTTTCCCTTTGGTTTGAGTCACTTATACGGAAAGAAAAATCAGTCCAGATTTTCTGAGGTGCACACTTGAATGGTTTGACATCTAAAACAGTTGAAGTATTTTATAGTACGACAATAGGCAGTCAAAGGACATGTAAGGGTCAAATACTAACCTTCTCCATATTCTTGTAGTACTGGTCCTTAGCAGATGCAACAGCTGCCAGGTTGTTAGCCTCTGCTGTAGCCTGAATGAGTCAACACACAACATTTCTAACTTTTCAGAACACTGAGAAATTGTTTTATATAAGTTATTAATATGCAGTCAAGTCTATTAATGTCTGAGCCTACAGGTGATTGCAGATTATTTAGTCTGAGTCAGTGGGTGAACGATAAAAAGGAATTTACATTATAATTGGTTTATTGTATTACTGAGAATAACTATGCAAAACATCAGTTTTTAAAGATTCAAAAGCTGCCAAATATATGTTCAAACACACAGAGTAAGTACCAGTAGCATGGACTTTGGGTGAGGTAGGTCTTCTCCTTGGTATATCTTAATGTATGACTGAAAGAAAAAGATTACAAAAAGCACAATTGAAAACCGTGTATTTCAAATAACTGAATCAGTCAGGTGAACTATATGCATGCTTACCTTGAAGTACTCTAGAAGGCCCCTGCATGTCACTTTGTTGCCATTGATCTCTTTAATTGCCAGTCTGTCTGGATCGAACAGGATTGGAATGAGGCTGTGAAGCTCCTTTTTAAACTCTGGAGCTACATCTAGTGACAGAGAGGAGAGTGCTAGGTTTATTTGCATGGCCACCACCATTTCTTGTAGAATTCTTAAGAGTATTTAAAAGAGCAGTCCTTGGCCATGTTTTAAATTGGCTCCCTACATCATAATCGCACTACTGTTGTGTGTGTCCACCTACTCTTTTTGCCTCTGTTCGGCACAGGTAAGTGAATGCATGGCAAGGAATATTTCCAATGTTACATTTACCTGAAATTATTGTAACTAATGTTATGTAAAATATATGTGGTAAACAGCTCGCAGTTAAAATGTAGCTGAAACTTGAAAGTTGCTTAATATGCACGCATGTATTTGATGTCATAAATAAAATGTGTCCTTGTACGTTTATATGTACAAACTGCATGTAATTAGTTCCAGCCTTGTTCTTCAGACAATAATTAAATTTTATTTGGACACACAGATCTAATTCATGTCAGTAAGGAAGGTGTGCTATTCTGTGCAGGAACAAAGACTCCTAGTCTTAATATAGAGCTAATGTTCCTAGAAAATTGTGGTTAAAACAATGCCACAGGGAAAGAAAACACATTAAAAAACGCTGTTTAGACATAGATATATAGACATTGACCCATGAACATGTAGTCAAATATGCTAATCAATAGGTACCACAGAGCTGGCCCTGGAAAGAAGGGCTTGTGGCAACTTTCAGGCCAGGATGAGGTAATAGGAAGCAGGAGATGGAAGTGAAGCAGGAATGAATGTGCTGTCTCACTGTCTGTAGCTCCTCATGCTGAGAATCCTTCACCTACATAAGTGATCAAGAGTGAGACTTACTGTAAATGTAGAGACAAATGACAATTCAACATTGATTCAACAAGACATTTAACAAGTGAATCAAATCCAAAAACTACTGCTGTAATGCTTTAGACATCAGTGTTATGTTTTGAACAATGACACCACCTTCCCAGAAGAGTAGAGGCTTTTATTGCACCAAGGGGGAACATTAAAACCCTGCACAAGTGGCTGAAGGGTCTACAAACATTTTGACATACTATACATGATAAATATCCAAACTGTTTGTTGGGTTATAACAAGACAGTCAAAATTGTACCAACCTGAAGTCGTTTGTCCAAGAATTGACTCCCTCCCTTCAATCCATAGTCATACTCATAGGGGAAGCTCCAGTCTCTAATTAGAAACATGAGTGACTGTGGAGAAGCCAAGATGCACATTATTTGTATGATTGTAGTACCATCAATAAAAATCAGTATAAATCACATATGTAAACAACGGGCAACGTTCTGCTCTCCACACTGGAGAATTTTGCTGGAGAAATGTTATCAGGCTCTTCTTTACCCGAAAACAGAAAAGCAATGTTTAAGGTAATTCAAACTGTCTGAGACACTGCAGCTCACAAGAGGCTAACCATTTTCATATATTTTGGGTATGTCCAAAAATTTGAGGTTTTTGGAAAGAGGTACATAAGGTACTAGTGAGAATTTTAAAAACCTCAGTTGAGTTCAGTTTTGAGGTATTTTATCTGGGCTCGGCGTCAACGGCTTGCTGGGAAAAGGAAGACAAATACATATACTGAATAATCCTGGATTCAAGTAAAAAATACTGGTTCAAACTTCACCCGCCGCAAATGCAAGATTAGATTGAGGTGATGAAGGAATTGTTTATAATGGACAAAATGTATTTCTGCTGGATTACCCAAAAAGATATGTTTGTGGATCCTTGGTCCAAGTGGACTGAGTATATAACCCTTTTGAACCAAATGTCTTCTTGGTATAGTTTTTAAGTTTGGTATATAGGTACTGTCGATACATCCCTCTTTGTGTAAATTGTTTTTTTATTGTTTTTTAAAAAAAAATTTGTACAACTGAGAGAAAAACTCATTGAGATATGCTGTTCAGTTGTATGTCAAGAAGAGCTTTTGGTTATTATGTAAATTATAAAGGTAGAGTCACAGAAGTGAGAAACAGATGTATTGGATTGTATCTGTGTGTAATAAAAACTTAAATAAAAAAAAAAAACGTAAAAATCATATCTACTATACATAAACTTCTGAAATAACCTGTTTATATACGAGACCCATATGTATTATGTTGAACTATATTCTGTCATATGCCTTGAGAAAGAAACTTTTTTGTTGTTTACAGTTAGGGATATGAGTAAATCCACACAGTCTTGATTTGGTATTTACAAATAAGGTATGTAGTCAAAAGTATAAAGATTTAAAAACGATATGACAGGAAAACATTTAAAAACTATATACAATCTCCTGCTAAAATGGCTAATACACCAGAGAAAATTATATTTAAAAGTTTAGCTGGACATCAAATGTTTCTAAAGAAAAGAAATCTAAAACAGCTCCAGTAAGATTGATATGGCCCTTATTGGTATGTTATTTTGATGCTAGGAAAATTCACAAAGCCAAGTCTGGAGGCATACAATGGTCATTGTCATACTTTAAAGTGGGATTTACAAGTGACTTTGACAACACTGGCAATTCTGGCTGTATGTGGACAAGTTTGAAATCTGACTAGGCCTTTTTTGTTCACAGTTAATGCTACCATCCTGTAAAATTATTTGTGTATCAATGCAAACCTCAGAGAGAGACTGAAGGAACCACCACTGAAACCTTGGATAACAGCAAAAAAAGTAGACGACAGGAAGAGTTTTCACAGGTATGGCAAGATTTGAAAAGAAATGTTTGCATGCAGCAACACTGATGTCTGCAGTCTGGAGAGAGAATGGTGATGACACTGTGTACTTCATTGCCACGTCAGTGGCCTCACTGAATATAAAAGAAAATTTGCCTCTATAAACTGTTCCTATAGATTTTAGTAGTCCATTAAAAAAAACAAAAAAAACAACAACAAAAAACAGGTGTGATTTCTTGTTGAATCTATTTGTACAATAAATTGAACATCAACTTCAGACCCCCTTAAATGTTTCACACTTTGTTATATTGGAGCCATTTGCTAAAATTATTTAAGTTCATTTTCCCCCATTAATGTACACACAGCACCCCAATATTGACAGAAAAACACAGAACTGTTGACATTTTTGCAGATTTATTCAAAAAGAAAAACTGAAATATCACATGGTCCTAAGTATTCAGACCCTTTGCTTAGTATTTAGTAGAAGCTCCTTTTGATCTAGATCAGCCATGAGTCTTTTTGGGAAAGATGCAACAAACTTGTTTTCACATTTGGATTTGGGACAGACATTTTTAGGCCTCTCCAGAGATGCTCAATTGGGTTTAAGTCAGGGCTCTGGCTCGGCCATTCAAGAACAGTCATGGAGTTGTTGTGAAGCCACTCCTTCGTTATTTTAGCTGTGTGCTTATTGTCATTGTCTTGTTGGAAGGTAAACCTTCGGCCCAGTCTGAGGCCCTTAGCACTATGGAGAAGGTTGTTGTCCAGGATATCCCTGTACTTGGCCACATTCATCTTTCCCTCGATTGCAACCTGGCGTCTTGTCCCTGCAGCTAAAAAACATCCCACAGCATGATGCTGCCTCCACACTGCTTCACTGTTGGGACTGTATTGGACAGGTGATGAGCAGTGCCTGGTTTTCTCCACACATACTGCTTAGAATTAGGGCCAAAAAGTTGTCTTGGTCTCATCAGACCAGAGAATCTTCAGGGCTGCAGTGATGGTTGACTTACTACAACTTTCTCCCATCTCCCGACTGCATCTCTGGAGCTTAGTCACAACTTTAGGTTCTTCTTTACCTCTCTCATTAAGGCTCTTCTCCCCCGATAGCTTAGTTTGGCCAGACAGCCAGTTCTAGGAAGGGTTCTGGTCATCCCAAACGTCTTCCATTTAAGAATTATGGAGGCCACTGTGCTGTTAGGAACCTTAAGTACAGCAGAATTTTTTTGTAGCCCTGGCCAGATCTGTGCCTTGCCACAAGTCTGTCTCTGCGCTCTTCAGGCAGTTCCTTTGACCTCATAATTCTAATTTAACATACACTGTGAGCTGTAAAGTCTTATATAAACAGGCGTGTGGCTTTCCTAATCAAGTCCAATCAGTATAATCAATCACAGCTGGACTAAAATGAAGGTGTAGAACCATCTCAAGGATGATCAGAAGAAATGGACAGCACCTGAGTTAAATATAGGAGTGTTACAGCAAAGGGTCCGAATACTTAGAACCATGTGATATCAGTTTTTCTTTTTTAATAAATCTGCAAAAATGTCAACAATTCTGTGTTTTTCTGTCAATATGGGGTGTTGTGTGTACATTAATGAGGAAAAAAATGAACTTGAATGATTTTAGCAAATGGCTGAAATATTACAAAGAGTGAAAAATTTCTGGGGGTCTGAATACTTTCCGCACCCACTGTATATTGAGGTCTCCCATGCTTCCTTCATTGTAAACTTTGAATGTTCGTAGTATAAGAAAATTGTAAGAAAAAATAAATGCGCCTGGTTCTGGAGTGCATAATATGATTGTTACTTCCACATTAGGTCAAAATAAATGTGTTTGAAATGGAGCTGGTCATTTCTATAAAGCTGATACTCATTCATTGTTCAGATTCTGGGCACAGGCTACTGCTTCTGTGAACCACCTTCTCCTCTCTCTGAGTCCTTGAACTTTCTTTTTGCACTGCTTACAGCACTCTACTACGGTAGACAACTTACCATCATCACCTACAATCATTTAATTAGTAATTCTAAGCATTCTTTGCAGGACAGAAATTAAACTGAAATTACATAATTGTGCAAATGAGTCATGGGCATTCATGTCATGCATTAACTGTACCAAGCCCATAGCTTCCTGTTTAAAATGTGTATTTCATGGAAATAAATGGTTTCATTTCAAAATTGGGAAAACAACACCTTCCTCACTCTTACATATTCCTTACATATGTAAAACAATCATGTGGAAAAAAATAGGACAACCTATGAAAGCCTGTGTTTTTATCTAACATTCTTGAACATATGGATATTTAGAGTTTAGAGTGAAGAGTTCTGTAAAATTTCATTCTACAAAAATGTAATTTCTTGTGAGGAATAAATAAGAACACCCCCAACATTATTCCTTATTAAAATATCTCAAATCACACGCAAATGTAGCACATCAGGTGCATATGATTAAAACATCTTTTCAAACCACAGACATTGAGTTTGGTGTACTTCTGACTGTTGAGGAGGCGGAAGTCTCATGGTTTGCTGCAGCATGACCTGGCAGGTCAGCATCACAGAATCAACCATGTATCCTACAGTGCATCAGAGGGTGCTTGAGGAACATGTGAGACCATCGGAAAGAACATTAAAGCTGAACTAGACCCTGCAACACAACACTGACATACCAGTCTATTCACCAAGGACCGAAGGCTGAAAACAAGATGGAGAGTCCTGAAGTGGCAGAGTCAAAGCCCAGATCTTAATTCCTTTCAGGGTGACTTGAAATGGGCTGTACATGCAAGAAATCCCTCAAACATCTCACAACGTAAAGAATTCTGCATTGAGGAGTGGAACAAACTCTCCTCAGACCGATGTCATAGACAGGTAGATGGCTACAAGATGCGTCGCACTGCGGTTATTATAGCCAAAGGGAGTAAAACTAGCTATTAGGGGGTAGGGTGTCCTAATTTATTCTTCCATTAGAATACACACTTTTGTTTATATCTTTAGTGTATTGAATAAATAAAGGTTAATTTTTGTTGTTTCAGAGAAGATCAGAAACAATGTGTGAATATTTCTTAACAAAGAACTGAATATTTAATGAGGTGTTCCAATTTTTTCACATGACTGTATATCGTATCATACATCCATGCGTCTCAGGCCCAGTCAAATTAGTGTTGCATAGTAAACCAATACTAGAAAGGTGCCTCCCCATTAAACATGGTGCTATATGTAATTTTATTAGTACTGTTACTATAAGAATGGCAGCACTTTCATAAACTTGTATTTCCTATAAGTGATGATGCACAATAACAGGAAAATGTTGGTGCAATGTATGTAGTGCTTTATTTCCACTCTGTGCAGGAGTGGTGGGTGTGCTAAGTTTTTATTCCTTTGTGGTGACAAAACAAGATGGGTATGTCTGCAAAAACAAGTTAACAACCATCCATGGTTTGTCGACAATGCACATGCACATAGTGAAATATGGCAATGTTTTCATTTTTTAAGAAAAGCTATGCAAACCAAGGGAGGCACCTTTTCTAGCCAACCATACCAAACTGACATGCCAAGCTGTACAAAGAATTGAAAAAGTGACCGATTAGCCAATAAGCTTTTATATATAAATATATAAATATAAATCAAATGAGTGTGATTTATTTCGTAAGAGAATATTACTCACAAGGAGTTCACAAGGCAGTTAAGAGCAAAGAAAATAATTTCCAAAAGAGATATGGTGCGCCAAATGCCATAAATGTAAAAAGAAAAAAAAAGTAACTGTTAACAGTATAGGGCTATATAACGGCATGAGATTTTTTCTAATGAACTTTAGGAAATGGCATTTTTAGGACATAATTTTCAAAAAGTACCTAGATCAGGGGTTTCAAACTCAGGTCCTGGAGGGCTGGGATCCAGCACAGTTTCCCTCCTCAAACACATTCATTCAGCCTGACAATTAACAGGCGATTTGAACCAGGTGTGTCTAAGCAGGGAAATCGTCAAACTGTGCAGAACACTGGCCTCCAGGAATGGAGTTCGACACCCCTGACCTAGATAAACAAGAGTAAAATGTTAGAAAAGCAGATGAGATCATGTAAACTGGAGAATAAAACAGAACATGGAAAATAATGACAAAATGTATTGGAATTTATTTTCTTTTTTTATTTCCATCTCATTTCTTTTCCCACTACTTCCTCCTGAAGTTTTAGATGTTTGCCGTTATATCATTTCAGTATCAGTATCAAGACCTTTAGGTAAGTTGTTGCATCAAAAACATAATTGTCATTAAACAGGGGTCTTACCTGAAAAGGCTTTAAAAAAATTTCATCCATTGCTAGTCTTCCATACTCTGTGAACAGCTGAAATAGACAAAATAATAAAAATAAATGTACAAAGACTATTCACTCATTGTGGATATGCTGATTAACTGCAGCCACCTAAAAATAATCAATCAGCTCTGTTCAAGGAAACCTAAATCGAATCACATATTTATTTACAATAAAAACATAATTTAATGAATGAGTATGACAATATATGAAGCAAATGCATAAATAATCACAATAGACACTGGTTATAAAGTAAATATGACCTCCTAAAATTACCATTTTCAGTTTACAACCAATAAAATGTTTTGAAACTCTTGTGCATAATAATTTGGAACAGTGCGTTTTAAGTTTTTCATTTTTGAAAAACATACTTTTATCATTGGGAGGTTTATTCAGTAACATTTGAAATTATACGCTAATGGTTGATGATTCGAAAATTATGCTGACTGTCACTGACTGCATTGACTATAAAAATCAGAGAAAAATATCATTTGCATAATAAATTGGAACACGGTGTACATTGTATCAAAGTGTCACTTCAGTGTTGTCTCATGAAGACATGAAAAAAATATTTACAAAAATGTGAGGGGTGTACTCACTTTTATAAGACTGTATATATCCATTCATCCAACAACCCCATGCATCAACATGGACTAAAGAAACACTAAAGGTTACTGACCTTTTACAATCAAACAATGGTAGTTAAAAAACAGCTTTACCCATATTTCCCCAAGTATAGGCAGCAGCTTATACATTGATTTTGCAAACCTGGTACTGGGTGTGGCTTGCTTACATAGGGTGGCCTATCTAAAAACATGAACACATTCGCTAAAAGTATAATTCAGTGCACAAAAAGACATCCCCAAATGATTAATGGAATTTAAATGTACTTTTTACTGCATCGATGAACAGTTCGAAAAGCAATGCAAAGCAAAGACAGATCAGTGACAGCTCAGTATAAAATGCTGAACATGGAAAGCACCATTGTTTATGTTACCTTTCCTGTGCTCGCCCCATGACCCATGATCGGAGGCCTGCTAGCTCAGGTTTAGCAGTTAGCCTAGCCGTCATGGTGGTCCTTGATGCCCCAAAATACACAGACTGTGTGTATTTTAAAATAAAAGCGGTTGTAGAGTTCATCTCATCTAAATGCAGCATATAATTAGCTTTACCAAGCATAAAACTCACAATCTAGTTGTCATATTCTGGTGAGAAGAAAAAAAAAACCCCTTTCTTTAATGCAGGAAAATGTCTCTGCACTGCTCAGTCACACAGCGATGTCAATCATCTGTCTCCATAAAAATTCTTAAGTATAAAACTGAAATGCAAAAATGATTAGGCTTACATTTCTTCAAGTTGGATCCGTAAATGTCAATTGCGACCTGTGCTGCTTTGCTATCGCGAATGTTGGAGGCGTTCATTTTGGATATTACAGACGTTGCATGGAGCTTAAATTATGCAGCATAGTTATTCTGCAGCATGATATCAGTAAGTTCCAAGCAGGCCTATAATGTGGGTCGGCCTATCATTGGGAAAATACAGTACATCTAAAATGCCCAATGTCATGATTAACATAAACATGAATATGAATATACAAAATGACAAAGAACTGAAGTCATGATGAACATGTAAGAAAGGGGCAGGTGTATTTTACCCCATGCACAGTGAAGATGGTTCAGGAGACTAAACTTTCTCACAGAATAAAACATGGATAATTACAGAAGTTAGTTTCCCTGCATGGTTAAATCTCTAAATCTACACTTAGACACCACCTCCATACCATATATGCGTAGTTCACTGACATTGATGCTCTTTAAGAACTGGGTTAAATGAAACAAAAATTTACACCTTATTCAGTATTTATGAATACATTTCAGATGCTTATGTACATGTTCAGGGAGGACATAAGACCTGGCTAAGTGCTGTATATACTATCCCTTTAATAAGAAGAATAATTAACAGAAATAATATAAAATAGCTATTCTGCAAAACAGTGAAAACAAAACTGAATAATATAAACTTGTGAGAAGTAGACATGAACAATTGTGACCATTAGACATTGCTGGAATTTGGTTAATGCTACAATTAATTTATGCTAATTACAACATGCTGCTGCTGCTCTTAACATGGCCCAGGGCTGTGGCATTGCCAGATAGCGGTGAACGAGGGAGGTGACAGGAACACAGAAGTGTGGCATGCAGACTGATGTCCATTACTTTTAAATATGCTCAGACTGTTAATGACTACATATTTTACTGTTCACTTCAACATTTACCATAACAGACTAATGTTAACATGTTATGCACCTTATTTGTGGTGTAAAAGGTTATGAAGAAACCTACATTAAATATGAAGTGGTATTTCTGTATGACACGTCATCATGGACACCATCAAGTAACATCACAATCTAGTTATGCAGGCCATGCCTAACTCCAACAAGAAATGGTTTCAGTGAATACATTCAAGCCTCTTCCGTGGTCTTCTCAGTGACCTGCCCGAAACCACATTGACAACCTGAGAGAAGAGCTGACCAAAAAGGACCAAGAGCTCTATATCATCTAAATAATTTTTTAACAAAATGTAATGCTTGCCCCATTCAGCACTGTTGAAAATTCTGTGCTGTTACCTTTAGGAAAAGAAAGGGGGCACTAAAAACTTAATGTACATTTTAAATTCTTTGAATATTTCCTTTCATCCAAAAGAAAAAATGTTCCTCATATTTTCTGTGCAAACTCAGACATGGTCAGTTGTATAGCACTTGATCATATTTCACATGAACACCTATAATTCAGTGGTTATGTGTCATTTGTATTAGATGTTGTATGGTGTGCTGACCTGAAGCTGCTGTAGGTCATCTTCTTGAATATTCTGTGACAGGTTATATATCTACAGAAAAATGAAAAAAAATATATACACATGTATATGCACCAATAATTGTGCATCCATTAAACATTCATAAATCTAATGCCATGCATGATATGAAGACATCTGTGAGTTTATGGATGTACCTGCATTGAACTTGTCATTGTACTGAGGGCAAAGATTGTTGCGCAATCTTTCACAGTGGACTGGTTATCAAATGCTCCTTGAGTGTCCATCAGCAACACTGCCACCTGGAAAGAAAAAGGTTTAAACTGTTTACACCCACATTGTTCACCCTCAGTTGAAAAAAATTAATAAAGAGTCTAATAATAAAAGTCTTTCCCTGCTGCGCTGATTCAAAATTGCAGTAACCATGATTAAGCTTACACAAGTTCGTATTGCTCAATCTTACAATAGGCCTGATAAAAATCTACATGTCTAGCCACAAAGCACCAAGTCATGGTTTACCTAATTTTAGAATGCTTTGTAATGGTATAAGTTGACATATTTGTTGCATGTATTTTTCCCCATATTTTTAACATCATTGGAGAAGTACTTACCCCCTTGTTTACTAAATGAACACATTGTTTCAATTTTGGTGGATAATTGGGATCAATTTGATTAAACAGACCAAAGCTGGATTACAGTCAACTTTCTTGCATCTGAACATTATCTAAGTAATACCAGCAACGTAACAAGCGCACACTATGCTGAAATCCAAAGAAATTCTGGAAAAGAAGAGAAAGTTACTGAAATATGTCAGTATGCAAAGGTTGCATGGTCATCTCCAAATAAAAATTTACTTGGAACAGTGGTGAATCTTCCAATAACTGGCTTTCCTAACAAAATTCCAAAAGTGTAGCAATGACTCATCTGGGCAATCACAAAAAAACCCAGACAATCATGTATGGACTGCAGTACATTGTCACCTCAGACAAGGTCAGCATTCATAATTTCGCCATTAAAAAAAGACTGGAATATTTGCAGCTTAAAAACTACTGAGAAATTAAAACACATGTTGATACCCCCCGAAAAAATAAATAAATTTGGAATTATGTTCTGTGGACTAATGAGTTGAGTGAGAAATTTCTACAAAACAGGGATCTGATTACATATGGCATAAAGCCAAAACAGCATTCCACAATGAGAACATCCTACAGTCCAATATGGAGGTGGTAGTGTGATGGTGTCACGAAGCTTTGCTGCTTCAGGGCCTGGGCAGGAGACTGTTTGCTAATCGAAGATCTGAAGCTCAAGCAGAAAGCAGAAGGCTTCAAAAGCAAAAAAAAAAAAGATTTGAGTGAACTAGACAAAGTCCTGACATTGATATTGATATCATCTATAGCAATATACTGTAATAGGAAGTGTTAGTCTCACAACCAGTAATTAAGTTAAGGGGACAATCAGGTTTCAGGTTCAGGTCTCTGTCAAAACATTCTCACAGCACTGTACTTACTGTACCTGGCTGCCATTGCTTTTCCTGATGATGAAGACTTCACTCCACAACTGGATTCCAGTGGTTTCAGGCTCTGAGCCACCTCTCCAAGAGAATCCTGTCAGGGGCTCATCCTCACGCCCAAGCCAGTTGTCACTGGACTACAAAAACAAAACAAAAAGACCCAAAACGTGGAAGAAACATATAAAAATTATAAACCAATCGAATGCTGACAGCAACATGAAGCATGAGCCCTGTCTTAGCTAAGACCTGAATCAGGTTCGTTTTATATGCATTTTTAATGAATGAAGGAAGGAATAATATAATAATAATTAAATAACACAAATATTTAAAAAATAAATTAAAAATATCCCTTTACTCCAAAGGTAGGCTATTAGCCACATGCTTGCTTTTATGAAGATGGCTTTTTTAGGTATACATTTGAGGTACAACATAGATACCAGTTAAAGAAAGCTTTTCAGACATTTGATTGCCACCATATGACAATGTGAGCTAAAAAAATGGACAGATGTGCAGACATAATTAAAACTTAAAGTAGGCTACTTTTGTGCAATGCACTTTTGAACATTCGTATGCATAACATTTCAATGATATAAATGTCAGAAACCAAAAAAGCAGGTCTATTGAAAATGACCAAATCTGACCGTTTCAAGAAAGTGTATAATACAGGTATGCAGTTTGGACACTGCTAATCTGAAGACTAAAAGATCCCATTGCTTTTTAAACCTATATTATCATTGTAGCTGGAATAAAAAACTAAAAAAATATATAAACCCAACAACAACAAAAACACACTTCAAACACCAGCAGTTCTTGTAATATATGACTTGTAATTTGTGAGGGTACTGGACAACTAACCTTCCTGTACATGTATCGAAGCATGAAGTCCAGGAGGAAACTCTTGCCCTTGCGAAAAGCTCCAGCAACAGACAACACCACCACATTCATGTCTCGGACCTTAGGTGCTAACAATATCCGCTCAAGCGCTTCTGTGTTCAAGCCAAAGGAGTGATCCTCTTTATTAACGGTCACTATTTGGACCGCACAAGGTTCAGTACCCATTCTTGGTTCTCTCCTGGGGTACACTACCTGTGGATAACAAAGTTGTAGCTTACTACTTGATGTAGTACATAAATACAAATGCACAGTCTGTGTGTTTTCTTCAATTCAATGAATCAATTTCATCAAAACTAACTGATTAGGCACATCACAGGCCGAGATGTTCCAAACTCTTTCCGGAAAACACCATTTGGGACAATGTTGGGTCTGTTGGGTTCCTCGATAATGTGTGATGTAGCAGCTCAGAGGGTAAAATCATGCTTTGCTCCACTCACAGACATTGCTGAATGAGTTTCTTTGTTTCTGTCATTCAGACCACCCCCAACTGTGGGCAAATGACTACAATCAACACTACTATGCAATAATTCCAGTCTGCAAATATGTTGCAGATGTGCCACGATGCAAGTAATCAGCTGAAATGAAGATGCACGGCTAAAATGCAGGCAAACCTGTATAATAACCTAGTATTTGCTGTTTTCATTTTTTTTTACAGTAGTGTGTAAGGTGTGGTGTGAGAACACAAGTGGCTACATGCCACAAATTTCTCCCTTAAGAGCCTATGGTTACATTTTAAGCTTGCAAAAGAGCAGACCAAAAATGTAAATTTATTATATATAGACACAAATATCTTACCACAAAATATTATTACTTAATTTCCATATTGAAATGTCAGGAATTGTAAACTTCTTAAAACAAACAAACAAACAAAAAAACTTTAAAAAAAAAATAATAAAAAAAAAACTTTGTGAAATTGTGATTTTGTTTTTGTCCATATATGTGGTAAATCAGATACTTCAGAGATTTGTCATGTACGATGCAGTAAAGCATATATCACGGAAAAGTGTCAGTTTAATGTTCAAACATAAAACGATATTTTTGGAGTCTGCCTTGATATCGGATATTTTTTTTTCCACCACAGTGGATTAAAAAAAATGCCAATATGTCGTATACATCTTTGCTAGACGATATGTATTTAGGTTGCTTCGGAGTTACGAAATATCACTCACTTGACATTTTCGTTGCTAAGTTTAGCTTTGTTTGCTGATTTAGCTAACGCTCGCGTCTGTGTTTTACGACGCCCAACAGTCTAACAATAATCTTGCTTTGTATGATCTCCACTTAGTTTCATTCAATACATGTTAAGTCCACAGGTTATTAGTGATTCTGTGCGTAATCATGAGCTCAGATAATATTATGTGAATGTGTTAACCGGACAGGTAACGAACATACAGTGGAACATTAAGAAGAACGCATTGCAGTGCAGAACACAAGCTGGGTTACTTAGCAGGTTAGCTTCTCTCGACACTTGATCTTAAAGTAGGTTAAAGTCTTCTTCAGTTGATCTGATGCAAGTTCGCTTCGCAAGAGTTAAACCGTAATATGCCCACAGACTAATGCTGCCAACGGAGCACACCATAACGTACACCCATCTGTTAAACTATCAGAAGCGAACGTCTGTAGCTAACTTGTCGTACCTTTATCTTTCAGTCAATACAGCGAACTTGCCACAGTTGCTGCTTCGGATCAAAAGACTCAACCCTGGTCTGGAAATAATAAACGAAGTTTTCCAACCGCGAATCTACGAACGTCTCCTAAACGATGCGGTTTGTGGGAATTGTAGTTTATTTGCATACGCTCTGCTTAGCTTCTAAGGCCACACCCATGAACTACATCTCCCAAGTTGTCTGGTAGAGCTTTACACGCTCAGACAGTGTACCTCACATAAATAGCTATATAGAACTAATTCTCGTCTGTACTTTGTCAAAGATGAGTTTTAATTGTTGTATGCTGTACTTTTCTACCAGAATAAAGATATTAAAATTGTTTCGAGCAAGTGTACAGACTGCATTTTTCCCCTGCCCATAAAGAACTTTTGCCAGACCCTTAGGGGAGTGTCTACTAAGCATGCCACAGTGAGTCATTCATGGAGCAAATGACCAGTTTTACCAAAATAAGCTGAAGTTCTTCAAATCTAGATCAAGGACATAGGGCATATACTTGTACATTCATTTTGAGTTTGGATTCATATTATGTGAAACAAAGTTAGTCATCACTTCAGAACTTTATTGCCAAGTGCATTACATATAAACACAACATGGGTAGGGGCATCACATGAAGAGAAGGATTCATGGTGCTACTACATGTGAAAGAAAAGTAAATGTTAGAACATTTTAACTGCACCATAATAATAATCAACAAGGAACAAAGGATATAGATTACACGTTCTATGCACATCCTAAACAAGATGTAGAACCACTGGCAGTTTGTTTAAAATATTACATAACATAATAAACCACAATATGTATGATGAATACCATCCAAAATTAAACATCAAGAATTCAGAATTCTTATTAAAAATGATGTGTATTTATGATCTAAGTTTTGGAAGTGCATGGAGTAGCAACTAGCAGTGCTGTCTACAAATATCTATGAGGTACTGCTTTTGCTGGAAAATCAGATTTGTATTTGCAACTATACTGTACATCATCTGTTTAATTAAAAAAAACTCTAAAAAGATGCTGTTGTTTAGGGCTCTAGTAAACTATAGTTGTTCCTTGAATGGTATGTGTGTACAACTCAATTTGCATTATTTTTGCACAAATTATTGTGAATACCATAATGAATGAAGTACAGTGCTTCAAAAAGGCTAAAACCCTTCTTCCTATGTAAGCATCAATCTTCCCAAAGTCTCTTTTATGCAAGTGAGCATGCTGCTTATACAAACTTTATGGCCGAACTGATTCCTTCCTCCCAGTTCTATTATCATATCATTCTAATATGGTTCATTTATAGCTGCAAATGCAGCAAAAACAACACTTTAGAACCATGTTAAACTTCAGGCAGTTTCTTTAGAAAAATAGTAAATCAAGTAAAAGAAATTACAAGGTGAAAGGCTTTTATCTCTCCCTCATGATGTCTGTACTTAGCTGACAGCATAGGGTTAGTGGTTCCCACCTGCCAAGTCGAGCAGAGATCCTGCGGCTTCTTGGGCTTCTGCATCAAGTTGCAGGATCTCAACAGTTTCCAGGTCCAGTTCTGTATCTCCTGGTAGAACCAGGTACTGGTATTGCTGACACTGATAATAGTGGAACTCGATGTAGCCACTGTCAGCAAGTGGGTCTTTCTCCGACTCCTCACAAGCCTCTTCTGTGAGTGCTACTGACTCTATGGCTACCAGCTCCTCGTGATCAGAGATTAAAGAGCATGGTGGGTTTGAGGACAGGGGTGGGTTATTTGAATCCAGGTCTGTGACATGGATACAGAGCCGTAAGATTGATATGGCAACAACAGAACACCAGAACTGCAAGTATTACTCTGTTATACTCAAAATCTCATAAATGTACATTATTTTTGCTGGTTCCACATCAAGTCTACCTGAAAATAAACTACTAATAGCATCTGTCTAAAGTCAGCTTCTTCTATAGAGTAATGGTTGAATGGAGAGGGAATGCAAACACAGACACAGGCTTGAGAATCACTTTACATAAGTGCAGCACAGAAAACAACAGATATAAAGAGGCCAGCCATCATGTCACTGTGGCTATAGGTTGCCACGGCAATGCCAGGTTGTTGTCACGACAACAGAACACAAACGCTGGCCTTGCTAGAAGTGGAAAATCAGAGACCAAGCACAAGATAAGGAGAAAAAGAGAGCGTTCTGCTATAAAACAACTTAGTATATATATTTTTTACATACAGGCTCATTGTAATTGGAGCCATTTTAATCATGTAAATAGTGTTTCAACTGAATTTACAGATTACTGCTCACAACGTATGAGAAAGCTCAAGCTAACCTGAAATCTCTGCAGTGTCACCAACAGTCTGTCCATATGCAATTGCCTCCAATCTGTTCCAAAGATGAACAAAATGAGGTGACATTAAATTAAAAAATTGACAATTCTTTCCTACATCAACATAAATCTTGTACATGTAATGTGGATTCCCCAGATATAAATTAAGCCTAATGCTGTAATCACTGTTTTTTGTTGTTGTCAAGGCTTAGGCCTAATCCAAGTCTGGGAAACTACCCTGTAATGTTTAGTATTTACAAAAAGGTAACATTAAACAAGACATATATACTCACAATATTGTATTGTTCAGCAAACTGCTGTTGCTGCTGTGACAGTAATGGTTTTTTTTAAGAACTTCCAAAAGAGAAGGTCGATATTCTGGGCAAACGCACCACAATGAGCCCTTTCCGACAGACTATGATAAAAAAGCAAACATAACAATTTATGGTTAACAGTGTTGTAATGAACCCTCAGAAAACTTTGTGTGAAACTAAATCCTATGAGAAAGACACACTTGATTCTTGTCCCGGTGTATCCTTCGAAAGCTCTTGCTCAAGGACAGGTTATGTCGAACTGAGTTTCTCCAACCATTCGGAGCTGTTCTGTAGTAGGGGAAGTTGCTGACAATCCACTCATAAATAGCTTTCACAGGAAGCCTTTTGTCTGGGGAGCCTTCAATTGCCATGAAGATGAGACTGCTGAAAGAATATGGAGGCTTGGCAGATGACAGAGGTATAATTGGGGTTGGAAAAGGGTCCAGGGACTCTAACTGAGGCAATGCAGGCATTTTGGACACTGGCTGCAAAGGCAGTATATTTCTTTGATGAAGCCAGTTGAGGCAGGTGAGGTCACCCTGGTCAGCTGAAGAATCGAAGCAGTGAGAGCTGACTGCTCCAGAGGACTGAAGAAACAGCAAGGAGTCAGGGGGAAATGGAGCTGGAGAAGAGAGGGGGAGCGAGGCCAAGACAGTAGCAGAGGGCTGAGGAAGAGATGGGGATAAAGAAAGAGCTTTGGATGGATTTGTGGGGGAATGTGCAGGGGTAAGCGATGACGGTGTGTGTCTGTCGTTCTCCATCTCTCTCCAAACTCTGGGGGGCAGGAACACACATCCAGCAGCTGGCCTGTTAAGGTACAATTACAACAAACAGCATCCATCAAACGTATGCAATCATGTATGTTAGGTTATTATCTCATATTACAACGTGTTAAATAAAAAGTAGGCTATATATAACAATAATTTATTTCATATGAAAGAGAAAAAATAAAGGTCATAGTAAATTCATGAAATTGGATTGCCTGGTCAGTTAAGGATGAACCTCTGATCCGTGACTTACTGCTAAGAATCAGAACAGCTAGTAAATGATTGAGCAAGCTAGTCAACCAAGTCTCTCATACAGTAAGAGAAGAAATGTAGTCAAGTCACATTTATTTATACCACATTTACAAGAAAGTCAACCAAAGTCGTGTACAATAAAATTAAATAAAATACGATCAAGTAAAAAATAAAGACAAGTAAAATAAAAAAGCAAAAAAAAGATCTAAGTAAAAGGCATTAAAATGTATAAATAAAACAGCAAACGTGTCAAGAAAACAATGAAAGAGGACAATTCCGGGGAATAGGGAAACATTTTAAACAAACAAAATTGATAAGATAACAACAAAACGGAAACGTCAGTTTTATGCGTGTTTACAGTCCGATGCTTTATGCTCCAGCTAGTTAGAAAGTGAAGCCGCATGGAACATGCACCTGAGAAAATGGCGCTACAATATTAAGTTCCAGAATTAGCCTCGCGCTCCTGAGGTTCCCTGTGAGGAACAAACGGCGCTGGCCATCACAAACTTACCTCCCAAACTAACTTTGAGCCTGTAATGATGATGCCACCGTGGTGCCTCTACACGCAAAAAACTGAGCCACAAAACATTAAAAGTATTACTTAAATAACAGAACAAGAAGCGCTTCTCATCGAATTACTCTTTCTCTCTGTCTCTCCTGTCCCTTCTCACCGTTTCCTTGGAAACCAAAAAGACGCTTTGCAGCCGGCGCGCCTCAAGCGCGAGCCTTTCTTAAAGAGCCCTGCACCAATTCACTACAGGTGATTATATGGGGAAAGAGTTGGTCAAATGAGAGAATACGCTATTTGAATCGTTTTAATAAAGCGTTGAGTGTGGGATGATCCGTGTTGCACTGAACAAATCAGGATTTCTCCACACAAACTATTAACCCATGGATGTGTTCTGTCACATACTGGCAATGCCATAGCTAAGGGTTCACATCCATTTTAAATAAAAATATATAAGAACAAATAATTAGATTTTGTTGAGTTTTTTTCATTTCGGTTTTATTCATTATTCAGAGAAGCAACGTGTCTTCAGAACTTTTACGTGTAATGTAAATTAAGGGCTAGAACACATCTTGTTTTTGTGTTTTCAGTACGATTGTGTACCTTTTAGAGGAAATCCTGCGATTGCTTTGTGAAATACCCCCCAAGATTAAGATTATAGTGAAACTGCAGATATGAAAATGCTAAAGATCATGTTGCATCTGAAATGTATTTTTAATTCAGAACACAAATTGTGTGTGAGAGAACTGAACAATCATAATAAATACTAATGCAGACAACACTGCTAATTAAAATTCTGACCATTTATTTCACTATAAGAAAATTTACTGTTGTTCATGCACAGATAAATAGAAAAGAGGGACACAGGTTCGGAAAACAACGGATTAGCACTTATCATATAGGGCACAAAATCACAATGAGCAGAAGAAAGAAACTGGGAGAAAATGTAAAATTACAGACTTTCTTGCATTATACTTTTTTTTAATTGAAATTTCTTTCCACCTTAGAAAAAAACTCTTGTCTTTACTGTCACCAGTAGAATTGTAGAACTTCTTCAATGTGACTGAAGGCAGTGGCTGAAAAAAGGATTAGGTAATACTTAAAAAAAATTCAAACCTGAATCTTTGGTCAAAAGACGGGTATGTACAGTCATTCTCTCATCAGACCATTATCAACCATTTCCATGAAAAAGGGTGAAAAAAAATCCAATGGCAGGTCCTCAGAGTGAAGTAGTATTTAATGATCGTTGTTGGCAGGCCACATTTTCTGTTGTGTTGGCAAACAATTACTGAGCGATCACATTCACACCCGACACTGCTAAGTTTTAAAGTTCTTTTCTTCCATGCCAACCGTTATCCCGGTCATCTGACCAAATGAGCAGTCAGCCAGTAAATGATGATTGGCTGAAAGGCAGCAGAGGCAACAGTAATGTACAAGCGGAAGCGAGGTTTAGCACTTGCTCCAGCACCCATGGAATCTGCAGACAGTGATGAAAGTATCTTCATTTTGAGAGAACGAACCTGAAAACAGGGAAATATCATTTGTGTAAGTTTGCATCATATTGGCAAAATTGAATTAAGTTCTAAATTATGAAGAATATGCCCTAAAACTTTAATGAAACGTATATTCGCAAACATTGCAATTTGATGTGAAACTTATTGGGGCAAAAAAGCCCAGAAAATCAAATTTCCCCAAATAAAATATGACACCCATTTGTATAGAAATGTTTAAAAACACATGTAATGGATTGTACAACTATGTAGCACTTAGTTCTGATATTTTAATTATTTGAGAGATATACATTTTTTGTCAATACAGAGGGTCCTCGAGTTATGTCATGATGCTGCAGATGCTTTATTGAACAGCACTGTGCTTTATTAACAGCCGGCAACATGGATGAACAGTCTCATATTAAAGTAAAGCATTTAGGAAATGTTGCTCCAGGTAGAAATGCTCTTTTTAATGGCTTCAGCATACACCACAGCAATAACCTCATTGAAGAGGTGACTTGTGACAAGACCACACTGACAGTGCCTTAGCACAGTGCACTATTTACCCCCATCTCACCCACCAATCCACATGAACTACTTCAACACTTACAGTAAATAAAACAAACATCTCAGCAATAACGGCCCTGTTCCTGCAAGCCAGCCCACTCCTGTCTTACTGTAAAGCATTTAGTAGGTGTTCAACTGCATTCTACTACTGTATATGATAGTAAATATGCACATTAAAAAAGGGGAAAAAAGTGACATAACCATGAATTTCCATAAGTTGAGTACAACGCAAGTCAAAGACCCTGTATAGTTTAACTACCTGGAAAAATATGATACTATAAATAAGGCACACAAATCAAACAGCAGAGCATTTCATACACCGTTTAAAAATATGAAGCATGAAGTATTATAAAACTCACTATGAAAAACATTAGAGCACAAGAGGACCATGCAAGTGCAACATAGTAGCCATCGCTGCCAAAGAGTAACCCACACAGAACAGTGAAGATCATCCTAAAAAACAAACAAACATGTTTTAATGCTAACTGAAAATTAAGCTTTCCAGAGAAAGCAAAAAATAATCATAATTTAAAAATGTGTAAAAAAATAAATGCATACCCAACATATTTGTATCCACTGTAGGCAACAAGGTCAAAGGTTGAAAGGTCTGTGTGCACTGTGAGCAAGTAAAGACTCAGCAACATTACAAGGACCTCAATGACAACCCAAACCAGAGCTGTACTTGCACACAAGCCTAGGACCTCTGGGCTGAATCTAGAAATGTAGAAACACACCATATAAAAAACAGCATAGTTAAGAGCAAAGACATTCATTTTTGAAAAAAGTAAGAGAATAGATCCAAGAAATACATACACTGTAAACTTCAAATATTCTTCAATCTGAGCACTTCAGTCATTTTTGAGCACAATGACTTACCGTTTTTGTATTCCTAAAGCCATACCAGCAAGCAAAATATAGGTGATGAAAGCCATTGCTGCAAGAAAACAAGACCATTTGGTCACCACACCTGTTGTTTATGCAATATCCAAAATGCAACTTACAAGCTGTATTGCAATCCTGTCAAGTTGAAAGACTCTACCTTCATATAAGACAACGATTACCTATAGAACATATTTACAGAATGTATACTGTGACAAAAACATCAGAAAATAAAATAACATGCGGTCACACTGTGCATTACATGGTAATATCCTTTAACTAGTTAACCTAAGATAGTATGAAATACCTGAATCTGCCAAAATGTTCCAAGTAAAGTGAATGTTTTGAATCTGATTAGTGATTTGCTCACAATTGAATAACTACTAAGGCATCCACAGCCAAGTTTTCACCATCCACAAAGCACCACACTCAAAAGTTTTTATTTTAATTGTATGTATAGTAAAAGCAAATTGAAAACCCCAAAAAACTTACTAGAAGCATTACCAGTGGTACTCAAGGTACTTATGAATATTTCTACATTAAATACTGCTGTATAATGATAATGCATGATCAAAAAGATTTCAAAGTGGAAAAAAAATGATAAACTATTAAATTGATATGGCACATGCAGACCCCTGATAATGCATCTTTTAAACAAACCTGCTGGTCTTTTATTAATTAAAAAAAAACTACTTTCATTTTTGTCTCATATGTGTATATGTGTTTGTATTACCAATTACCTATCTATCTTGTTAGTAAAGCATTAAGGACATTAAAATAATCTTTTAGGTAATTGTTTGGCTTAAGCTTATTTTTTGGTGTTTGGTCATGAAAGGTACAACTTTCTTGGTTAATAATTAATATGGGCAGTAGTTATTTACTTCTAGTGACAGCCCTTTGTGAAATTTATGTTCAATGATTTTCTTGAGATATGTTTGTTTTCAGTTATTCATTTTGTTTCTAAACTATGAATATGGTGATAATCTAAGACTTGTCTGTAAACATTTCAGTCTGGTCTTTGAACAACTGACAATAGCATTACTCCATTCTAATGCAATTTATCTAAAACCTGTGATGGCTCATCACAAGCCACCTCACTCATCAGGCTGTGATGCAAGAATGAAACAATGTGGTTTTATAAGGATGATGCCAATATTTCTTGCACATATCTGTCAATGCATTAACATTCATCTGGGAAATCCAGAAAAAAAATCATTCATATCACAACGAATCTCTAATTTGATGGGTGATTAAGCAATAGACATTACACTAATATCTATTACATCTACAGAATTAATAAACAGTGAATACTATTTACTGGGTATGTAGAGGTCTGGAGCATTGACATCATGCCGAGGGGTAAGTGGAGTGTCTCTGTGGTAACGGACTTCCCAGTCCTATTGACATCAGAGCAGATTAAAAGAGACATCATGTTACAGAACCAAATGTATCTGAAACTTATCAGGTGTATCTTATTACAAAAGATTACATGTACTCAGGCAAGAAAAAGCTCTCCCGATATAAATTAAAAACCGCTTATGTAAACATAGCCAAGTAAAAGAGAAGCCTAAAATAAACACTTACTTACACTGACAGTAATAATCACAGAGTGAATGAAGGTACTATCTGAAATATCTTTGAAATATGTCACAATTAAAACTGTGGGTGATGATGAAACTTATTATTTAGAAGTAACAGTTACCTGATGTGTGTAAGGAAACATCAAAAGCATTAATTTCTTCATGACATATTTGGTGTCAACTGCAAAGAAATACTTCAGCTTGTTCACAGACATGAATCGACTGATCTGCAATGCAGTTTGTAGAAATGCAAAAGCATTACTGAACATTCAAAAGGAGAAAAAAAAGTATCATGACGTACTGAAATGAAATGTAATACGTGATAGTTACAGCAATCATTAGCACACCTCTTTGTTCACCATATCTTTGCCCTGGTTGGCAAGTGAGGAGCCATACATCATAGCTGCACTAGCCATTGGATCTGTAAAAAGATTGTCCCCTCCACTGTTTCCTTGGCTTCCTGCTGCTCCACCTCCAATATTATACCCTGCTTCATAGTAGTTCTGACTGTTTATGGGTGGCAAGCCAGAACTGGTGTCTTCAAAAAGAAGGGGGTCCCCTGATGGAGGAGCTGCACGGGCCCTGGGTTTTGCTGTAAACAGAAATAAATATCAAACAAGACACACAATATTTTCAGCAATAATCAGAGATTGAAGAAACATTGGCTACATGTCTTCTCATTCTAAATTAACAATGCCAGCAGGTGTCAAAACTGTGACATTTCTGACGGTTTACTCCAGCTGATGTCTTGACAGTGGTTGTATTGTATTCTAACGAAGGTAATATTTGGCTTATAGACTAAGAAGTTCTCCTACTTACTAGCCCGGTATCCATGGTGAGGAAGTGCCATCGTTTCCTTTCCTTTAGACAAAAAAAAATAAGATTAGATATATTTGACCAAAAATGACGTTTGCTCAGTATTACTACCCGAATTTGATAAGAATCTAATTTGTAAACAGTTACGTTAAATTTGTTCTCAGCTCGGCTCCTGCTCAGCTCTGAGTGATGTTGCTCTAACTGGCTAGGCTAGGCTAGGTAGACAGTTAGCACACTAATGCAGATAAGCTAACTGGCATTTTACTTTCACTGACTATACATCACTGAGGAATGCAACATTTAAAGCGACCGACAGCTTCAAATTCAGCCTTACTCTTACAATAAAGAAAACTGTTTTTTTAAATACAGCTAGCTAACTTCGTAGGTTTACTTGTACTTACAGCTACGTATACACCCGTAGACCCGCCTCTCTAGCTCTTAATTGGCTGGTGGAAATGTGCCTGCGTGGCAGCGACGTACAACACGGAAATTCTATTGGTCAAATAGTGACCATGTGCAATTTAATTTAAAATGCCGATTGGCTATTTAGCACGCCAGTCTTCAGAGCCGCATGGCCTTTGGAAATGCATGTCTTGACCCAAGGTCGTGTTGGATGGACGATAAGCATTAGTCATCATAAATTGTTCTCGTCATGAAGGGCTATCTTTAATGGAAGGTTCTTTCAGGAGAATGTCTTCAAAATAATTGGAAAATTAAATTATTGTCACAAATATCATTGTTTAAAGCTGTGTGTTATGTGACACAAATAAAGGGTTAAAAACAGCAGGTGCGTTGTGTAGCGTGTACAAGTGGACTGTGCTGTGTAAATGTGTAAGCTATTACATTTATTCAGTACAGTTTCAATATGACAGTGGATTATAGACTGTAACATTTTTAAAGGTCTTTCCATTCTTACACACAATGTGTAATGACAGTAAAGCTGAGAATCTGAGGGAAAAAACAGACTTATATTTATTAGATGGACATGAACATGTTGCTTGAACATTTATCAACCCAAATAGTTTTAAAGGTCATGTAAGAGGCTAAAGGTGCCCTGATAAAAAAAAATTTTTTTTTAATGTTTTTGTTGTAATGATTGATTGAGTAATGTATTCAAAACACTGTGGTGTCAGTATTTGCTGAACATAATGTGGTAACCTCTCTCCTTCAAAGAAGCACCTTTTATACTTGTGTTGTTATCGTTGCTATCAGGGACTGGAACCTTTCTACCTTTTGTGGAGTTAATTGAGCTTAACATTAACCTTAAAATGCTGATGTACATGTTTACATCAGTCCTGTACACTGTGACTAATATAAGAGTATCTTACCTGAGTATCTCCTGTAGAGATATTGCACTTGATCCAACATACAAAAGGCTTGGAAAGTGCTTGTTTGTCAGAGTAAAGGAAGATGTGTCCGAAATTAGGTAACAGCCCGGTCACAATCCCACTTCTCTAACCATTAGGCCATGCCTCCCGGGTTGACAGCCTCACCTGGTTACACCTCCTGACCTGTTCTACCTCATTTTACACACACACACACACACACGCACGCACGCTCGCACGCACGCGCACACGCACACGCACACACACACACACACACACACACACATACATTTTTGAGTGTGTTGCAGGCATCAAAATGTACATGAGGTAATATTGACAAAATTAATTTAAGTTGGTCAGTTAAATCACTGAGAATGTTTTTTTTTGCATTTTTGTCTGTTAAATAATGATTTAGGAGAATGAACAAATAACACATTCTTGTTTTGGAATTGGCAAACTAAATATTCGAACCTTTCCTGAAATGGGTCTTTTACATGTATACATAAAGAACTACTTGAAACGAGGCAAAGCAGGTCAGGAGGTGGGACCATGTTATACCAGGCCAGACCCAGATAGAGCCAGAGTAGGCCTATTTCAACTCTTTAGTGATTAAGTAATCTGAATGTTTTCTCATCTGGGTGTGTTCAGTAAAAGGGAGTGCCACAAAACTTCATGCAACGTCAGCGGTGTGTACTAACCTAAAAAGGTAGAGGGCCTACCTGGCCTTACTGAGAATTCTGTGTACCTGAGGCATGTCCATACATGTACTGTGTCCTCAGTGTAGTGAAAGGTGTGTCATTGCAGATTTTTTTTTTGTTCCTAGACTGATCTGGTCTCAGGCAGATGTTTCACATGCATTACATCACATTCATCTGTTACCTAGTTTCCCCTCTTTACATTAGCAAACAAAACAAAGAGAAGCTGCAATATTTATAAAATGTTTATATTTGAGAAATTTCTTACTAGGGTTTTGTAGGTTTGGTAAAAGCTCATACTTGAACAAAAACAACACAATGGCTGAAAAAATATCTCTAAACAATCTTGTGATTATGTTTATAATAATAATAATAATAATAATAATAATAATAATAATAATAATAAATAATAATAATAATCGACGTTTATAAAATAATAATAATAAAAGCCAAAAAGGAAACACATCAAGTCCTCATATTGTGAGCCATGTCCTCCACATTTATCTACGACCCCACTGGTGAGTCATCGTTGACGGGAAGGCGTTCATTCAGTAAATGAATGGCAGAAACATGCAGCTGTTGATCACTATATCTCACTCCTGACAACAATGGCACTACACACTCACAAAAACAACCCCGAAAAAGAAACACGCATTGAAAAGGGCAAAAATGAGTCAAAATCTTCAATATTCAATAAGGTTCTCGTGTCACGTGAAAGCCATAAACTATTGAGGCACGGGTGGTATTAATCAGCTTGAGGTTTAACAAAGAATGCGTGAAAGCGGATAGCTTCGCGCCATAAAATTGAATCACAACCCACACTGTACTTTCGCTTCCCCCGATGTGGTTCCATCCACGTTCCTATTTTACTACTTGCAGACCAGCACGGATTTACTCTCACTCATCTGGTTGGGCTGTAGCTGAACAAACTGCACTGCAGATGAACACAATGGACAAGACATTAAAACGATTATATCTCATTTTCCGATGAGAAAAAGACATCATATTGAAATGCACTAGACTGGCATACAGAGTGAAACCTCGTAAAATTATCCAGAAAAAACTCGAATTTGGGATTCCCGGAAAACCTCTAAATATGGTCATATACGTCACCTCGCACGTGACCGTTCGTCACCCAGTTTGCCGACAACACCATTTCCCGTAAACCGGGAGGGGCGTCAACAAGTCCGTTGATTAAAACTTAAAGAATATAGAACCGGTCTACTTTAACTGAGACACCACAATCCAGTAGGTGCTACGCTGCTACTTATATGTTTATTTTTTCATAAGCTGCCAATTAATTCAAAACTGAGATCTTGAACTGTTATTTTCGTACACCCCCACCCTGGTGTCTGGTGGGTTGTACCGATTTCCCCGCAACCAGGTGGATATTTAAGTTTTGAAGCGTCGTGGTAACGTTACTACAAGTCATTGCTCACAGAGAAAAGGCTCGTTTTCTTGGTCACGTTCTCTTTCGTTGGATTATTGAAAAGTAAACGGCATACATGTATCCGAACTACCGGGGTCTTGGTAGAGGAACCGACCCCAACTTCTCCGGTACCGGTTCTGGATCCAGCTCTGCTAACGTTACTCTCACCACCAGCACTGGCACAACTCAGGTTCAAGAGGTAAGTGAACTTTCAAACCTCTGTAAATTATTCTTTACACCAAAATACACAAGATCACTTATACTAAACTGAACAGAGGCTGAATCTCAACTGTTTCAATGGGTGAAAGTAGTGATAAAGTATGAATATATA
>JBBIGC010000033.1:3409597-3428787 GCA_037576955.1 Lepidarchus adonis
ACTACCTCTTGAAGCTCATTGAGAGAATGCCAAGAGTGTGCAAAGCAGTAATCAGAGCAAAGGGTGGCTATTTTGAAGAAACTAAAATATAAAATATGTTTTCAGTTATTTCACCTATTTTTTTTAAGTACATAACTCCACATGTGTTCATTTATAGTTTTGATGCCTTCAGTGAGAATCTATCAATGTAAATGGTCATAAAAAAAACAAAACAAACACATTGAATGAGAAGGTGTGTCCAAACTTTTGGCCTGTACTGTATATGAAAATGTAATTTTCTGGGTGGTAATATACATTTTCTCAACTATATACCTGTGAGGAAAATAATCCACTTTATACTGAATTTAAGACATGAATAATTAATGACTATTTCCTTTTTTTTCATTATTTAATAACGCTGACATCTGTGCTGCTTTGAAATTAGTTATGCTTCCAATTTTGAGGTTTATCATTTTATTTGAGACCAAGAGGTTATAAAAACAGAACAGCATAAATGAGCCTAACTAAAGTTCCTGTGCTAAGTAGTGGTTGACATACTCAAGTTCCACTGCAATGCTTAGATCTGCTATTGTTTTATTTCTGGTATGTTGAACTCAAAGTCCTTTTAATAGAGTATGAAAAGAAAATGTCAATCAAAATGCTCATCAAAAATTATTGAATTTATAAATTATTATAACTTTAACTTTATAATTTGACATTCATAAAATTTACACAGATAAAGTCAATTATTTCCTAATTTTCTTCTGGAAGCCTTTGCCAATACTTTTTAAAATGATTTTTTAAATACAGGGATTATGCTGCCATAGTGTTCTTTGCCAATAATCGGTTTGAGACAGGGAAGAAGAAAGTTCAGTATCTCACCTTCCAGGACTTCGCCTTTTGTGCCGGTCAGCTGATCAGCAATTGGACTGTTGGAGCTGTGGGTAAGAATACAGCCTGGCAAAAAACATATACATACATATTATGACCCCATGCCTAATATTGTGTAGGTCCCTTCATGCAGCCAAAACTGCTCTGACTGTGGTGCATTGTGTGTTCTTACAACTAACATTCACATTTCAAACCAATGTAGCTTTGTGAGGGCTCAGACCAGACAGACTATCCTTTCCATTCAGGAAAGTGTCCTTCAGTGTCTGTAAGCAGCCAGAGTAAGTGGCAATGCGAGCAGTGTCAGGAAGCTACTGCTACAGATCATACACAGGCTAGCCAGAGCTTATACAAACTAGCTCAGAAGAGTCCAGCCCAGTCCAGCATATGTCCTTATAGTCCAAACAGAGAAAGGTTAATCCAGTTGATGATAAAGACAAACACTGAGAGAATAAACTTTCAAACAAAACAGCAGACAAACACAGACGAAAAGCGACATCCAGACACCTGTGTGCACAGCCCTTTTCTACTGGAAGTGAGTTTTTGTTTTCAGCTTGTCTTCAGTAGCCTCGATTCTGAGTTTGTGTAAAGTTTGTGAATTAGCCCCAAAATGTCTGGTAAATGAAAGTTGTATTCTCTTTCTGGCAAAAAAAAAAGGAAATTTGCATCTTAACAGCAATAGCTTGAGAAGGACGCACCATGATAATGCTGATGTTTTTATTTCTCAATTTCATTAGCCTGTTAGGAATTACACATAACATTAACACAATTCTTATATAGAGTCATACATTCTTTTCTTTGAACTTTATTATTATTTTTACATTTAAAAGTTTTAATTTCATTGTAAAAATCTATCAAAGAAACAGGTTGTCCAAGAAACAGCAAACTATTTGGGTTTGACTGTATTCCTGTTCCAGTAAATGATGTTGTTCACACTTTAACAGTAGGTGGCAATATTGCTCCTTAATACTGGTTGGCTCCCTCCTACCCCCCAATCCCCAACCCTTACTCACTGAGCGCTTCCATAATGGCTTCAGTGACTGGCTTACACTGAATTAAATGATACAAATGACATTAAGATCTCACTTGTGTTCTCAAAGCTTTTCACTTTACTGTTAAAGCTTATGTCTTCACTGTTCAGTAACTCTCAGTGGGTATTTAAACAGTGATTCCCATTTTGTAAGTTTTTAGAATTCTACACTCACATGATTTTAAAGTGTGACTTTAAAGTGGCACATTCAAGCAACAGTTTATCAGCAGATGGGAATCCTTTGAATATGTCTTGCCATAATGTTATTTAAATTTTATGTGAAAGTGACTAATTTTGTTATTGTGAATAACCCATCACACCCCCATTGAAATGCTTTGTTCTGCATTTTAATTTCTGTATTTAACATGCACATGTGAAGAAGTGGGCAACTATTAAAAGTGTCCGGGAAGCAGTGTAGATGTACCTTGCTCAAGGGAACCTCAGTGGTCTAGCACACAATAAGGCCCATGTCAAAGTGGCTCAGTTAGTTGGGCTCACCCATTTTCTATATCACGTGCACATAGATTTCAAGAACTGACTGTTTACTTGCTGTCAAAATATATCCCACCCCCTATGAAATAACTAGATAGTCAATGTTATTCACTTACCTGACACTAGTTTTAATGTGGTGGCCTATTGGTGTGTGTATGTGTAGATTTTTATAAGACTTTTGTAAGCAAGCTGTTTAATTAATGAGCTATTTCTCTGTTGTTTTGACTTCTGTTATGTGACTTAAGATAACATGGTGGAAGACATGGATGTGGATCTAGACAAAGAGTTTCTTCAAGACCTTAAAGATCTAAAAATTTTAATAACTGACAAGGATCTTTTGGACCACCACAAAAGGTATGAAACTCAGGGTTAGAGAGAAATGGATGCATAATTCAAAGAGGACTTTGTGTAACATTAAGAATCTTGCATTGTGACTCCCTGTAATGTTTGAGTAACGAAAACAATTTCCTTTCTGCTCAGTCTAGTGTGCAATTCTCTGCGAGGAAAAACCAAAGTCTACAATGAAATGGAAGCAAATTTTAAGGTAAAAGAATTCATGTTATACAGTATCTCACAAAAGTGAGTATATCTCTCATGTTTTTGTAATTTTTAAATTCTATCTTGTCATGGGATGGGTCCCCTTCTGAGCCTTGGTTCCTCTCAAGGTTTCTTCCTATAATTAGGGAGTTTTTCTTGCCACTTTTTCTCATTGGGGGCTCGGACCCGGATTCTATAAACTCTGTAAAGCTGCTTTGTGACAACTTCAGTTGTAAAAAGCGCAGTATAAATAAAATTTACTTGACTTGACTAGTCAGTGTACAACTTGTATAACAGTGTAAATTTGCTGTCCCCTCAAAATAACTCAAAAAACAGCTATTAACATCTAAACCCCTTGCAACAAAAGTGAGTTCACCCCTAAGTGAAAATGTCCAGATTGTGCCCAAAGTGTCAATATTTTGTGTGGCCACCATTATTTTTCATCACTGCCTTAACTCTCTTGGGCATGTTCACTAGAGCTTCACAGGTATCCACTGGAATCATCTTCCACTCATCCATGATAACATCACAGAGCTGGTGGATGTTAGAGACCTTGTGCTTCTCCACCCATTTGAGGATTCCCCACAGATGCTCATTTGAGTCTAGGTCTGGAGACATGCATGGCCAGTCCAGCACCTTTACCCTCAGTTTCTTTATCAAGGCAGTGGTCGTCTTTCATGTTGGAATACTGCCCTACTGCCCAGTTCCTGAAGGGAGAGGAACATGCTCTGCTTCAGTATGTCACAGTACACTTTGGCATGCATAGATCCCTCAATGAATTGTAGCTCCCCAGTGCCAGCAGCACTCATGCAGCCCAAAATCATGACACTCCCACCAAAATGCTTAACTGTAGGCAAGACACACTTGTCTTTGTACTCCTAACCTGGTTGACAACTTGGTTGTTGCTTGACAACATCTGAACCAAAAATCTTTTTCTTTGTCTCATCAGACCACTGGACATGGTTCCAGTGAACCAAGTCCTTTATCTGTTTGTCTTCAGCAAACTGTTTGCGGGCTTTCTTCTGCTTCATCTTTAGAGGCTTCATTATGGGATGACAGCCATGCAGACCAATTTGATGCAGTGTGTGATGTGAGCAGTGACGGGCTGACCCTCCACCCCCTCAACTTCTACAGCAATGCTGGCAGCACTCATACACTAGCACTTGAACATACAAACTCATCTACTTTGGTCATGGCGAGGCTTGTTCTGAGTGGAACCTGTCCTGTTAAACCACTGTATGGTCTTGGCCACTGTGCTGCAGCTCAGTTTCAGGACCTTAGGCCATCTTTATGAAGAGCAACAATTATTTTTTGCCATGTTCTTTGCCATGAGGTGCCTTGTTGAACTTCCAGTGACCAGTATGAGAGTGTGAGAGTGAGAACAACAAATTTAACACACCTGCTCCCCATTCACACCTGAGACCTGGTAACACTAATGAGTCACATGATGCCTAACCCTAAATTGTATCAAAGTGTCATATCTTCAGTGTTGTCTCATTAAAAGGTATACAGAAATGTGAGGGGTGTATGATGTTAACACAGTCTCTCTAGGACATGGGAAAAATACACTATTTTTCAGGTCAGAAAGACAAAATGCCCATTTGACTGCAAAAAACCTGCTTTGGGGTTGTGTTGCAGCCAGTGGCACAGCAAGTATTGCATGGGTGGAGGGAACAATGGATTCCACTAAATACCCACAAATTCTGGAAGCAAACATCACATCGCCTGTAAATAAGCTGAAGCTAAAAAGAGAATGAGCTTCTACAACAGGACATTGATCCTAGACATACCTTGAAATCCACCATGAACTACCTAAAGAGATGCAAGCTGAAGGTTGGCCATCACAGTCCCCAGACTTAAACATCATTGAAAATTTGTGGGTAGATTTTAAAAGAGCTGTGCATGCAAGACAACCAAAAATATTACAGAACTAGAAGCCTTTTGCAAAGAAGAATGGAAGAAAATCCCAAGTACAAGAATGTAAAGATATTTAGCTCTAAAAAGCGTTTGCAAGCTGTGATATTTTCCATAGGAGGTGTTACTAAGTACTGATTGTGTAGGGTGCCATAATAATGTTTTTATTTTTGATCAATTTATGGCATAAAAAGTAGCTATGCATCAATGTTTGCTGAAAATATTGTGTATTTTGTTTCCATGTCCTTGAGAGACTGTGTTTACATCTTTTCAATTACAAAATCACCAAAATCTGTTATTTATCAAAGGGTGTCCAAACTTTTGCATAAGACTGTATACATTAATTCCCCTGGCAAATTGTGAATTAAAGTTGCTGAAATATTCAGTGGTGCCCAAGGGCAAGTTTCTCTGCAGACTTCCTGATGTTGCTGTCATAAATCTTGATGTATTGCTCTTTTTTTCATGGTGTCATTAAGTTCCTTGGTCCAGTGGCTGAAAAACACCACCAAAGCCTTAGGTTCCCACCACCATGTTTGACATTGGGTATGGTGTTCTTAGGGTTGAGGCCTTCCCTTTTTTTACACCAAATGAAGGATACATCATTGAGACAAAACAATTAGATTTTCGTTTCTTCTGACTATAACACAGATGACCAGAAGTCATCTTCTTTTTCCAGGTGAGCATTTGCAAAGGCCAAGCGGGCTCATGTGTGCCTTATCTGGAGAAATGTTGTCCTCCTTGGTCGGTGTCCATGGAACGCAGCATTGTGCAGTGTCTGTTGGACTGGCTGCCTTGAGACATTGCCAACAGCAGAGCCCAGATTCACCAGGATTTTTTCACCTTTCTCATTATCCTCCTGGCCAGCACAGATGTCACTTTTGGCTTTTGACCACATCCTCTGAGATTTTCAATAGTGCAGAAAGTTTTGTATTGTTTAATAATACTTTACAGACCACTTCTCAGTTCCTATGCTTTCTGCCTGATGTTTTGTGCTTTCAATTTAGTGGTAGCATTAGGTGAGGGGTTGTGCTTGCAGCCCAACACCTTGCAAGACGTTTAGCATTTGCCAGAGAAAACCAATATGGGCAAATTTGCCACTGGTGCCCTGTGCTCTTCACAGATGAAAGCAGGTAGCCCGACCGCCATTAGGTACCGAGATGAGATTCTCAGACCTTTTTTGAGACCATATACTGGTGTGGTTTGCCCTGGGTTCCTCCTAATGCAAGACAATGCTAGACCTCATGTGGCTGGAGTGTTTCAGCAGTTTCTGCAAGACGAAGGCACTGGCCTTTCCTGTTCCCCAGACTTGATTCCAATTGAGCACATCTGGGACATGATGTCTTGCTCCATCCACCAACACCATGTTTCGCCACAGACTGTCCAGGAGTTGGTGGATGCTTTAGTCCAAGTCAGGGAGGAGATCCCTCAGGAGATCATCCACCACCTCATCAGGAGCATGCCCAGGCATTGTAGGGAGGTCATACAGGCACATGGAGGCCACACACACTACTGAGCCTCATTTGACTTGTTTTAAGGACATTACATTAAAGTTGGCTTACTCTGTGGTGTGTTTTTCCACTTTAATTTTGAGTGTGACTCCAAATCCAGACCTTCATGGGTTGATACATTTGATTTCCATTGATAATTTTTGTGTGATTTTGTTGTCAGTATTTAATAAGAATATTTCATTCATTCAGATCTAGGATGTCTTATTTTTGTGTTCCCTTTATTTTATTGAGCAGTGTATATATGCACGCAATTTCAGTTGATTTATATGTTAGGTATTATATAATTTCATGTTATTACATAGTTAACATGCATCAAAAAACTTGATTAATCAGGAAACCCTCCTAAAGGTAGCTTTGTGGTTAACTGAAATCTAACTGGGACTTTACATCTACATGAGAATTAAATTTGATCTTGTTGCCCTCCTGTGTAGAATCTCTCTCGAGGCCTTGTTAATATTGCTGCCAAATTAACAAACACAAAGGATGTCCGTGATTTCTACATCGATCTTGTAGAAAAGGTATGTACAAAAGCCTAGTGAAATCTCAAAATTTCTAAATTGCTTAAGGTTTTGCCTTTAATCTCACTTTAGCCTCCATCACAGTTTATTGAACCTTGCAAGTCAGACAAATGGACAGCTACAGATGTTAATCTCTACCTCACTCACTACACAAACTCCGCACACATACTGGACACCTTCAAGTAAGTGCAATGCATTATGTATATGAGTGCCATTTTTTTATTTATGCTTTACAATATTCAGGTCTGTGGTGTGGGGAAATCTTTTGTTCTACCACTGGAGGTCACTGTGTCTTATATAGCTGCTTTACTTTTTTATGTAGTTTCCTGCCTAGTCATTTATACACTCAAACCACTGTGGAATGTGGATTTCTGTTTGCACAACGTAAATGACAACATGTTGCGATATACTAAGCAATGATGCATTTACCCCAAACCATCTATAACTTTTCATTAAAGGATACATGCATGATTATACAGCTTAAAAATAAAGAAAACAATATTCTACTCTATTCTACTTTATTACAACAATGCTCTTGTGTCACGTTTTCTGTCTGTCTTTCTCCGTTTCAGGCACCAGACTGTTTGGACTAGGTATATGGGAGTTATTAAAAGCTGCATCCTCAGAATGTATCACGAGTGAAGAATAACATTTTTCCATTCTTGCTTTAATCAGAGCTGCTTTGGACTCCGCCCAGCCCTGCTCACCTTTTGGCCCTATCTTTATTCAAATCTCCTGTTTATCATTTTCCTCCTTTTAATCCTTACCCAAATATCTCCCTCCAACAGCTGGCCATCTCCTGACCTCCATCCCCCATTCTCCTTTATCCCCAGTTCATTCTTTCAACCTTTGGCCTCTGTCAGTCACAGAATGACTTGTAAATAAAAGAGCATGCTTTCTATAGGTAATGTTGTGTCCTCATTGACTTCAAATTGTAAATGGTTCTGGCAGTGTTATATAAATATTGACCACAAAAGGTCTGATGACCTTGTCTTTTATTGTGAATTAATAAACACTAGAAAAGGTAAAGCGTTAGACTTGTGTTATATTCTGACTTCAAATGCTTGTATGATTTAAAATAAATATGGTCTTATTTTCAAGTCTGTGTTCTCTGGATTATGATGGTTTAGCACATGATCAATAGTAGAATAACTAAAAAGACACACTAGAACAACCTGTGGCCAAATGCTCGGGCCCAATACAAATTTATGGTCTTCATGGGATGACCATATTTATTCCTTAACCATGTGGCTTGCCATTTGAACAGTTGAATCAATACTTCCTGGCACGTTTAATGAGTATGTGTGTGGCCACCTGTGTTCCCTAGCAGTAGGGGGGCACAATTTGTCACTGCTTTTTGGGAGGTACAGAGGGTTCGTGGGTGTTCTCGCAATTACAGGCCTGTTACAGATCTCCGACACAAGTTATTAAATGAGCATTCTTTCTGAACTGGGAGAATGTGACTTCTGGAATGCAACACTTCCCAAAGTTTAAAATATGTTTTTGGGTCACTTCATAACTACAATTATATTTATCTATATTTCATAAAAAGTGTGTGGGTGGTTTTTTTTAATACTTCTTGAGTAGCAATGTTTCCGCAGAAACACCTGATTAAATTCATATTTAGGTTGAATATAATTAAACCCCAGATTGTCACTGTTGCCATTCTGAAGAAGGAAATGAAATCAGTGTGAATTAGGGTTGAATGAATGCGCTACAGTGGAGTTAATGAAATAAAGTTGTAATCAGTGTCACTCTTTACACCGCCTCACATCTAAACATTTCTGTCTTTATATCATCCAGTGAAGACCTCCAGTTTAAATATTTAGACAGGAAAAAGAGAAGACAACTTTTCTAAGCAGACATGTCTTTCCTTCCAGCTCTCTTGCTCTCTCTCTCTCTTTCTCTCGGTCTCTCTCTTGCTAATTTTTTGTCCACATTCCATCAGCTTCTCTCCCAAGATATAAATATCTGGCCATGGACCAGCGCAAAAAAGATGGGTGAGATGAAGGGTGAACTGAGGTGGGAGGAGAACAAAAATGGAGAGAAAGCTGTGAGCTGTGTGTGTGTGGGGGGGTGAGTTTAAATGAAACCAGGTGTGTTACAGCATTTGTGTGTGTGTAAGGGTGCATGCACACGGGGTCTGCTGGTGGTGGTGTGTGAGGAAGGGGTGGCTGGTTGCGTGTGCGTGTGTAAGAGACTGAATCTGTGCACTGTTGTTCTGCCGGCAAACTGGACAGTTTTGGAATTTTGGAATTTGGGCCGCAGACCAGGAATTTTCATCCTGGGGGGTGAGAAGAGGGAACTGTGTGTGTGTGTGCTGGGGGGGTCTGGGGGGGCGGAGGACGGCAGTGCAGGGGGCCTAGAGGGGGGGTCAATTTGGGCTGTCCCTCTCTTCTGTCTCGCCCTCCTCCGTTCATACTCCAGCTGTCCGTCTCCATACTCCACACACTCAGGCTGAAGAGGCAGAACGAGGAAGAAGAAGAAAAAGAAGGGGCTACTTCACTGAGAGGGAGAGAGAAAGAAACTTCCACCGGAAGAGAAGAGGAGTGGTAAGGAAGAGGGAAGGAGAGGCAGCCACTCCAGAGGAATTCAAGACCTAAGCGGAAGGAAAAGTAAGAGGTGAACTGTGAGTATTACATACTTTAAAAAAATTCACATTCAATTAACTGGGATTTGAAAAGAGAGGATGGTAAAGTGATATTAATGATTACACTCTGACTCACTGACTCATTTACACCAATGGAGAGTGTGAGAATGAGAGAACATCAGAGCATGAGCAACCAAATGAAGTTTTGAGAGAAGACAGAGGGACATGGAGAGTGTATGTGGTGTGTAAAAGAGAGAGAGACAATTTTTTCCCACCAAATCATTCCTAAGCTCTTCGCAGGGCTCTGCACGTCACGCTTGTTCTGTTGTTCCCCTCCAAATGTGTACAGTGTCGGTGCCCAGGTGCTACTTTACTCCAGCCCCAAAGAGCTTGAATGACCCAGAATACCCTCACTGTGCAACCTTCATGCAATACCATCTCTTACAGTCAGTCCCCCAGAGAGGACTCAGACAGTCGTGAGTTTGTTCCTACAGTGTCTATTACACAACCATCAGGATGCTGTTACACATCAGGCTTCATGTACACTATACTGTTGCAAAATTTTCCAACCTCGCTTCCAGCTACTATTTCACAACTAGTCTAAATGCCACTCACTTATCCTTGGACCCGACAACTTTTACAAAAGCCTTGGATTTTAACCATGGATGCCAATATGAGACGCTGAATTCTGTAACTGTTTTTGGTTTATATTCAAAAGATGGTGTATGAATCCTCTGACATTTATAGTACATACAAAACCTGCTCTTTGGTGTTTAACAGAGGTAAGAACTATATGCACAAAAAGTGGAAAACAGGTGGCATAACGGAGAGAAAACACACAATTAAAGACCCAGCATGACGTCACTGCTATGAACAGTGGGCTACTATACGAACACAGGCCACTTCTATATACTGAGTGAAGTTTAATCATTTTTCTTGGTATATTTATATAATTACTGACATTTGGCAGCATTATTTTATATGGCCTGGTGCTAACTTTAGGATCATTAAGTAGCCAGGAAACGGTGGGATCAGCAGGGCCTCGTATCAAATTTAGCTAGTTCATTTGTATTATTAGCACCTAATAGATCTAATATTTAGCACATAATGCATTATATGTACACTATAAAGTTTCTAGGTACACAACATGCATATTAATTACATAGTATATACTGAATAATGAATCTAGGGTTTGAAGGGTTAAGCACTTGAAAATAAAATGTCTTTATACACATGCGTATGTTTATAAGAGAAGTCAAGGTCGACTGCCCTCATGGTGCTGAGTGCTGAAGCTTGGTGTGGTAAAATGTAAACACACCACTATAGTTTACACTGGTCATTGGTCATTGGCGCCGGTTGTTCCGGTGATGGCAAGCTCATTTGCTTTGAGGGCCTGTACAGTCCAGCAAGTCCAGAAAAGTGTTGTTTTGACCACCATGACAGAATGTCAGTTTCATGCCCAGCTGAGCAAAACTGAGTAGGACATGGACACATCACCCATCAGTGTGTCTTTGTTTGCAAGTGGGGTAGAGGTGGGAAACATTTGTCTCTATACGTGTGTGGTCCATCTTCAGTGCGCCCATGAGTGCAGGACTTTATGACCTGTTTAAATGGTGGTTGTATACTCACCAAGCTGAGTGCTGATGATTGTAGAGAGACTGAACAAAAAGGGGCAATAGTGCCATGATGCTGACTGCGTTTGTACACAGTATGTGATCTTCCATATTGCACCAGATGCAATACTTTGGGCTAATTCAAATAAGAGTCAAAATTTAATACAATTGCATTGAAAGTTTTTGCTATTAATAATGATTTCAACAATATAAAACCTTTTTGTTGCAGATAGGTCTCAAATAATTGGCATAAAGCTATGATTCCATATCACTGCAAAAGCAGTGTAAAATAAATTAAAAATAAATAAAATAAATAGCCAGCATACTTGAAAACCATTCATCATGATGCAAGAGATTCAAAACAAGAAAGCAAACAAAGCTAAAACACAACATATGGCAGCAGTTTTCTCTGTTCCACTATCTTGACAGCTGCTTTTTAGGATGAACTCTTCTGCCAGTTACATGGGCAAAGGTTTTGATGAACTGGTAAATAACTTAAAAAGAAAATAATATAGTTAAGAGTTAAATTAAAATTAAATATTTAACTACATATATGAATGCCTTTTTTATTTCCCCAAAATACAAATAAATACAAAATCAATATTTGTATATAAAGCTTAAAATGTTTTTTATTATAGAAAAGAATGTTATTTAATTTTTCTTTTTAGATGAAAAATTTCCATCCTGTCTTTGTCTTGCAATCGAAAAGGCTGCATTTACTATTGTGCCTTTAAAATACATGTAAATGCAGCTTTTAGTTATGTGTGTTGGACTATATGGACCAGGCTGTTTGCCAGGCTATGAGCCATTTCGCATTATAACTGTAGTGGGAAAGGCCTTAGTCAAGGACACTCTAGGTAGCCACAGTTGCCCTGTCCATTGACCTAAGAAGGGGTTTCCCGAGAATGTGATACTCTGGGAAACACAGCTTTGGTCCAGCTGACCCATTCAGAGAGCGGTGTCCACATCCTCGCCACTGGCATTCCAGAAAGCCAGCAGCCACTTGGAGCATCACGGCTGTCTAATTTAATCTCGCCTCCATGTTGCCCATACCTTTGCCTAGCATCCGGCACAGTCCTGCTCTGGCCCTGCAATTGCTATGGCGGTTGATTTTGGGCTTTCCAGAATCATGAGTGTGCCGCAGTGACAGTCAGGTCTGGTCAGCTATGAGAATGAATGAGAAAGGAGGAAAAAACTCAGTGTGGATTCTGGTGAATAAGGCCACAGCAGGGATGCTTGACAACTGGTGTGTGGGAACAGCAGTCCAGTCATCAGAGCTGGTTTCATTCAAATTGTGAAATATATGTGTTGAACAGAGCTGCAAAGATATTGCTACATAGGGCAATTCTTACACCTTGCAATATATTAAAAATGCACTGGTCAGACAGTGTGACATAGTTGACGTTTAGCATACATAATTTTGAAAAAATCACTCATCTAGAACAGGGTACTTACAGTTTAGTAAAGGGAAAAACAGTGGAAAAGCTCATTTCATATTGCAGGCTTCTGATAATGTATAACAAATGATACGAATTATTTTGATGCCTTAGGAATGACTCTTCTATGGTCTTTCAAAAAGATGCTCAAAATACTATACACTTGTGCATTAGAGGGATTTGTACATCCTAAGCATAAGCCAACATTTGAGTGACAAATAAATCTGAGACTCTTACATGTCTCCATCAAAAAGCTTGATGACCAAAATACTGTAATTCCTTCAGAGGAACAGTGCAATAACATCAAAAACCTTATTTCTGTCCATATTCGTCCATATAATGATATCAGTGCATTTGGATTTGAGGCTCCTCAAAATCCCTATTTTCCCTATTTCTAAGCCATGATGAAAAACCCCTTGTGGTTTGGGCCAAACAGCCCAAAAATTACATTTGGAGGCTGATGTAACAGAAGCAGAATGTGTGTGTGGACATGTACGTCATCCTGTGGCTTGCTGTTTGTCACTTTGAGTAAACATGACAATACCAGTGGACAGGGCAGTGCTCTTCCCACCACCTCTGAGGTTTGGCATTGTGGCTTTCAGAGCAAATGTCTGCGTATGTGTGGATTTTTCAATTCAAGATAACTCCAGCTTTTTGTATGATGTCCATGCGAGTGCTAGCGTTTGTGTACGTGTGCTTTTGCATGTGTCAGATAGACAGGGGTTGTAATCTTTCTCCATGCTATTTTCTGCATAGCACAAACCAGCTAGCAGCTTAGCACCACACAGCCCAGAGTCAGAAATGTTTTATAAGTGTTGCATTTGGCTGGTTTTCTATTTATTCTTCAGCTGAGAGACCTGAAAGACAGGACTTATTCAAACTAACGGCTCTACTTAGAAATCTTGGTTCTCTCTTACTGAGAACATTAAATGAAGCACTGTGTAAAAAGAGGCCTTTCACACAGGCCTTTCCGCTGTTTCTCTAACCAGTTCCATGCAGAAATAGAACATAGGGCATGAAAAGTTAGTTATTTTGCGTAGAGTCTAGTCAGGTTTTAATAAGTGTGGGTTATGTAAAATAGCTGTAATCCACATTGATGTCATGCAATTATCAAACTGTGAAAGGCTAATTGTTTGCAATTCTGCTCTAACCACCAGAGGGAGTCAGGCTGCCATATAGTAACAGAGGCCTTCGACTCGAGTGAAAATGTTCATGCTTAGTGCTTAAAACTCATGTAAATTAAGTAATTTCACCTAAAGCTTGCTACCCTGCAGATCAAGATCAAATCGGAGATAAAGAAAACAATGAAAAGAGGTATAAAAATCAGCACGAAAAACACTTGAAACATGAAAACTGAGTGTATGCTACATAAAGGCTGGTACTAATCATCTGACCTAACTTGTCAAGAAGTCTTCTTGATAAAACATTAATACATAAATCTGTTACTAAGCTCCTACTTTTTCCCCTTTTCTCAATCTTGCAGGCTCTACAGCAAATCCAGCAGCTACCTGAGGCCCTGCAGTGTGTCCCAGTCTGTGTATGCATGCTTGTGTATTTGGCCGTGTGTTTTTGTGTGTGACTGACGCCCTCACAGTGTGACTTTTTAACTGAGCTCTAAGAGAGCCTGGCAAAAGTGTTTGTGTGTGAGGATGCGCTCCGTGTGTGTTTTGTTTGTGTGTGTGTGTGTTTCGATGTTCCTCCAACGTGCTATTTCACAACCGCCCACAGAAAGTGACACCTACACGGTAAGAAAGTAGGAAGCAGTTTCTCAGTCACTCTCTCTCTGTATCTCCCCTCATCCATATGTCTACAATCGTACAGTAGGTAATCATTTGTATTCATGCGCCGTATCTCTGTCTGAACATTCTGCTGCAGGAGTGCACAGATGGCTATCACTGGGATCCACAGACTCAACACTGCAAAGGTAAAACATTTTCATCTTTCCAGCCTTAGTGCATGTAAAACGTCTACATCCCTACAACAGACCCCAGAACTCAACACTCCTTCATAATCCCAGCAATCACCCCTTATCACCCCTTAAAAAGCCCCTTATAGGCTCCATCTTAATTCTTCATTTAGTACAGCAAAATTGTTCATATCTGAGATGAAGAAACCGTTGTAAATGGGCCTTTAATGAACATCTGGAAATGGTTCTATAGAACAACCAAATAATATTTATATAATCTTTGTTTGTGTATGTAATCTTTGTTGATAATAGTGTACCATTGGAAAACAACATTTCCATTGTGTAAAGTGTTTTGAAAACAAACCAAAACATTTTTTATATTATGTTATATTACAAGATAATATAGTCAGACACAAGGTTTTGTTCCAACAGCAATGATTTGCTTCCTGACGGTCTGTACCAGTATAATAACTGGACCCTCCCCTTACACACACTATATTTTTCAGTATCACAGCTCTGCATTTTTGCTTTAAAATGGACAGGATAATCTGCACTTGCCTTGTGAATAGACAGTCATGTGTATTCATGTGTTGTATTATAACCATGATGAATTCAAAATTGGCTGTTTTTCCAGCTTAGTATCCATACACAAACTGTCTACATTGTGTATATACTACTGAATGGCATGTTTTGAAAGTATAACTGTGTTCACATAATCAAATAATGAAATGAAAATGTTCCTGTAACAGGAAGGAATCCAGCATGTACTCTAACAAAAGCCCTAGAGATCTGACCACAGTTCTCCTCCTCAGACATAAACGAATGTGAAACTATCCCAGAGGCATGTAAGGGTGAGATGAAGTGCTTTAACCATTACGGTGGTTACCTGTGCCTGCCTCGCTCTGCCTCAGTCATCCCAGCTGCTGAACCACCTAACCAAATCCCCCCTGGACTGGACAATACGCCCAGCGAGCCTTACAACCCCTGCCCCACCGGCTATGAGCCACAAGGAGACAGCTGCATGGGTGAGTGTGTGGGCGTGGGAGTGTGCATTTGGCAGGGGGCGGGGAGGTGGTGCGGGAGGCAGCATAGTAGTGGGTGTTAGTGAACAGGTGGCAGGTGGCTGAGTGAGTGAGTAAGTGAGTGTGTGCCTGACTATTATGAAAGCTATGTGTTGAGGAACTGCTGAGTAAAGGGACTGTGGGGGCGTTTGCATCCATAGCTGGATTTAAGAAAAGACTGGAAATTTTAACCCAGGCATTTTGGGTTATGTGTGTGGGAGAGGGGGCTTATTAAGGGGGTTATGGGTGCCTGCATGATTCAGATAGAAACAGGTGGTATGTGTGGCAGGGGTCATTTAGTTTTCTGGCAAGATTGTGGGAGTGTTGCTGGGGGTTGGCAGGGGGCTGGACGGCAATAGGTCGAGGGGATTTAAAGGCTAGCATCTCCCAGCTGCTATCAGCAGTCAAGAGCTCATTAATGCATACCACATTGGCATTACTTGTAAGCTACCATTCATATTTTCCTATTCTTCATGCATTCATTACAGTAATAACATAATACTAGCACAGCAAAAGTTATATACTACAGTATATCTCAACAAGATTCTAAAACTCTCATTACACAGCAGGTTGTTTAAGTAAAAGGAACAGCTACTCACTGCATCAGTTTGGGTTAAATAACTTAATAATAAATAATCTTTTTAACTTATTATTATCTAATGGGAGGTTCTTACCTATTTGCTTTGTTAAATCCAGGTGTCTTTTGGACAGGCAGTGTATAACTGATTATTGTATAATAACTATAACTAATTGTCTATAATTTATTTCTGTTGAATTACCTCCTTCAGATTGGTGGATAATGCATAACACATTTTTATACCTTTCATTTCTCATCTATCATAACCTGCATGTTGACGTATTTTCATGCTAATGCCCATACACACACGCAGATGTGGATGAGTGTGAACAGGATAAACATGACTGCCAGCCCAGCCAGGAGTGTTTCAACACGGAGGGTTCGTTCACCTGCCAGTGCCCAGGAGGATACCGCAAAGTCGGAACAGAATGCATTGGTGAGACACAGATTAGCATATAGCCAAAACCCTGAGCCTAATTAGCTAACTCCTGATTATCAGTAGTACTTACTTCAATACATGGTCATATTTCATTTAAAGCACATACATTAATCAATGTTTTGAAAGTAAAAAGAATGAGAAAAATTCTGTTCATAACATCCTTAATAATCATTACTTTTAATCAGTGGTTCTTAGACCTGGTCCTGACTAACCATGCACATTTGAGCATTTTTATGCTGATCTAGCACATGCACTTCAACTTATAATATGCTCGTTAATTATATGACCTAAAACATCATCCGGTTCCCAACTGAACATGTCACTTAGTCATGGATGTTTTGAGGAAAAATATATTACATATCTGTGAGTATGTGGATCCTCTAGTATTAGCAATCAAACATAAGTGGGTAACCTGTTTTATTAAACAAACAGGGAGTCTGATCTTCCAAAAAGATGTTTGTGGATGTCTATTTGACATTAACTAATGTAATCACTAAGAGCCTCAATGAAGAGTTGACAATGCTCATCAGGCTGAGAAAGGATACAAACTCAACTCAAAGCATTTAGACACCAGTCCAATCAATTCACCAGCAAAGAACACTCCAAGAGTAAGGCTTTTAGAAAGAAGCCTGTGAGATCACATAGTAATACAGAGTACCGGTAACAAAGTAAAACAGCATTCTAGCTTCTAATGATCACTAACCCACCATAAGTAAAACAGTGAACAACAATGGTGTGCATGGCAGAGTTGCAAGGGAAAAATCATTACTCTTCAATATTTCTGCCCATATACAGTTTGCTAAAGGTCATGAGGACAAACCAGAATGCTGTTGTAAAAATGTTTTGTAGGTGTATAAGACAAAAGCAGAACTTCACTTGCAATGCATTGAGAAAGGAAAACACTGCATTCCACCATAAGAATGTTATCCCATTTGTAAAACACAGTGATGATTGCATCGTGGTTTGGGCCTGTTATGTTGTATCTGGGCCTCTGGGAATTAAACCAGCAAAATCTAAAGGAAAACATCAGAGCATCTGTCTGTGAACTGAACCTAAAGAGAAAGTGTCTTATGCTGCAAGACACTAAAACCCTAAGCATACAAGTCATTTAATGAAAGGTAGTTTATGTAGAATAAGGTTGATATTTTGAAAAGGTCAAAGTCATAGTCCTGACCTTAACCCAACAGAAATGTTGTGGAAGGACCTGAGGTGAACACTGTGAGTAAAGCCACAAACATCCCAGAACTGATACTGTTGAGCATTGTAGCACATAGTCTTGCTCATTTCTCCAGGACCAGAATTTGGAAGCACTGTATTTATAAACAGGCAAAAAGCACTGTTGACTTTAGGCCACAATACAGTGCCAGTTCACATTCTCACCAGTCTGGAGAATCTATATGATTTTTACAGGACATTTAGTGGTCCTGATGTACATGCCTTAACTATTTTAGTATTTCCCCTGCTCTAATACCAAGTACTAAATTAATTAAACATGGGTGACACACAGGGTATAGTACTAGCACTACTTCCCTTAAACTTGTTGACCAAACTGAAAATGGCAAGAAAAGAAATGTGATTCAGGAGTGATCTTGGGCCTCCTCATGCTGATGAAGGATAAAGGAATGCACTGCATCTGTGGTTCATGCAAATACCTTGTTTCTGTTGTCAGACATTGATGAGTGTCGGTACCGATACTGCCAGCACCGCTGCGTTAACGTTCCCGGCTCTTTCTCCTGCCAGTGTGAGCCCGGCTTCCAGCTGGCTGGCAACAATCGCTCTTGCATTGGTGAGTGTGCCCACGTGTAGCCACCTCCACACATAACCAACAACACTGTACCCTGAGTCATAGGCCAGTATACCCCCCCTCTCCACCACTCTCCACCCAACTCTCCACTTACACTCAAACTGTGCATGCACAACCACCCGAGAGCCAAGCCCACACGCTGTTGCACAATGTCGACCTACACCTCAGCTTCTCTGAACAAGGGCCAAAGTCAAAACAGACTGCTGCAACACCTCCAATTAGGTTAATAAGGGATTCTGAAGTGGCTGAAGGGAACAAATACTGTGTTATTCTGAAATACAGCAGCAAATTCTTCTCCGCCATTGATTTATGTGTATTAAAAACGTTTAAGGAAGGCACACAGAATAAAGATTCTTGTTAAGCTATTAGTGTGTCTGGACCTTCTGCATATTGAAAAAACTATATGTAAAGATAAGTTTAGCATTTATAAAGAACATGTGACATACATGAAACATCTCAAATGTGTAGTCTATTACTTATTAGGTAATGTCTTACCTTAAAATCTAGGAACAAATAAGGCTGTGTATTAGCATTTCCTGAATGCACTATGACTGCATTATTTTCTAATCTTCTCCATACTCATCATCTGAGCTTGTTGTGTCATGTTCTGTGGCTTCAGATGTAGACGAGTGTGAAATGGGCGCCCCCTGCAGTCAGAGGTGTTATAACACCTATGGTACTTTCCTCTGTCGCTGTGAGCAGGGGTACGAGCTGGAGCCTGATGGATTCACTTGCAAAGGTTAGTGGTTGAAACAATACATGTTATTGAACCTTGACATTATCGCATTATCAAACAGTTCAAGGGGAGGACATGCTTGAATCACATCACCAACCTCAAAGTGCAATATACAGTATAAGTGCAATCACTGCAATTTACTGCTTCTTTACTATAATTTAT
>JBBIGC010000033.1:3462803-3474061 GCA_037576955.1 Lepidarchus adonis
TAGATAGATAGATAGATAGATAGATAGATAGATAGATAGATAGATAGATAGATAGATAGATAGATTGATTGATTGATAATATAGTTTTGTAAAGTAACACATGTGCCACGCAGGAGATTTAGGAGAAGACTTAAAAACGGAAATATCTCCTAAAACTTCTGAACGAGTGCCAAAGGGATGAATAACAATATGCGATCTTGATGCAACACGTCGCTTTCCTGCACGGCGAGACTTGGCGCGTCCTGTGCGCGTGCTAACCGGGACAACTGAGTCACTTAACTTTGCCAAATATAGATCGTTTCAAAAGGCGCCCGCTGCTCGTTGTGAGGTCTATTCACACCGGATGGCAGAGTGATTGCACGACCCGCGGGCTTTCGCCCTTTACGAGACCCTCGTGTTGACTCACGCGCTGGCTTATCAGCACTAGCGCGCGCACGGCCAGCGACAGATAACGACCCGTGCGGAGACAGGAGAGCATGCGGAGGGAGATCCGTGGCCGACCGTAGTTCAGCTGTTGCCAGCCAGGGTCCGCGCTCCCGGAGGAGCGCGTGACTGACCTGCTCTTTCTCGGCCTCCTGTGCCTCCTGCTCTCCGAGCGCGTGCACCCTAGTTGGGAACGACTCGAGCTCACCGCGCACGAACCAATCCCGCTCTTCACGCGCATTACGCGTCGCCTGCGTCCTCACGTTCGACTGGAGCCAATTGGCTGCGAACGCCCGGCGTCGCTTCGCGCGCCCGTTCTAATTGGCCAGACCTGCGCCGCCGCTCCTCACAGTGCGCCGCTCAATGGTTTGCCTTATAAGGATAGAGAGCATGAATTTATGTAATAAAATAAAAGGCCGCTTTTATTGTGCATCGTCTGCTTCTATGCAGCACTCTCTCTCGTGCGTCAAGGGCAGTTCAATTACAGCACAGTTTCTTTATTACCGTTCACAAAACCAATTCACCAGGAGAAACGACTCCCTCCATGAGAATCGCACTCCGTTCCCCCGCTCCCCGCTTATAATCCGCTGTAACGGTGCTGGGAGTGAAGAGAAATCGATTTGCTAAGAGAAGATATGAGCTTAGCGATGACACATAGTGTGACATGCGTATTCATGAGGAATATCCATGAACATCCATGAACATCCATGAACATGCATGAACAATGGCAGAAAATTGTCAAGAAGCATCAGAATCGCACATTGAATCATAGCTGAACTTTGCATCCAGGTAGCAGCGTTGCATTAGCAATGAAACAGCAAGACATCTGTAGCCTTTCTCGTTCGTATGCAGCTCAGTTACAGATCCCCCCCTCCCCACCCCGTACACCGGAGAGCGGTGACTCCGTCTACGTTTCACGCGCTGGCTCCGCCCCCTGCTCGGTTTTGTCCAAATCGGGCTTTTTGCGTCGCCGGAGCTCCCGATTTCAAGCCAACGTCATCAACGGGGAGAGGGGATGCTGACGTCGAACCAGAGTCAGAGCCGGAGTAGAAGGGCTGGGAGGGGGGAGTGGAGTGAGTTTCAGTGCTGCAAACATTGATATGAGACATAAAATCACCGTGATACTCCCCCCTCCTTTCCTTCGCGCTCTCACTCTCTTTTTACGTCGGTGTTGGCGCGTTGGGAGCCCCCCTACACCAGCGGAGTCCCAGCCTATATAAGTTACCGGCGAGCAGAGAAACTCCACCAGATTTACGGGCTCCCGACATCTGGGCGAGAGACGGCTCCAACAACGGCCGACTGACTGACGCTCCGAGCCGGAGGAGAACGCCACCGAGCCTCCGGTCCGCACCGAGCCAGGCGCTGTGGCGGAACCGAAGAGGACGTTCCCGCAGAGGCAGGAGCAAGGAGCGCAGCCTGACTTTGGCCATGAGCTGAGATGACACTCCAGTGAACACACCGTGCCAGAGTTCGTCTCTCTGACCGCATTCAAGGAAAGAAGTCTACGCTTTCCTCGAGCCACGCCGCAGTCAACACAACTCCTCTGAGTTACTGCTCACCTCCCCCTCACCACGGGCCACAATGTACCGTTCCACGAAAGGAGCTTCGAAAGCTCGGAGAGACCAAATAAACGCAGAGATCAGAAACCTGAGGGACTTGCTGCCCATCTCCGACGCGGACAAGGCTCGCCTTTCCTATCTTCACATCATGTCCCTCGCCTGCATGTACACGAGGAAATCCGTCTTCTTCTGTCAAGGTAAATATTGATTATTCTCGCAGATCCACTGTAGAACATCAGTCGCGAGACCACTGTATTGTGAACTTGGGGTGGGATACCCACAGTAGGGGCAGCACGCTATGTGAGTCATAGCAACAGGTGGATCTTGTTTTATATTCGTGAACCGAAATAAATGGCGATGAAATAACACGTTAAACGATGCTTTTGATAAAAACCCGTTCGCGATGAGAGAATAACGCTTAATCGCGTGTCCAGCTTTGCGAGCTGCTGTCCGCGGTGCTGAAACGCACTGGCGCTTTCCATGGTGCTGAAAAGCTGCCGTACGACAGACAGCGAGCGGAGAGTTTACATTTACAAATGTGTGTTTGCAGAAAGTGTGCATGGATTATTCATGTCTGATCATCAATTCTTTCAGATGAAGCTGCAACAAGCGGTGCCGAGGAAAGCGAAACATTTCTCTCATTTCACGAGCTTTCGGAGTTGGTGCAGGAAATGCCAGGTTTTCTACTGCTCCTCACAGGGGAGGGAAAACTTCTTTACCTGTCCGACAGCGTCTCTGAGCACCTCGGACACTCAATGGTGAGTAAAACAACAGACATTGTCATTATTCCATTCAGTCTCTACGATGTCAGTGATACTAGCGACTGCATGAACCATTTTTCATGAACATTCTGGTTCAACTTTCAGGTAGACCTGGTCGCCCAAGGGGACAGTGTCTTTGACATAATAGACCCTACAGACCATTTTATTATGAGGAGTAACCTGGTGCCTCCAACTTCACCTGAGACAGGTAAGATGGCCACATGTTCACAAATTCATTGTTGTCCCTGTGTAATTCAGAAATGAATTTATAAAAGAAATGCCGGTTATAATTTCCCTCCTCACTTTCTTCCTTTAGACCGATTGTTCCGTTGCCGTTTCAACACGTCAAAATCCGTGCGCAGACAGAGTGCTGGTAATAAGCTTGTCCTGATTCGGGCTCGCTGTCTATCGCCGCCACCTGGTCCTTCCTCCCCAGGATCCTACTGGACCTCCAACCCTGTATGGGTGTGCTTCTGTGCACCTCTGGAACCCCACCCACCCCGTCCTAGCACCCCCACCGAACAAACCTTGACCCCATCACTGGACAGCACTTTCCTATTAGCGTGTTTCCGCTCGCAGCATAGCCGTGATATGAGACTACAAGATGCGCAGGACAGGTGAGGTCACTGTTGTCTCTTCACTACTCATAACTATTCATGTTTCTGCTTCACACTTAGCTCATCTATGCTGAATAGATTACAGGGTCTCATCAAGTATTTTCTTCTCCTTTGCAGCATCAGCATTTATCTGGGTATGAACGTGGAGGAGCTGCGCTCTCAGTCCTGGTACAGCCTCCTACATCCACAGGATCTTTCACATGCCTCAGCTCAGCACTGCACTTTGTGTGAGTGTCACTTCTGACTGACCAAAAGTCACTACTTCAGTTCAGTGTGTAGTATAAAGCGACTCCCACCACAACACTGCTTATCACTGCATTGGCACTCTCCATGACTCCCACAGTACATCCGTTTAGCAGAGGAACAATTCAGAACACCTACAGAGATGATGTATGACTCAAAATCGCATGTGGGGCTGAATATGTCTTGACTCATTCCTTCTTTTCTACTTTTTCTGCACAGTGAGAGAGGGAGGAGAAGGAAGATCTGAGATGGTTGTACGTTTGGAAGCTGCAGATCATTCATGGGTCTGGCTTTATATGGTTCTACAGCTGGAGACTGGAGAGAACCCAATCAGCAGCACCAATTACATCATCAGGTACGGTTAAAGTCTGCTACATGTGTAAGTGGTCTACACATTCAAAAGCAAAAAAAGTAATGAACCAATTTCTCTTCTTCTCATCCTTAGTGAGTCAGAAGCCTGGTCAGTGAGGCAACAACTGAGCTCTGAGGAGACCCAGCTTTCTATAGTGCTGAGCACCAGCACTAGCACTTCTCAACAAGACCCCACCAGCTTGCAGAGTCCTGAAACCCTCTCCAGTCCCGACCAAGTGTTCACACCTGGGAGCAGTGGTCTTTCAGGACAGTCGTTTGACTTCAGCACAACAGTGTGCAGCACTGGCTCTACAGAAGAGCAAGGTGCTAGCTCCTCGCTGGAAGCAATGCCATTAGAGAGTGGTCCACGCTCTAGTCTCTCCTCGTTGGAGGAAGAAGCTTTCTTCCAGCAGCCACCCAGCGAGACAGTTGACAGACCATCAGCTGCTTCATCCCCTGTCACAGTTGCCACAGTGTCAGACTTGGACTTCCTCACACAAAACATCCTGCTTCCCCCAGCTTTCCAGGTAGATCCCCCGCTACCTGCCTTGCCCCTTCCTCTACCACCAGTGCCTACCACCCAGGCCCAGCAGACCAAGGAGTTTGTGTGCACCCCGCCATATACGCCTCAGCTAGGTAGCAGTAGCTTCCCCTTTGGGGAACCACTATTCAGCTTTGACCCTACTGGTGCAACCACACCACCACCACTTGCCTCAACTGCAACAGTCACGACTACAATAGCTCCTTCTCTTTCTCCATCTGCCCCCTCAAACCCACAAGACAGCCCTCCGCCTCCAACCACAACACTTTCCACCCTTCTGCCCCTCACTCTGCCAGCTCCATCCACAGACATTCTCTTTCCTGCAGAACCTTGCAGCAGCTTACTGTATGAGAAGCTTCCTCCAACCCCAGACAGTCCAGGAGATGGGGACTGCACGGTCATGACTCTACCTGAGGTTCGTGGTCCACTGTATGTCGATGTCCCACTTGGGCCACTCCCATACCCTCCTGAAGGCCTGCTGACACCCGAGGCTTCACCAGGGAAACAGCCAAGTCTGTCCTTCTTCTCCCTAGAGCGGGAAAGAGAAAAAGAAAGAACAGAGATCTCACTTTTAGCCCAGCACATAAGCACACTAGCTGAGGGGTTCTACCTGGACCCTCTTCTCACTAAGCTGCTGCCCTCTTCCATCTCTCCACAACCTCCCTCTCCAACGCTGGACTCAGTGGGACTCGAGGTCTCGCTCCTGAGTGAGTTCTACCCAGTTAAATCCTGGAGAGGCCTGGACCTGCCTATCTTCCCAGATGACGACTCTCTGTTTGAAGAGAGTGTCTTAGAGACCCTCCTTAAAGACCTCTCCTCACCATCACTCTCTCCCACTCCTTCTTCTCCCTCCACTCCTCCTTCTTCCCCCCCGACTCCTGAGTGCTGGCGTCCACCCCTGCACTTTGACGGGGTCTCTGCTTTGAGTGCCGGCCACTTATGTAGCGTCCAATCGGCGCACTGTAACCATGCGGCCGGATGCGGGGCTATGATGTCGCCAATCAACGCAGGTGACATGGCGGATGGGAAGGCGGCAGGCGAAGTTGCCATGGAGACAGAGGTAGCGTCATCACCACTGTCTACTGGTATCCCAGCGTCTCCACCGCTGCAGCTGACAGCCTCGCCCGTCCCTTCAGTGCCTGTCTCACCCGTCAGCCCCGCATCGCCGGGTCTGCCCTGCGCCCAGTCCCTCCTCGAGGAGCTGGCCGCCCTGGAACCCACGTTTGGGGCAGGTGCCTCGATCGCCCCTGGCCTGGGGCAACAACCTGAGTTGTATCAACTCCAAAGTCACCTGCCGCACCAGTGCTTCCACAAAGGTATGAGCAGCTCCTTTCTGCTCTCCCCTAAACATCTGCCTTTTTTACTAAACAGGCTTAACAACTGAGAAACATTTCCTAACCTTGTTTTGTCCTTTTCTTTCTCTTTGTCTTTCAGGTGGGAGTGGAAGTGATCCTCCGTTCTAAAATAAGTCTGTGACTTACTTCATTAAGTATGGCATATTGTCATATTTCATGGAGCTACTTTTACTGAAAAGTGAAAATTATCTATATGTATAAATATATACATAATGTATATAAAGCCAAAACGACTTGAACTTACTCATATTCACTGAGAAAAGAGTCATTCATATTTTGTTCATGTATTTATCCATGAATTTATGTCAATAATGGTGCAACATCTCAACAGTGATGCAATATACTCACGTGTGAACCAAGTTGTGAAAAGACTTGGGGGTCGGTTTTTTGTCTCTGCTTTACTGTAACATGAGCTTTTTATCAGAGATCAAAGATCTCTGACTTTGTAAGCGCAACTCGACTTACAGACTTGCATTTGTATTCACTCATAGTGAAAATACTCTGTTGTGAACTCTAGAAACATACAAAAGATTCTTAACTTCATACTTCAACAAGACATCAGACAGCAGCTTACAGCTCAATGCTTGCAATGGCAGCATCATATACACAAAGCCCAATGTGTGGAAAAGTACTTTACACTACAGTATAGTAACTAGCGATTCCCATACATAGCCAATCGTCAGTACTCAAAACCGTACATGCTTTCTTTAGTGGACTTATTTCTTTGATAACTGTGTTAACTCTGATTTTGGAACAGTGAATGCAGACATTGCTACTAAATGTAAAATCCAGAATACATTGAGCTTTGTGTTTGTGGCTGCCAAGAGATTTTTTTTCTCCAAATCTGTGTATCAGTGTGCTGTACAAATGTTTCTTTAATCTGTGAACAAATCCAAGTTTGTGTGCAAGAGAAGTCAAGTTTTCCAATATTCTTCAACTGGTCCAGTGCTCACCATCTGGAGAAGAGGCTACCAGCGGACAGTGAGAAGAACAGAAGACTGTGTGTGATAGCACACACAATCTGCTGGACTGACACTTTGCCCAGCCGGTGTTGAATGGCTCCTTGGTCAGCCATTTTCATAGGCAGGGCAAGACGCAGATGCACTGGACTTTTGCAGCATCAATATTTGTAATGCTCGCAATCTGTTGTTGCTCTCGTGTGCTTGGCACAACCAAGGCTTGCTGAACTCAGCCAGGCAGCATCGTTTATACAGTGATTACCACGGCAGCATCGTAACTTAACTGTGTGCGGTGTAGAGTGGTGAACATGACTGTGTGAATGGCGAATTCTTCTTTTTTGAGAGGGGTTAAAAGTGAAAAACAAAAAACCAATGTGAAGTTTTGTTTTAAAAAATAAAGTGGACACTAGGGATGGGGATACTATTTCTATTCAGTTACTAGTCAACATGGGTTGGTTCTATTCCCATGGTGTCGACATGCTAACGTAGAGTTGTCTACGGTCAAGTAAAGGATTGATTCCTACGTTCTACTTATTTACATGCTAAGTCAAAAAAAGAAGCAAAAAGTATTCAATTGTATGTGTGCTGTTATACAGAATGGATGTTTGGCGCACGTGCCTCTAGATAGGCGTGTGCAGAGGTTTCGGGTTTGACAATAGGATGTACACATTTGTACATTTGTACAAAGACACAGCGGATCTGTACATATCAGAGACATTTTTATTGTATACGATGAGAAAAAAAACATACTTTGACATATGCTATCTATGAAGAATGGACATTGTGGATCAGTGTTCTTTTGTGTCGCTGATAAGTGTATTTGGTTGTCAAAAACAAATGCATTTATATTAAAGTGCACTTAAAGCTGCCTATGTCTTTTGCGTCATTGTCTTCTTCTCCCTTTAAGCTCCTTTCCCCTCCTCACTGGCTCACTCTCTCACTCACTATCATCTGTCCATCGCTCCCATTCCCTCCATCACTCTGGTCCCTGCATCCCTGCTTCCTGCGAGCTCCCTCTCTCGTTCTTCCCCTGGAGCATGGACTGCTCAGCAACAGCACTGACGCACACTCATGATGAGACACTATCTGACTCAGACTGACGCACACACTTGACACAGAGGTACTCGCGCACAGACAGCCACTTCCCACTTTGACGCACACACGTACTGAATGCCACATGCGCAAAAGCCCTCCCTTCTCTCCCTCTCCCCTTCTCTTTCTCCATCTCTCTCTACCCCCATCACAGCAGCTTACGCTGAACGTACCTGCTATTTTGACGTCGTACGACAGGGCTGTTGGATTCCATATATGGGCTTTCCTGCTTAGGGGAACCAATTTTAGCCCCCTCCTCCCCTTTCACACAGCATCCTTCCCAATAAGGAGAAAGGGAGTGTGTAAGAGACAGAGGAAGAGAAAAGAGGAGAGAAAGAGACAGTGATGTGCTGCTATGTTAACAGTCTTTATGCATGAAAGACATTGGTTGACCAGTTAAGGAAATCTATATTAACTTACCAGCGTTTCTCAGCAAAATGCTACTCTTAATCAGAACAAAGGAATAAACCATCTCTGCCTTCTCTCTCTTCTTTTTTCCTTCTTTCCAGCTCACCTGTATACGCACCTTGGAGAGGTGAACAAGGTTAGGTTTAGTTAGACAAAGCAGCTAGACAAAGGAATTGAACATTTTGTTCCATCCCCAGTTGGACATGCAGACATATGCTGGTGAGAGAACTAGCACAATGCCACAGAAACCTAGATTAGCTCTGCTCTGCCACACTGTGGCTGAAAAAGGTAATCCCTAATTGCACCATGAAGGTAAAGTCTGTTGCAAATGTACATTTACAAACCAGCAGTGGTGTCTACTTTGAGATGAAATACTGTGAATACTGTGACAAGGGATTACTAAAACTCAGGAAGCCAATAAAAAAATGAAATGAAATTAAATCCCTAGTTTATTACTCAGTGCGGTGTAGAAATCACTATGTGAATCAACTTTGGTTGTCAAGCTATGGGTAACACTTGCTCTAGTATACATAACATAATCTCCCCAATGGTTTTACTAAAATGAAAAGAGTGAAGATGTATTTCATATTCAAAACAGTAGGTAAATACTAGAGACAAAAGGCAGGAATGCCTTCACCTTCAAATGCAACACTAGCAAGTGAAATAACACCACTGAGCTTAACATCGAGCATCTAAAGATAGTTGCTGCCCCCTGGTGGAAACACATGAACACACACATTGAATAAGCCTCCAACCTCTGCTGAGTACTAGATCAATGAAGTGCACGGTGTGCTGTTCATTGACTCCTATATATTAATTCCATGTTGTATATTCTGTCAGTTTCACCATTTTAATTTCAAATGTTGCCAATCTTAAATGCCTGTAATATGAAGTATCGGCCAAATCTAAAGCTGTTCCGGATCTGAAATTTACATTTTCCTAGAGGATGATGATGATGATGATGATGATGATGATGATGATGATGATGATGATGATGATGACGCCAACAGCAACAAAAATAACTGTCAATTTCATATTGTTGGGAAGCTGGAACAAACCACATCTGTCTACAAGCCTAAAGTAGGATACACCATGGACACCATAGACAGGAGGACACACACTCACACACACTTATGGGCAATTTAAACTTGCCAGTCAAACCACAAGCCTTTGAACAGTGGACTAAAACCAGAGCACCCGGAGGAAACTAATGCAAACACAGGGAGTGCTTGCAAACTACACACAGACAAGCACCTCGTGGCTGACCTGGAGACTGAACCCAAAAGTAGTAGCAGTACTAGTAGTAGTAGTAGTAGTAACACCACCACCACCACCACCCCCACCACCACCACCAACAACAACAATAATAATTATACTTATACTACTACTAATAATAATAATAATAATTCTTCTTATTATTATTAGTAGTAGTACTAATGATGATGATGATATTTATTATTATTATTATTATTATTATTATTATTATTATAAACAATAGTTATTGTTCTTGTTCTAAAGTGTAACATTATGCACATTTTAAGTACAATACCAATTATTAAACCCAAACAAATTTAAGAAAGGTAATATGGCTATTAACTATATACTGTTCTCTTCTTTTTTCATTATTAAAACAATATATGACTAATAAGCTTTGATTTAGCTGGCTTTTGACTTTTTAAAAAAACTACTTTTGCCTTCCTGACCACTATTGACTTGTGATCCTGTGATGTGATTGACAACTTTTCAATATTTTTATGAAACATCACCTGTTTTTTTTTAAATAAGTCCAAAAAGTAGATGAGAAAATCCCTAGTTAAACAAATGACATTATATATTGTTAATGTATTTTGTTAAGGTTTATAGGATGTCTTTATAATTCCTATACAGTTTCTAATCTGAAGCATTCCGATCCAGATGTGTTTCACGGAAAGTCTGCCTTCTCAGGCTTAAGGGATTAATAAAACACCTTTTCCCCGCAGCGAGAAGGACTTTAAAATTGCGTGTAGTCTTGACATAACTAATCTATTATCTAAATAATGATTTGCCCACAAAGAATTAGTCAGAAGAGCATTTGATATTAAAAACAGAAGAATATTTATTCACAGTGTGAATTTATCTCACGATGTGAGGCAGAAGCTTTTTCAGAAGAGCCCACAGCGTTGGGTTGGGTGAGGGTCAGCATGACCGAGTGTCATAACCAATCCGACTCACAAAGTTCCACCCAACTGATCCGAGCTTTTATAAGAAAACCTCCAAATGTTTTGACTAGTGATGACACATTACACATGCGTCCGCCCAGTTAAGAACATTTCCATATTTGGGCTGCACATCCACTTCAACAGAAGCTTGCCATTTGTCCTTGAAATGTTAGCTTAGCCACCTTGCTAGCCCCTGTGCATCTAAAGTGTAAACACAATTTTGTTTGTAAATTTAGCTCAGTGTGCTAACAGTCTCTCTCTGTTTTTTCCTGGAACGTCAACAAATTAGCCCAGCCACCTCACTAGCTATTTCAGCCAATCAAAAGTCCTGTGTGCTTTTTCCAACAAGTTATAAAAGCTGGCTCCACTTCTCAGAGTGAGTTTGGACAAGCTGCTCTTAAGGGGTGTCTGGCTGGAGCCGAGGACAATGCATTTTTACTGGCAATCCATGTTTTTTGGGGCGAAGAGAACAATTTATCCAATAACATATATCATATTCCTCATATTCCTTAGGATGATAATATATTAGATATAGATGATCATGGCTCAAAAAAGGAAGTGTCTTAAGGCCCTAAGAACAAAAGTGTTGTTGATGCCGATAAAAATGGAAAAGGTTACAAGACCATCTCCAAAGAGCTTGGGCTCCAATCAACAGACAGATAACAAACAGACAGTAATAATAATAATAATAATAATAATAATAATTTGAATTTATATAGCGCCTTTCACAAACTCAAGGTCGCTTTACATT
>JBBIGC010000033.1:3485299-3501268 GCA_037576955.1 Lepidarchus adonis
TAGGTAGGATCATTTATTAATCTGACAACTATTTAATTTTATAATTTAGTTGAAATTGGAAAGAGTATCAAACACACTGATTTACATACAAACAGCAAATGTAAAGGAATTGAAAAATATGCTTAGCAATATTCTTTATAAATTTTTTTTAGAATCAAGCATAACTAGTGTGTTATTTATTATATATTATACATTATATATTTATAATTGTGTCTATGCTCCAAATGCTTTGCTTTAACCAAAAGCTACATTAATTTTTACAATGCTGACATAAATTTATATGTAATTTCTTGCATGTTCTATGTCAATTGAATCTGATAGCACCAACTTCACAAAATCTGCCATAATCTTTACTACATTCTTTAGAAATACTTCTAACAAACAGTTAAAAATATTTTAGTGACAAGCAATAAAAAGTGACAAAGCTAGATATGCAACACTGTAAACTTTACTGATTTTTTACAGGGTAATCTTAGCTCATTCTGACAAATTTACAATGTTTGAGGGTATGAGCTGCATGTCCTCAAAAGGTAGTTTGATTGACAGAACACTGGCATGAAGGAAATGTTTCTCTGTACCGACTGCATCAATCCACCAAAGAATGGGTTCTTTTACAGCTTGTTGAAGGTAATGATATTTTAAATTTTAAGAAACTGCTCCACATCTTCTTGTCTGCTTGCATATCATCTACAGGTGGTTCATAAGCTCTGTGATATTAAATTAAATTTCCCCACTTGAAAATATACATAAAATAGTTAATATAGGCTTACACATTCTAAGGCTAATAATGAATTGTAGGTCTTGTTATTAATAAAACTGCATTCTTTCATGCTACCCTCTTAAATTCAGATGATTAACTTGATAACATTTTAGACTGATTTTTTCCCGCTGTATGTAATATACCTATTTTCCCGTTATCCTGTATGTATTTTTTCTGATACCTTGCATGTCCTATATGTTATACCTAATTTCTTGTGTGTGCTGTATTCACTATTATATATATAGTATCTATTATCTTCTGGGTCCATGTATTCCAGGTTCAGTTCCTGACAGTACATGAGCGGTAGTGTTGCATTTTCTCACTCGTTGACGATTTTGATGCCGAGTGATCTGGCAGAGCCGATGATGCTCTTGACCACTGTGTGCATAGAAGCATCTTGCAGCTTGAAGCATTCGTCCTGGGCCTTGACCCGTGCTATCTCATACACCGCCCTTACAGACACCATCCCGGCTGTCTCATGCCCTGGTGAATGCAGCAGACACACACAGCTGGTTAGGAGAGCAAGAGATAGACTCAGAGATGGGCAAAGTGAAAACATGTGAGCAAGAGGGAGAGAGTGTGATGTGCAAGAGAGCAAGCACGAACCACATTTGCGGAGGCCGGGGGGTGGGGGTGGTGGTGGGGGTGTACTTCACAGCAAAGGAAAAAAGAAACTTAACAGAAGTGAGAGGTAAGCAGAGGGAATAATTGAAGGGAACGGAAACGTTAGAAAATGAGGCAAAATCTTTAATTCTCTTTCCTTCGTGCAGCACCTTTTGCCACATCATTTCTCTTGAGCAATTTTGCCGCTTCTCTTCTAGCATGGCTCACTATAAATATATCATCAATAAAAAAATACACTCTGAACCCAAACACCCTGTGGGGGAAAGCTTGTCCATTATTGAAACATAAGGCAGGTCTGAGACGTACAAATGGGTTGCAGAAAGCTGGAAGAAGACTGGGACGATGCAGGACTACAACTGCGGTTATAATACGGCTGGCTTACCCGTTTTCCCTGCTCCTTTCTCGATGCCTGCAGCCTGTTTCAAGAAGTAAGACACGGTGGGCATCCCGATCTTCAAGTCATATGTCCTATCCGGCTAGAGGGAAGGAAAGGAGAGACAGACACAGTTCAAGATCATCTTTTAACAGCAGAAAAGCAAAAAGGCCTGCTAGCCATTTTAAGTGAGTGTTCAAGTGGTAATGCAGAATAATACCCTTAAAACTAGACTAAAGAAATGCAACACAAAAGGACTATGATATGTCATTGGGCTCAATGTTTTATTTGTATGATTTAAAATGCATAACATATTTATTATGTTAAGATCATTATCCCAATCTGAAACCAATATGTCAGTCTCTCAATGTACACAAGACAGCTATTTGGTGACACTTCAGCTTCTGTGTGGAGATGAATCAACATCCTATCACTTCCAGAAGCGCCTGTGAATCTTACAAGAATCTAATTGCCATCCACAGCTTCTGACAGCCTTTCATAAACTCTGTGTCCAGTGAAGCTAGCGCGCGCACACACACACACACGCACACACGCACACACGCACACACGCACACACGCACACACGCACACACACAATTGGCTGGCCTGCTGAAACTGAAGCTTTAAGGCATGGATTAGGAGTCACAGAGAGGATCAAAGACAATGAGCGCACAGCAGACAGCTTAATGGGGCTGCTGGGACTTCATGGGATGCCCGACACTGCAATATAACGCGGCCAAAATCGAATGCAGCCATCCAGCTAAACCCTAAAGCTAGCACTATCAACCAGAAACTCACACCCACCAGGCCGGCCACCACATAAGCGAGACCAGGCAGCCTAATCTCTCACTCCTGCAGATTCCTCATCAGTGCCTCTGTGAAAAGACAGTAGCTTTAAGGTCTGCTTCGGATTTAGCCTCTTAATCATTATGGGGATTTCCTCCTTTGTTTTACGTGGCAGCACATCTTTGCATAAGCTATTCACATAAAAGAAAAAGAAAAATCACTCAACAGGCACAAACAAGGTACAAAAGACTAAAGTCAATTTTGTAAATGTAATTCGGATTAAAAAGTAAAAGACTAAAGAGTATAGTACAGGCCGTTGCTGTGAGGAAAGATTTTACAGCTCCTGCTTGATTTTCTGCAAACTTCCACATCACATTAAAGTTGTCCTGCTCTTTTCAGGGGTAGCAGGTGCACATAGATCAGAATCATTTGTGAATATTAACCCTGTCAACCCAATTGAGGTGCACAGCTGGAATACTTAGATAAACAATCTAACGTGCTTTAAAGAGAGAGTGGTTGAGCAAGATAAACTTAATTGTTAGTATGGTCCCTATGGACAGAGTGAAGTTGGCAGCATACTGCATCTGGAAGCATGACCCAAAGACCATGGACATAGCCATATTGCCTAAATGGATAGAATTTGGTTCAGTAGTGAATCTTCCCAGGAGCAAATGTTCTGCCAAAATCTGTCCAATGTCAAGGTGTGAAATCCAACATGTAGTGTGTAAAAAAAATCAAGTGCTCCACTGGCCTCTCTCACTTTAACTTAAGTTAGTATTCATGAGAGCAACATCAGAAACATCTTGCAAAAAAATGGAATTCACAGCTGAATAGCAGGATAGAAGCCAAAGGTGACAAACATAATTAGTACTAGCTAGAGGTGTGCCAGTAACCACAAGTTAAATACTGGAAGTGTACTGAAGAACAAATTAATTCTACACGTGATAAATGTTTACAAAATAAAAGATGTAAAGCTGTTCTTGTAAAACAGTCTATTCAACACAAACAGCCAAAACATGTTTGATGAACTGTCTGTTGGAAAGTATGTATTTTTTTAATATTACTATTAGATCATAGTTTCTTTCAGTAATGCCAAATCATTTTTCATTAAGTTTTGTTTTGCTGTAGGGAACTTTTGGTGTTTAAGAAGAAATAGAATACAAGAATTATAATGACTATATAGGTATAAAAACAAAGCATGTTGTTTCTTTAGATTACAGATTATTTATTTATTTATTTTCCTATACTGCTGATTGAACCTTTTTTGCAATCTTCACTCAATTATCACTACATTAAAGTCACACAGAGAGTTCCAGCAGGGAAAATCAGGCTTAAATCCAAGTCACTACTACTAATAAGAACAGATAAGATGAAATTTTTGGAATAGTTTAGAAAACAGTTTGAAGACTAGGATAATAATGTATAGGATAAAATGGATAGAATAAGGATAAAAGGATAAAATGTGCACCATAACTGTTGGACATCATCAGAAAATACAGCAGCTGTTTAAACCTGATGACCACATAGAGAATAACCTTTTAATCAACATTTAATAGACTCCCTTGAGAAAAAAAACAAACTGAAGGCCTTGTATTGATGCTTTGGAGAGAACCTTTTTCCAGCGACATTGTTACTGAATTTTCAAGGAATTTTTAGACTAAATTGAGTTGGAAGCTGCTCTAAAATCATGATCACTGTGTCTACCTTTTTAACTAGGATAAGGCAGCCAAAACCATAACCGTAGAAAAGTGATTGTTCTCACTCTGTGCCTTTGAAAGTGTCTCACAGCTAGGTCAGGGACCACTGCTACCATACCTTGAACAACACAACCCGACATTTTCTGCCTCCAGGCTTCCACAACTGCCATCACTGACAGGAAGACTCAAGGGGATTAAATTGAAAGTTGACAGTGTTGCTGAAAAATGTCTAACTCTAACCCCCTTCACACAAGACCCCAGACTCAAATCCCAGGAAAACAAGACTGAAAATGTTCTTTTATTCAAGGCTCCAAAAAACCTACAGTGGTCTGTGGGTTTTTTATTTTTACTTTGATTGTGCAACACGCATGTGCAGAAGAGTCTATGTGGTACAGCCATGGTGGAGATGCAAAGTACACCGTGAAAATACCTATGGGCTGTCACATGTGTTTTTACTGTTTACCACATCTACACACAAGCTTCCTCACTGCCACTTACCAAACCAGGGATGTAAGTGTATTTTGCTACAGATCAGCATGCATCATTGTACTTTCGCGTATGTAATTATCTGATATAATGAATCTATAATAACACGTCTATGTTTTTCCTGTGGCAAGCAAATTAACTTGTCTAGATCAAGCCCAATTCGCCAGGCAATGCAAACTACAACTGTCTATTATTACTCTGGCTTAAGGCAGAGTGCTTAACCCAAGCAGTAAAACATAAATGAAATGGAACTGGGACCTGCACTCAGAACTCATAGTCATGTGAAGACCTTTACAATTTGTCATCAGCGACCCCTATATAATGAAAAGACATTCTTCACAATGTCTATAATGGGCCTTTCAACCTAGTGCTGTGCCATTGATTCTGCAAGCGGCACTAACGCCTCGGGAATCCATCTTTATTTAAAAAATTGAGACAAGCAAACACCATCTTGCATTTCATTTAACCTGTTACGTGACTAATAAGAAGAGAAGACAACATTTGCAGAGAGTGAGAGAGAGAGAGAGAGAGAGAGAGAGAAAGAGAGAGAGAGAAAGAGAGAGAGAGAGAGAGATTATTAAAGGTGTCAGGTAAAACTCTCCTAATGCACCCAAGAGACAAATTTCTCAGCTACCTCCATTACTTTACAAAGCACTGAACCGAGTACATTACCAGTAATAACTCAAAGAGCTGAAATGATAACAGTGTCTTTAGCAAATGCATTATAATAAACAAGGGCATGCAAAGTTGAGGTCAGGTGAAACTGGAGTGCACTGCACCACTGCAGTTCCTCATTTCAAAGCCAGCTTAGAGATGCTCTGCTCACCAGTCAATTCCATTACAGTCAATGCCCCCATTTCAACATAATAACTGCAAAGCCCCATCTACACTTTAACACTCATGCTGCATCAATGGCTACTCACTATTGAAGTAGAATTGTACACCAGCATCTCAAAGGAGTCATAAAAACTGGATAAATGAAGATGAGTCAGGCCAGATAGATCAATAGCGATAATCTGCCACAGTACAGTGACCACTCAAACGTAGCGGATATGACTGGCTTTCCAATGGAAATAACAAATGTACATTGGTTTGCAAATGAATCAGTGTAATACCTTGACATTGATCTTGATGGGAAGAGGGATGCCTTCTTTTAGTTCTTTTGTTTTCTCATTGAAGTCTTTACAGAATGTGCCAATTGGGATTCCTTTCTGGAAAAACAGAGAAGAGAAGAAATCATGCTATGGACTGCGGGGGAGAAAAAAAAAAAAAAAAAAAGAGAAATAGGGAATGGTACATATTTCTCGGACCACCACTCGCAGTGCCATTCTTTTGATGAAAACCAAAGACCACTTATAGAAAGGCTGCATATCGAGTGTCAATCATTCAATAACTCAGTGGTGAACCATGAGTGCCTGAGCAAGCTCAGCTGCTCATGCTAGCATGAGACTAAGGGACTGGAAGAGAGCCTATTTAGTCAAGAATGTGTGTGTGTATGTGTGTGTGGGTGGGTGGTGAGAATATGGCAGTCATCATGCCTGTGAGACTAGTGATAAATGAGATGCCAGAGAGGGAGAGCTAAACGTACAGCTGACATTAAGTCAACACTAGATGCCATTTCTCCTGCACTCCTTCAACACAACCTGAATGCCTTTTCTCAGTGGTTTGAACTTGCAGGCAGCTACTAATCAGTAATCTAATTACAGCAGGGAGAGCTACACTGACCTTTAGCAAGGAAATCTTCCTGAAGGCACCATGTCAACTGAGACCTGCATTTCATCCTGCTGCTGTGAGCGGAGGTTTGCCTTAAAGCTAGCTTCTGAATTTCTGTGCAAAATTGCTTATCACAACTGTGGCACGCTGTCACCTGCCCTAGACACTCAATTTAGTGACTATATCAGTAAGGTGATGCAAAAATCCACACACAAGGGTCAATGCAGACATATCCTTAATAATCCTCACCCTAGACCGGGTGAGCGCTTTTGGATGTCACATGGGGAGGCTTTCTGCTGACAGTTTTTGGAGTGGTATCTCGTTGGAGGAGATGGGAGTTAATGGACCCATTTGTTCAATTGTAAACAAAAGTTATAATCTCACCTGATCTACAGGTATCTGGTACTAAACCGGACTACTGTTTCTTTTTATGATGAATCTCTGGTCCTGGAGATCTACCACCCAGTAGAGTTGTGCACACCTGTCTATCATATTTAGAGGTACCCAAAGGGCTTCATGAAGTGTTACATCAGGGCTGGAGTGTAACTCTGCAGTACAGGTGGTGTATAATATGTACCTTTTTATGAAGTTATGAATAGTCAACAAAGTGGAGCCACATAAATATTAAACAATAAATTGAGATATAATATTTTTATTCAACATTTCATATTAAGATACATTGTGGTATTTTATTACAATAATACTTTATTTATATTGTCCAACTTAGCAGGATTGAGCACATCTAACTTAACTAAATTAACTAACTTAACTAAATTAACTAACTTAACTAAATTAATCTGATGGTGTTAGAACCTCAGTTGATCTCAAACTTCAAACATGAAACATGAAGTGTGCCTCTGCCTGGCTAGAATGAAAACCTATAGCTTCACCTTTGTGGAAAAGGTTGGTGACCCATTGGGTTCAACTCAACAGGTAATTATAAAGCCCAGGCTTCTCCACAAAGGGATGTGGCCAAAGGTTTTCGTTCCAACCAAGGGACAGTGCACCTCACAAATTGTTTGAAGACCATGTAATTAGCCATGAATCAGGAGGGCTCTTGGTTAGGTAGAGGAGTAAGAATGGAAAAACTGCAGAACCACTGGCCCTTTGTGGAGAAGACTGACCAAGCCCCTCATTCTCAAATTAAACAAGCATTTCAAAGTAAAACATTATATAACAATGCAGTCTCTGAGGACCCTTCAGGGCAAGAGCTTTAAGGTCTTCTTTTTGTATTAAAGATTGTCCTTAAAAGCAACTGCTATTGTGGGAGCACTCAGTACAGAGGCACAGACCCTACAATTGTTGTGAATGGAATCAATGTTAGATATGAAGGAAAGTCCTTAAAATCATCTTAAAATGCTGGACCCATCCTTCAAAAGTGCAGTTAAAAACCTTTATGAATAGACAGCCTTGCAGATTACATTAATAAACTGAACCCAAACTTCATGCAAGGTAAAATTGTAAAATTTAGTGATATTTATTTAATTTTCGCATCTACAATGACAATTGCTGTTGCCATGTCAACACAAAAATGGTCTTAATTAGTCAAATACTTTGGGGCACAAGCACTGAATAATCTTCCTCACAGCAGATGGCATTACTGTTGGGCTGGCATGTTAAAAACAAAATGAAATGAGAAACAAAAGGTCCCTGAATCCAGAATAGCTTATTAATAACTTGCTTATTAATAATAATTTCTTGTCAACCTGGCTGGCATCTAATATATCCTCTACTCAACTGAGTAAACAAGAAGGGGGATTTCTTCATTAAATATGGATTAAATATGGGTTAATACGAGTTAGTTGTGGAGAATGCCATCAAAGCAACCCCTCTAGCACAAGATTTTCAGCCTTGCTGCAATCCCTCTTTGCTCCTCTTGCGTTTTCACTACTCTTCTGAGCAAAACATTGTGATTAGAAGGGAGTTCTAACAAGGAAACACAGTGTGTGCTAGATGGCAGATAGCAGACAGATCCATAAGGGAGAGAGACAGTGTGTCACAATGAGGGGAGAGAGACTGGCAGCTGTAATGAGAGGTGATGGAAGTATACTGGGACTACAGACATCCAATGCATTTAAAGAGTGCCAAGCTATGGCAGGAACAATTGAAGACCAGGAGCGGAAGGTAGTGTGCTTTGTCTAGATGTTTCATTATCATAAGTGAAGCCATTATAAGACTGGAAAACTGTCTCAGAGTGAGAAGAAGAGTCTTTTAAAGACGAGCACTTTGGCACTCTTTCCAAAGCAAAGCCTTGGTTCACTGAGAATGACACACATTTAATACAAGGGGTATGAGCGTGCACTTTGATGTGCAGGCCAAATTGACAGTGCAGCCTGCTAAAGCCTAGAGATCTAATCATCCTGAAGTCAAGCAGTCCAATTAAATCCTTTCTTTTCCCTACGGTGACTGATAAAGAAGAGTAGAGGGGAGCAAAATGGTTGCTTTACATCACCTCAATGGGGGTTTTCGGCCTCCCCTGGACAAGATGACTTATTTGATACTTTGGAGGAATATTGAAGTTCTTTATCATGTCGACACTCCTATAATGTATCTTTTATGACCAGAGGTTTAAAAGAGTGGGGTTCTTAGCCTGGGAAATGGCTACACAAATTTGGCTTCAAATGTGCCCCTAAAAACACTGTTACTTTAGAGATTATGACATCTACATGCGGAAATTTATTCTCCAGTTTCATAGTTTTAGAATCGTATCTCCATTTCCCATCATTTCATTCTCTGTTCACTCCTTTGAAATCAGTTTGGAACATGCTTCATGTGAGGAATATGGGCATAAAATGCCAGTTAAATAAGATGGGGCTAAACCAAGAGCTTTATAAGTAATAAAAAGCAGTTTAAAATCAACAAGGAACTTTATGGGAAACCAATGAAGCATCATGAAGACTGAATTAATGTGCTCTGTGCTGCAAGCACAAGGAAAGAAATTTTGAAGGAGCTGAAGAGTAGAGAAGGGAGAGCCAAGAAACACACACTGCATTAATCTTATACTGACAAGATGCATCAATTTGTGTGCATAATTTAAGAAAGCAGATACCCCTCTCCTTTGCTTCATTATGAAGATTGTAAACAACCAAAAGCTGTTTCAAGGAGATCAAATGCTAAAGGTCAGAAAGAAAAAGTTCATTAAGCCTTTTGCCTGAGGGCTACTTGTCTGAGATATATATTGTACAAGGTAATGTCGCACAACAATACTGATTTTTGGTTTCAGCAGTTTAGAAATCACAATGCATTGAAAGGACAGCTCAAAATACAAAAATCATCAGCAACTTTAGTTTCTGTACATTTGGTTTCTGTCTGGTTAACATTTATAGCACTGTATAAAAACAAATTTTAAGAGGCAGAACAAAATAAATACTTTGTCAGGATCATAAGATTTTCTTATAGAAGAACAGGTCTGAATCACAACACAATGATGTTTGAAAATACTTTGGAATCTGATATCCAAAAAGCAATCAACAAAGGTGCCGGACACTTCTGATGAAGTTAATTTAGGTAGAAGTGATGTGGCGCAAACCATTTTTGTCCCAGTAATAATTACATCAGTGCCAAATGAAATATGTTGCATAGATAAAAAGGAATGTTCTCTTAAAAGTTAAGGTAATTATGATCAGGTTGGCACATCATTAATAATCCATTTACAGTCTCAATACACCTTATAGCCTTCTGCAAAAGCTTGGCCATCCCTTGATAATATTATATTGTATATAATATAATATTTGTGATTTTTTAATTGAAAAGAGGTAAACACAGTCTCTCTAGAAAATGGAAAGAAATACACAAAATTTTCAGCAAACATTGATGCATAATTATTTTTTATGCCATAAATTGAACAAAGATAAAAAATGTTTGGGCACCGTACATAATCATTACTTAGAAACACCTCCTCAATCAGATATCACAGCTTGCAAATGCTTTTTAAAGCTAAAAGTCTTTACATTTTTATACTTGGGATTTTCTCTCATTCTTCGTTGCTTCTAGTTATGTAATATTTTTGGTCATTTGGCATGTGCAGCTCTTTTAAGATCTACCCACAAATTTTCAATGATGTTTAAATCAGGGGATTGTGATGGTCATTCCAAAACCTTCAGCTTGCATCTCTTGAGGTCGTCCATGGTGGATTTTGAGGCCTGTTTAGGAACATTGTCCTGTTGTAGAATCCATCCTCTTTTCAGCTTCAGCTTTTGTAATGATGTTTGCTTCCAGAATTTGCTGGTATTTAGTGGAATCCATTCTTCCCTCCACCCGTGCAATGTTTCCTGTGCCACTGACTGCAACACAACCCCAAAGCATAAAAGATCCACCCCCATGCTTAATGGTTGGCAAGATGTTCTTTTCATGAAATGCTGCTCCGTTTTTCTCCAAACATGCCTTTGCTGATTGTGGCCAAAGTGTTCTATTTTAACTTCAACCATTTTAACATCAGTCCACAGCACTTGTTTCCAAAATGCATCAGGCTTCTGTAGATGTTCTGTTACATACGTCTGACGTTGGATTTTATGATGGAGACTCTTCTGCTGACTCTTCCATGAAGGACAGTGGAACATTTCACCACCACTCCTGAGTCTGCTAAATCTTCCTGCAGGTTTTTTGCAGTCAAATGGGGATTTTTATTTGTCTTTCTGACCAGCATACAAGCAGTTCTCTCAGAGGGTTTATTTTGGTCTTCCAAATCTCATCTTTACCTACACAGTTCCCTGAACTGCCATCTATTAATTACATTTCTCACTGTGGAAATTGCAAGCTGACAATGCTTTGCTATCTTTTTGTAGCCTTCTCTTGCATTTGGGGCATCAATAACGTTCATTTTCAGAGTCTTACACAGCTGCTTAGAGGAACCCATGGTTGTTGAGTGTCCATGGGTTCCAAGTGTGTGCACAAGGTTTGTAGAGTCAGATTATGTGTAAAGATTTGAAATTGGCACCAGATTTACTATTGACAGCTGTTGCCATGCATCAGATCTAACAAGCTGATTAAGGTCTGAAACTTTGGAGAATCTGAGGCTTTGGAACGCTTAGGGTGCCCAAACTTTTGCACAGTGCCATAATAATGTTTTCAGTTTTTATTTTTGTTCAGTTTATGTCATAAAAAGTAACTATGCATCAATGTTTGCTGAAAATATTCTGTATTTTTTCCATGTCCTAGAGATACTCTGTTAACATCTTTTCAGTGACTAAATCACTATAATCTGTTATTAATCAAGGGAAGCCCAAATTTTGCATAAGACTGTACAGTGAACCAAATTCTGAATTAAAGATTAAAGGTACTTCTTAAACATAATTATATGTTTATACCCCTTTTCTCAATATAGTTAAGAATCCTCACTGGTTTTACTGTTAAATTTGCGAGTGTTTGTATATCCAGCAGAAAAACCATCCATGCCAGATGCAAGGCTTCCAGATTTGGAGTACTTCAGTGCCCCTGTATCTTCAGTAAGCCCTGGAGCTGTGTAATCTATAACTATTTATTTCTCCATGGAGCATCAGTCTCAACAATACATGCAAAGCTGAATTAACACAAGAAAGAGAAACCTTTAGAGAGCATGAATTAAAGTGGCTTCGATGTATTAACCCTCAAAAACTACCAAGCATCTCATTGGCGGTTGCTATAATTCGTACAACAGTGACTTTTTTTACCCTCCAATTCTCTCTATCTCTCATTCGCTTCACTAACAGCGCTAGTCTTTCAGCTCCAGTAATTCTTTGTAACGAGGTGAACGTCTCAGATGGAGGAGAGTCACATGTGTGAGAGAATGGTCTGGAAAAGTAATGGAGGTCAGTTTGTAGTATCCTGTGTGTGTGTGCATGTGCATGTGGGAGAGAACATTTGAATGCATGAACTGTACTGGCCATAGGCTAAAAGAAGCATGCTCTGTATTTGAGGCATGTTTCCTATGAGAACTATAATGAGGATCAATACTAACACTGAAGAAAGCCATTTGACAAATTCAGGTGAAGAGGTTTTAGGACTAATGTGTGGAGGGGGATAAGGGACTTGCATGAATAAAGCATGCGGACGCGAGATTGAAAGTTCATTCCATTACGGAGATGGGGAGAGGGGGAGCCATGAGCAAGAGATGAAAAGGCGCACAGGGCTTAATATCACTTTAGAGCAGAGCATCTAAAGGGCTGCTATCGAACAAAGCAACTTATAGACTATCTGGACAAAATAATGTGTAATTAAGTGTCCGGATGAAAGTGCCTTTACATTCAGTCAGTGTTTGACTTACTCTTAAGCATTGTGTGTGAGGAATAAGAGAGGAAATGGTGTCGTTTAGGAGGCAAAGAGCCTGTTCTCATTAAAGTGTGAGTGTACAGAGTCACAGCAAGGACATGCAAGTGAGGAAAGGAATGCCAAACGTTTTTAAGTAAACTTTCAGCAGAGACAGATTTAGAGGCTGCAGGGCTGTGTGTTCCTGTGTGCACCCACATGTAACGGTGAGCGAAACAGAACACACCCCTTGCTCAGGACAGGACGTGTGCACACGAGTGTGACAGAGGACACGGCCTTGGGGCAGCTAGGAGGATTAATTGCCCCTTGGCATGGGCAATTCATCGCCCTGGCAGAGGGTGGCAGGGTGTAAGCATGGGCGGGTAGAGCTTGGGGTTAATTAAACACTGCAGTGTAGGACACTCTCATTAATTACCCTTATTAACTTTTTTCTACCCTAATTTAATCAACTTCTGTTCTCCTTGGTTTTATCACACACGTTCCTATCAAGGTGTCATGCAGCTGATTAACTTCCACCACTCCAGCCCCTTTATGCTGGGCAGTACTGCAAAAGCGGAGATAAGTCTGTAGGAAGTGTTGGTTTTTTTCCCCCCTCTGTGGCGCTGATTAAAAATCAGAGGTGGCTCATTTGAGTGCTCTAAAGCTAGCGAAGATGTAAGAACAGGCCTGAGACTGTGGGAAATGCCACAGCTGGAGTTCTTCTTCTTAATGGCGTCATTTATTCTGGCCCCAAAATCCACTGTGGCCTCAACGGCAGGCACTGGGCTTGCTTTTTTGGCATAAATGCAATGGCGATTAATAATAGGCCTATTCTGCTCTACAGAGTGTTATTTTTATATGTGCTAATGCTATAAGGCATGACACTTGGGACATATTCACCTGTCACTTTAAATTTAATGGTGTCTTTTCACAGCTGAGCTACTACTGACATCTACTTTGGCGTGGTGGCAAAACAGTAAATCGTATTCTGAAGCAACCTCAGTTGTAAAGCTACTCAATCACTTGATCTAACGAAAGACTCGCAGACTGAATCACACAGACAGACACACATGAGGTTGAAAGGCATGTACATGACAGGTTTGATGTTATTTTGGGGCAAAATATTATTTGGCAGCCACCGATTCCTACCTAAAAAGATAAGAGAGGTCTGTAATGTTCATCATAAGTACACTCTGACTGTAAGAGATGGAATGCAAAATAATCTAGGAAATCACATGGTATGATTTTTTAAAGAATTTGTTTGCATTATGGTACATAAAATAATCATTTGGTCAATAACGAAAGTTTACTTCAATCCTTTGTAATGTAACCTTGGTTGGTCAAAAGTTTCCTGTAGGTCTTCACCAGGTTTGAACACACTGTAGCTGGTATTTTGGCCCATTCTTCCATGCAGATCTTCTCAAGAGCGGTGATGTTTTGGGGCTGTCGCTGGGCAACACAGACTTTTATCTCTCTCCACAGCTTTGGTATAGGATGGGGTCCAGAGACTGGCTAGGCCACTCCAGAACCTTGAAATGCTTTTTACGTAGCCACTCCTTTGTTGCCCGGGCAGTGTGTTTGGGATCATTGTCATGCTTTAAGATCCAGCTATGTTTCATCTTCAGTGCATTCACTGATGGAAGGAGGTTTTTGTCCAAAATCCCATGATACATGGCTCCATTCATCCCTTTCTTAATATGGATCAGCCGTCCTGTCCCCTTTACAGAAAAGCAGTCCAAAGCATAATGTTTCCACCCCCATGCTTCACAGTGGGTATGGTGTTCTTGGGATGCAACTCAGCATTCTTCCCCCTCCAAACACGGCGAGTGGCGTTTAAACCAAAGAGTTCCATTTTGGTCTTATCTGACCACATGACATCCAAATGGTCTCTGGCAAACTTTAGACATGTCTGGACATGTGCTGGCTTAAGTAGGGGGACCTTTTGAGCTCTGCAAGATTTTAATCCATGACAACATGTAACTAATAGTAACCTTTGTTACTGTGGTCCCAGCTGTCTTCAAGTCATTGACCAGTCCCCCCGTGTTCTGGGCTGCTTCCTCACCGTTCTCAAAATAATTTGTACCCCACCAGGGGAGATCTTGCATGGAGCCTCAGGTCAAGGGAGATTGTCAGTGATCTTGTCCAATTATTCCATTTTCTAATAATTGCCCCAACATTTAATCTCTTCTCACCAAGCTGCTTGCCTATTGTAGATTGGTTCATCCCAGTCTCATACAGGTGTATAATCTTGTCCCTGTTGTCGTTGTACAGCTCTCTGGTATTGGCCATGGTGGAGGATGAACTTTGACTGTTTGAAGGTGTGGACAGGTGTCTTTTATACAAATAACAAGTTCAAACAGGTACCATTAATACAGGTATCAAGTGGAGGATAGAAGAGCTTATTAAAGTAGTAAGAAATCTAAATACTTATTTTCTGCACCATTATACAAATAAATTATTTAAAAATCATATATGTAATTTCTTGGATTTTTTTTACATTCTGTCTCTCACAGTTGAAGTGAACCTATGATGAACATTACAGACCTCTCTCATCTTTTGAAGTGGGACAACTTGCAGAATATGTGGCTGCCAAATACTTTTTTTCCCCCACTGTATTTGTGAAGCACAATGAATAAAAAAAATCACTTGTGAGAGGAATGTGAAGCACTTGCAGCTGCAGGTTTGGTGGACATGGTTTATTTTCACTGGTGTCCTTTCTGTCTACGAATGAGGTGTGTGTGTGTGAGCGAGAGAGACTTTGCAACTCCAGTGTGTGACAGATGGAAGAGGGGTGTGTGGGCACTTTGTTGGATTGGGACTTGTTTGTATTGGGAAACATTCTAGGCAGCAATATGGTCCAGACGTATCCTTCATGCCCATCCAAACCTCACCCTCATGTCACTGGGGAAAGTGATGACTGCGCACTGCTGGACATTTGCTTTTCCATCTTTCGCACCTTCTCTCTCTCTCATTTTCTTTGCTGAGAGAGCGCCAGAACTAAGTGACCTTCAACCACACCCACTGGGATTGAAGAGAGACAGAGAGAGAGAGAGAGAGAGACAGAGAGACAGACAGAGAGACAGACAGACAGACAGACAGACAGAAAGGGGGGGCAGAGAATGAATATAACAGAAGGAGACACAGGCCAGAAAAACAAACTGAAACCAAGGAACGGAAAATCTCTCTCTGAAAACCAGTGGAGCACACAGATGATGGTGACAAGAAAGATGACTCGGCTTCTTGCTTCTCTTCTTCTCTCTTGGGTCTGATTAAACTGCATGCTCAAAGATGACACCCACACCCCCCAC
>JBBIGC010000033.1:3501368-3512192 GCA_037576955.1 Lepidarchus adonis
CTGGTTAAACTGCAGGCTCAAAGGGGACCCCCCCCCCCCCCCCCTCCCTACTAGGATAAAATGAGGTGGAGGGGGAAAGTTGCAAAAGAAAATGACAGATCGAGCGAGAGAGAGAGAGAGAGAGAGAGTGAGAGAAAGAGAGTGAGAGAGACCCTTTGAATTACCATGTTATGTGAAGAGGCCAGAGACTGGCATGCCAGAATATTTAAAGGGGAAGGGAGGAAAGGATAAAAAGATAATCTCCGGTTAGGATGGCACTCCAATTACATGACAGCATCGCTCCTCAGGTTGAAGTACCTCCGCTTGTAAATGATAGCCCTTTCAAACTCAAGGAATAGTGTATCGTAAAGTTCCAGTCTTTCTTGGCTGTAGGGGAGCAACAAGAAAGAAAGGGAAACTAATGGCACAATCAAATCTGTGCCTGAGCAGAAAGTAAAATGTTCTGTGAAGAATAAAGATAAAGATTAGTAGGAGTAGGAAAAAGAAAGGATGGAGATACAACAGGAGAAAAGGGAATGTTGCAGCACAGAAACACATGAGAACCAAACAACCAAGAAATACCTGCCAGCCTCATCTGAACACTTATGATTTACTTCTCTTACGTCCAGCACAATTACCAGAGCCGCAGCTGAACAAGGACCACTGTAATGACCACTGTAATGATCTGAAGGGGCGACGGTGGTTGTGGGTTCTTTAGATCACCCAGTCTGCGGTCTCCAGTTGTACAGCCATAGTGGGAGAGGGTGACATGAAGGAAATAAACGGACGGCTTGGATGGGTGAGGGAGCGAGGGAGGGAGCGAGAGAGGGAGGGGAAGAGAGGGGAGGGCACGTACACTGCCTACAAATCACACACTGCAATCACAAACTCTCTCTGGGGCTACGTGTTCTGTTCAGTTTGCGCTCGTTCTCGCCGACTTCAGTGTTAACGGAGCTGCAGCTCGTCATGTGAAACAACTTCCAGCAGGGTATCAGCTCCTCGCCACTTCTGACCGACTTGTCCTCCTTGCAGCCCGGGCAACAAGAGCCGAGTCGAGCGGCACCGAAAAAACCCGGAGAAACGGTCCGTCCTCAGTAAAACCCCCTCTGGCTTTTACGCAAGGCTTTGTGCGACTGCATTTTCCCCAGAGGAGTCCGCAGGCAGCGGGGAAAAGACGGTTTTATTATTTCGCTAGTTTTTATTCTTCGTGCTCTGTCGCTGTTGAGTTGTTTTTTTTTTGACAATGTAGCTATTGAGCCTCGAGTAGCCTAAATGGCTTCTTCGGGTTTAGCGATATGTGGTAATGCTGAGGTGCAGCGACCGCATCGGTTCATCCAAACGACTGAAGGATTTTGGACGAATGCGACTGAAAGACCGACATCTGCTCCGTTAAACTTGAGGTAACGAAAAGGGGAAAACGTCTCTGGTTGGGGAATAGTCTCTCTGGAAGCTCAGGGAAGTCCGCTGGCGAATTTGGGTCTTGAAGTTGTTTTAAAGTGGTTGGTGTGAACATTAGCATCTTTACATTCTCACAAGCCAACAACAAACAAAACCAACTTTAAACTGAAGCTCCACACTCCTGAACGCTGACCCACACTTATTAAATTGATTATCTAGACATTCGTTGTAAAACTTTGTCCAAAACGTTTCATTTGAACCTGTAGAAAAGATCCCCTGTCACCATGTGCACTGTGTAATGTAATATCTGTGAGGGGGATTAACTCAAGGACCTTGGTCTATGACCACTGTGGTCCAAGCATCAGTTGTGGCCACCTACATTCACGCCAGTGTATTGTCTTTCAACACACCTAGTGATTTTTTCTGTAAGAATTGACCAGTGTTTTGCAAAGGTGTGCAACCAACCGCATTTCAAAACATGGGATTGTGGTTCAAATATACACCCGAGGTTCTCAACAAGTGCACATCCACATGAAATGTTTGAAATGTTATTAAAAGGTCAGTAACAATAATTTATTTAAATATTAAGCCATCCCGTTGGGGCTAGTCTTTTGTTCGGTGGCATTAGAGACCATTGAGGAATATGTGCTTGCTTGAATAATGCATGCAAGTTTACACACATGGACGCACATTCACCTGTGCACTTTCCAAGCCATTACTCATACTTATGCTAAAATAGGACACACTGCCTGTTGGCACTGCTGCTTGGTAGGCACTGGATGATGAAGTCTAGTCATTATTGATGTGCCTGGAGGACAGACATGCTCGCATCCAAGTGTCTTCACTCATATCCAAATGAATTATGGGTTGACAATTGAGTCAGAAAGATGAGCCTCACCCTGACGAGTAAGCACGCAAGGTTTCGGTGCGAAACACAATGATTATCTGGCGTGGTGTGAATGAACAATGTGCTTCGCCCAGTGCCACAGTATTTTGCATTGGATAAGATATCCCACTTTAATCTGCAATCTTCTTAGGTGGCAATGTTGGGGCCCATTTCATTTCAATGCTAGAAATCAGTTGCTGTTAAAGGGAAAAAATAAAAAAAGTCAAGTCTCTGTAGTTCTAATCTGATATTAACAACGCAGACGCTCTTTTCATTCCGCTGAGCGCTGAGAAGATTAATCATTCTAGGTCATTTACCAAACACATTTCGTTCATTTCCTCCATGCTAAGTATTAATGCATTTAATTTCTACAGTCCCCCAGCTATGGATACATCTCTATCTATTCCTATCTAGTGTTCTCATTCTGTGCTGATTTCCCCCCCACACCCAGCAGGTCTCCTGTGCTTTTTGTCTCAGTCGTCTCTCTCCACGTCACTCTTGTCCTCCCTCCCTGGGCTTATTTATGAACTATTACCATCACGCGCTAACACTTTATTAGGTCTGTAAAAAAGCAAGGGAATGAATCATTGTCTCTGTCTCTCTCCCAATCTCATTCCTACTGTTGTAGTTCACTTTCCAGTGCACCCACTTCTTCATGTATGCCTCTGCACACACACCCGCACACAATCTTCCCCCTCAACCTGCACATTCAAATTCCATACCAGTCAGAGCCTGCTTTCAGCAGGGTTCTTCATAGTGTATGTCATCATTAAGAAGCCGTAATTAATATCTCAGCTTTACCATTTTCCAATTGAGCATTCAAAAATGTTACTCTTACTGCATTTCCAATGTTAATGATTTTTATATTAAAAAGCCATTGATCCTGGCAGATCCTGTTGACACTCACAGATACGAGCTGCTCTGTGGGTAGCTCTAAGATGACTGGTCTTTGAGCTCAGTGGGCTGAAGAGGCATACATTCCAGTTGATGGGAAAGCATGCAATCATTTTTCTGCACCAGTCAATTGGATAGTTTTACACTGTCCTTGGTAAAATATTGCATTAAAGAAGAATGTATACATTCATTCCAGACAGTAGGTTGATGCAAGTGTAAAATTGCTGCAGGTATGTAGTGTACCATGTGACAACCTTCCAATCATATGTATAGCACAATTTCACTGCAAGCAAAAGGCCTTTCTTGGTAAGAGATAATCACTTTACTAAGGGCCTGTAAAAAATCTAAACTGCAGACCGACCATGAAGAAAATGAGCTTTGACAGCATGAGTGACCTCACTTTATGCCTGACTTCAACACAATTAATAAATAATAAATAAGGTGGTGACACCATAACTACTCAATGGGTTGAGGAGTCCTCTGTAGAAAACTGCAAATTTGGAAAGATGGAGGGGGAAGTATTAAAACTTTCATGTCTTCAGATGAATTAGTAACAGGGTCACCTCCTGGGAAAAACACAGATTTGGTTTGGAGAAGCTTGTGCTCATGTAATTGCAGTGATTTAAGCAATGTAACTAGACATCTAAAAAACAACAAGTATCCAGTAGCAAATATACAAAGTTCCACTTGGGGAAGCTTACATAATCCATAACTAGACCTTCTAGCAAAACACCACTTAGGTTAAAATGAAACACACGAAATGTAATCTCCTTTGATTGTGCCAAGGATAACACAAATCATATTATATATGGGAAATCCCACAAATCACTGTAAACTACATTTTAGAGTGTAATAAAATAGACTGTGCCCCAAAATAGCAAAGCTTTCCAAAATTACAAACATTTCTCATCAAAAATCACATGCACAACTGGTTTGCCAACACCTTCATTCTGCAGATCAATAGACAGAACGCCACTGTGTCCCTGTTTAAACACTGCTGGATGATAAACGTGGCCACAGGGAGAATGTAAATTGTCCATTGTTGAATTACAGATGATGTAATTACTTAAACATGCACCATTCATAAGGATAGCTATTGTTGGGTAAATCTGTGCAATTAATGTTTAACCTTTTTAAACATTTTACCTCTTTATCCAGAATCTAAATTCCACACTTAAAGCGAGAGGGGCTCATTCTCTGTATACTCTAATTTAATGCTAGAACTGATGATTAAGTATGCAGAACCATACTCAAAAGTATGAAGCGTGTAACCTCTAAAAGTAACTTAGACACTTTCCTTAATGAGCAATTGTACTCTAATGGTGTCCTTGTTTCTCCTTTTACATCAGGCATGTTGCCCTCGCCCCAGGTGTGCATGTCTACCCTGGTGACGGTGAGCACGATGGCGGTGGTTGACCTCTACCTGCTGGAGCAGAGCATGCTGGGGCCTCGAGGCAGTGGGAGACCTGCAGTTTGGCCATGTGTTGCAGTGGCTCTGGGAGACCTGTGCTTCTTGCTGGCACTGCGCTTCGTGTCAGCTGGTGTGGTCCAGGAGGCGCGCTCACCACGCCGTGGCTTTGCCAATGCTCTCTGGTTTCTCTTCTTATCCCTGTTACAGCTCAAGCTCTTCTTTGTGTGCCAGAACTACAGGCAAGAGAGACGTCCGCCTGACCCACTGGCACGGAAGACCCTGACGTTGCTTCTGTCTGTCTGTCTACCCTCACTCTTTCTCATATTGACAGGGGCAGACCACATGACCCCACTGCGCAGGAAGCAGGAAGTGAGGAGCCGGCTCTTGTGGGTGGTGGTGGATCTGCTGGACATTCTGGACCTACAAGCTGGCCTATGGGAGGCTCAAAGCAGTGTGGGAGTTCCTCTTTGGGTGGATGGTATTGTGTTCTTCTACTGCTATGTGCTGCTGCTGCTCCTGCCCTGCGTCTCGCTCACGGAGCTTGGGGCAGCGGCCTTGCCAGGCCTGAGGGGACCTCGGAAGGAGGCCGTCTACCCCTGGCTCAGTCTCATCACCATAAACATCTTCACACTGGCGCTCCGGGGAGTGGGAATGCTTTGGTACAGGGACCCGAGGGTGTCTACCGTGTTTCTTGGAAAGAACCTGCTAGCTCTGGCTGTGAAGCTCAGCTCTGCCTGGGAGAGACGCAGGCAGGGGGGTGGAAGGGAACAGGGTGCAGGGGCTGATCCAGTGCCAGGAAGCCAAGGTGTGGGGACAGCTATGGAGCAAGGAGAAGAACAAGGACAAGGGCATACATCTCCTGTGCCTCCTTCTTCACGTTACCACTCACTCTCACGCACTCATGGCCATGGTCATGCCCTCTCCCACATGAGCCTAGACCCTGCTGAAACATCACTTGGACCTGCCTATATTTCACATGAGCTGTAGGAGGGAAGAATGGGAAGCATCCAACCAACAAATGGGGGTGGCCAGCAAGAATGTGCAGACTGTGTTTTGGCCAACACTAGGAGTAACTTGCGCTTTTAGCACACTTTGTAAAAAGGTTGATGCATTCTTGTTAGTTGTGAATAATTGTTATATGAAAGAATAAATGGTCTTCAGCTGAGAGATGGAGGAATATTAACCAAGTGCCTTTGTATAAGAGCAACAATTAAAACTAAGGTTGTTTCTCTCTGTCCCTTTCATTGTGAATTTTAACCTGTACCATGTACTGTGACGCATGATCACCATAAGTACTTCTCTGTAATAAAATGTTTGGTAGACATCTACCTCTTTCACATTACTTGCTCACTGAAGGGTATGGTCATAGTCTAATTAGACATAGACGGAGACGGCACTGAGGCCTTCGTGTCCAATTTTGCACCACTACAACACAAAAAGAATACAAAGACTCCCAGGATGGTCATTTAAATTGTAACTAGTGTTGTTGACCTTTAAAAAACAGATTCTTCTCTGCTTTTGGTTAAATGGAAGTTTCACTGTTGAGCAAACACTGTCAGTGCATATGCCCATCACTGTCAGCATTAACAGAACACCAGTTTAATATATGTGAAAGGGCAAAAGACAAATCTCTAGGGGCAAAAAAAAAAAAAAGACACAGCAAGAGCTGATGCACTTCAAATCTCTCATTTATCGTAATTAAACGGAGTACAAAGAGCAGCTCAAGTGCTCATGCAATTATCGAACAAGCCTCCTGCATGTCTGGCAGTAATATCGGAAATGACAAGGCTTCAGACGTCGTGACAGTGTGTGTCCTGGTCTGGGGGCGACAGATTGGGATTTTATTTGATCTCCATCAGCCATTACTAATACGCTCTGCACTCTCCTATATCCTAACTAAACCCATTAATACTGATATTAATTGAAATTGAGAGTCATTTGTCAAAGGGCTAAGTGCTCAAGTGCAACTTCAGATGTGATTTACAGGAAGTATGTACAGGATTTATCAAAAGAAGGCAAGCCACCCTGACAAATAATTTCAAGTGAGTGTGGCTATTCATTATGACATTATGGAGCATTCACCCAAGAGCGCCTGTTCGCTTCAGAGGGATTTCAGAGAGATGAGCAGAGAAGGATGAGCTAGTCCTGGAGTCCATCTCTCCAGCTTTCATCTTTGCCTTATTCTCCATTTCAAAAACATGCATTTTAGCTCACCACCCTGGCGGCATTTTTTAAGATTACTTCAGAAAAAGAAAAAAAAAAGGTAAAAAGAGAGAGAAAAAAAGAGAGAACTACTAGCAGCAAAATTTCTGCTTCTTCCAATGATGTGATGGACACAACATTGAGAATTTTCACTGCCGTAACCTCAGTAGTCCAGGTAAAGGCAAATGCAACACCTGTGCTGTACTATGTCTCACTCCTTGCTTCTGTCCACCACCCGGCTATGCTAATTTCACTTTGGATCGTAATTATTCTCCTCCACGGAGGATCAGTCCCTCCTTTTTTTGTTGTGCTCTTTCTTTTATTTTACTCGTTTGTTTAAATTTGCCCCTCAGCCGACAGGCAGCCTACCTCTACTCCGCTTACTCTGTCAGGGCTGGTTAGGCAGAGGAGAGGAAAAACGAGGGAGGAAGAGAGGCGAAGATTAAAGGGCCAGTGCCTAAAGCCAAAAGGCTGCCGAGTGCAATTTATTTACAGTTTATTACACACATACACGCACACACACTGCCATGCAGAGAGCAAAGAATGAGCACAAAGGCAAGGAAAAAAACAAACAAACTCATGACCATATTCGAGAACACACACAAAGTTTAGACATATGGCATTGTCTTGCTTGACTGCTGCTCATTTGATCTCATATCCAGGCCTGAACAGGCTCCTTAAGCTGGAAAGCACTTCAGAGGCCAGGCAGATGTGCCGTTACAGAGGAGCACTGACATCATTAATTTTCATTAAGACGGACAAGGGACTAATGGTATCATTATGGTTTCAATTACACTCTCACTCATGAGGCGTTTTATGCATAAACCAAGGTAAGCTTGTGTCAACATTTTGTTAAACACAATATAGTTTCTTTAACAGGCAGGAGAGAAGAAAGGCAAAGAGGAAAACAAGATAAAAAAAGCACCTACCTGTCCTAGGATGGGGCCCAGTGGAGGTCCTGGAGCTGCCTGTCCAGATCGAACAATTGCTCTTATCACGCCACCTACATCCACCTTCTTCACTGCCTTGGCTGCCTTGGATATCTTGGACATTTTCTCTGTGTGTGTGCCAGGCCTGCTTTGTTCCTGCCTCTTGGTCTCCCTGGTCAGGAAAGGTAATTATTAAGTTCTCTTTTAAGGCATTAAAAATTCAGCACTCCACAATCAATATATGACCAGAAGCAAAGGGGGGCATTACACACAAGCCCTCAGACAGCGCATGCTTTGGAGAACACGTTTGTTATCGGGAGCTACTCTCAGTGAATACTATTGTGAGATAAATAGCAGAGAAACCTTCGGGCCTGAGAGAAATGATAGAAAAGCAAAGGAGTGTGTGGTCGAGGGTATCCTGAGTCGCTCTGGCGAACTAACCAATCCCTACTGATCCATTACATGCAGCTAACACAGCATGGGCCCAGTTCAATACGGGTCAGGGAAGATTGGGCAACAGCCAGTAGGCATGGTGATAGCTACAGTGAGGACTGAACAGTACAAGAATGAGGATGTAATGCCTTTGGGGGAGGGGGAGAGGGGTCATTCAACTCTGAATTCAATTAACAAATTTGATCAATTACTTGAAAAGTTCAATAGTCTGAACTTCTGTTCCTGTTTAAGTCATAAAAACACACCCGCACGAGCTTCTTACACAAAGACTAATGGGATACATGTTTGCGTAACCTACACAGAACAATGATTCTGTAAACAGGCTAACGGGATACAAAATCCACTGAGCGTCTTGAGTAGCCTTTAATCAGTCACAGTGTGATCTCGTTAATGCAATACAAAGTGGTTATAAGAACCAATGGGATGTTTCACCCAGTAAGTGGTATGGGAGCACTTCAAGCCAAGCCTGAAAATTGCTTAAGTAATTAAAATGGCCTTTTGACACAGTTTCACTATCGCAGCCTATTTACCTACATGAACCTGACTTGAACACTGCAAGGTAATAAACACAGCTTCTCAGGCATGGGGAGGTAAACTGAGGTCGGCTTTAAAGCTTCCTCACGGACCTGTGCATACAAAGGAAAGGACACAAGCAAGGAAATCTCTTCAAAAGCGATGAGGCAGTGTGAGTGAGCACCTTAAATTGTGGCAGTGCACTCTGCAAAGACCTTGCAGGTTTAATGTATGTGGCATTTACCGCAGAAATGTATTTGCTAAAAAAAATCCCCTCATTGGGCTTCTTTTATAATGCCAGGCACGTAGAGTACTTTATTTTCATTCGTTTTTACACTGCTCTCCTAACGCATTTGCACTCTTTAAGAAGCATGTTGCAGTTTGAATCAATTTACGAGTCAGTCAGAGAGTGAAAGCCTGCTGGCAACCCTCCAGTCCTACAAGAGACTGGGGGGTGTGGGTGTGGGTGTGTGTGTGTTGGGGGGGGGGGTCAATCACTCTATAATATTCAGAAACTGAAGAGTCCAATCCCTGGTCTCATAGGTGGAATGATGCAGTTTTTACAGGGGTGGGGATGATTTGGTCCAATTAAAGGTACAGTTTTCCAGGCCCCAGTTATTCCAGTACACACTTTTAAACATGAGTACATGAATTCCCTATTAAATAATGTGGTTCTGTTTATTAAACAGAGATTTAGAGATGTGTGACCTAAAAAGAGAAAAGCAGAACCAACAACAATGAAAAAAGTGTAAAAAAGTTTGGCAAAACTTTACTGTGTTTCTTGTTTGCTGACCTGAAGCCCTTCTCCAGCTGTGGGACACGTTCTGACAGAAGAAGAAAAATGATCAAATCATTTTGTTTACTCTCATGCTTCACACAGCGCAGTGGAAACTGTTTAAATGTCAGGTTAGTAATTTCAGGATGCTGGAGATATGAACTGCAAAAGTCTTGTCTAATCAAAATAACTGGTGAATAAAGGAGACTTCTAATGCACAAAGGCAATTAAGTTGTAATTGTGTAATTTTGTGTAACCTTTTCAAGGAGAAAAAAAATTCTTCTCTCAGAGAGAACAAAAATAAGATGGAAGAGTTTTGAGGCCTTTTCTGAAGACTGCTACTTTGGCGGCATTGTTTGTTTTATGATATGTACATGAGTATTGATCCATTAATTGGAAGTAAGATATTTTGAATACCAATGACTTAATCTAAAACAGGATTATATTTATATATTTGCCATTATTGTTTCGCTCACTGTAGACCTGATCATATTCACCAGGTAATAAGTAATGCATAAAACATGCAAAGCCGATTTCCTGTCTCAGTATTTGTACTATAATCAAAGGACGGAGAAATACAACAAACTGGTAATATTCTCTTTTGATCTTGGAGCGTTTTTTTGCGTGTGACAGCTACAGAAAGGGAAGCTCTGATTTACACTGAAAAACAAGGCCAGTGTAACGAGAACAATGAATAATTTAGGCCTGAATGGTTTTAAACTTATTCATTCATCTGTTTACAAATTGCTTCAGTGAACATTTAAAGATTTAAACGTGTTATGATGCAGTATTGCAAACAAAAATTTATAAATTATCAGTTAAAAAATGAAAAAATAAATAAATAAATAAATGAACAGTAGTGGTGGGTAAATGTATTTTCAGTTCAGTTTTAGATGAAAATAAAGAATGCTTAAATGACTCCATGGCATTAACAACAGTAGCTGATGTGATTTATAAGCTCAGTGACTAAAAATGACAAAGACATTTTATGAAGTGATTTAAGGAACTCAGAATCAGTTCCTCTGCACCTATTCATTTACATATATAGATTTACAACCTGGCATTTTGAAAGCCAGCCAGTTCATCTAGTTTGCCCCTCTATTGATAGGCCTATATTTATTTTAGGTTTGCGACAAATTGGACTTGCACACATGGGAAAACAGCTTTGTTCTAACACAAGAATAACCAATTTGCAAGACCTGCTGAGCAAGCAATTGTGCTTTTATATAAAATAGACTGAATAAAAAAAAATAAATGAGGGAAGTATACTGAAATAGGCTATTCATGCATCACAGAAAGAGTTCTTGTAGCACAATTACTATGACTACAATTATATTAATGGTGCAGGATGTACAAAAGCAAACTGAACAGTGCCCAGAATTGA
>JBBIGC010000033.1:3512292-3530023 GCA_037576955.1 Lepidarchus adonis
ATCAGACTGAACAGGTTAGCCTTTACAGCCTAAGAATCTATTATCAGTTCACCTGCTGTCCTTCCTTGGGCCACCTTTGGGAGGTACAAAGAACAGCTTTCAAGGAACACCCACAAGAGCTTCCATTTTGGAGATGCTCCTTCAAAGTCATTTCGCTTTAACAATCAGCCCCTTTGAGAATTCTTTATACATGCTAATTATTCCTGTTTCCAAACACATCAACTTCAAGAACTGGTTTGCTGCTGAATATTGACATGTGCCATTGTAACAAGTTAATCAATATTATTGACTTCACCTGTGCTTCTCTAGATTTTTCAGCAGCAAGCAGGAGGATGTTAATTAATAATTAATAATTAATTTGATGCCTGCAACACCCCCCAAAATGTTGTCAACCTCCGTGTTAAATCACCTCTTCTTTATTTACACGAATTAATTATTTGAGAACTGAGGAGACCAACTGGAATTTCTGCCCATTCTTGCTTGAAACAACATTTCATTTGCTTAACCATCCATGTTTCCTGTTGTTTGATTCTCCTCTTCATGAAACTCCATACATTTTCAATAGAAGTCAGATCTGGACTGCTGACAGGCCAATCAAGTACATGCAGTCTGTGTCTACAAAGCAAAGTTGCTGTAGCACACAAGGCCTGGAATTGTCTGGGAAAAGCGATCGCCTTGATGGCAGAATACAAATATGCCTCTCTAAAATCCCCAAATATGCCTCTCTAAAATCCCCAAATATGCCTCTCTAAAATCCTCAAATATGCCTCTCTAAAATTTCCACAATATGCCTCTCTAAAATCCCCAAATATGCCTCTGTGTCAATAGGACCTTTACACATGTACTGTGGGCACTGATGCTGCCCCCATACCATAACAGATGTCACACCATTTTCTGTTAATAGTCTGGGTGGTTTATTTGAACTCTGGCAAACATAACTTAAAGTCCATTTTTCTCCAAAACAAGCCAAAAGGTGAACTCATCCAACCACAACACAGGTTTTCACTGCCTTTTATGCCAACTGAGATACGTCTGGGTCTAGAGAACACAACAGTGTTTCTGTTACAGTTTCAGGTTGCATTTCTTAATGTAGAGGTGGATTATGTTAAGTGATAGAGTTTTTCCAAAATCCTCCTGAGGCCATGTTGGTATATGGAGGTTTGCTTATGGTCCTACAGGAACTGATATTTCTCTGGATTCCCTTACCTTTTATGTTAACCTAAATATGTTTTATAATATTATGTACTGTAGATGATGAATGATGTCACTTCTTTGCATTCTTGTGATGAAAAATGTTTTTTTTTATTTGGCAATTTTCTCAGTATGGCACTCAGACTGAGCCTACGGTGCACTCTCCTTTTTACGCAATCAAGTATGATATTTACAAAATAAATTTTAAGTTCATAAATTAAAAACATAATAATACAATAGTAATCAATTAGCACCATAATAATACAAAATATATAATAGAAATGCAGACATGCCAAATATTTTGACATTTTGTCTTGCTATTCCAACATATCTAATTTAATATTAAACAATGTGATTTAAAAAAAAAGCCATTTAGGGACATAACAACTTGGACTTATCTGACAGAATTTATGGTCCTTCATATCAGACAAGTGGTTTTCATGATGTGTTGGAAGGTGGCACTGTTCGATATACCCTGTGTTTTATTTATTTTTATCATTTGAATTAAAAAATGTAACTACTTTCTGTTGGAAGTCACTTTGGACAAAGGTCAAATGAATAAATGTCATCATAGGCCTTGTTGACTCCTCTAAAAATGTAGCGTTTATGGTTGTGGCCAAAAAGTTTAATTTTAGCTTCATCACTCCAAATGACTTTGTGGCATTTGCATACTAATGGCTTCCTTGACCATACAGTTCATTTTTCTTTCAAAAAAGTTTTATAAGATAATAGTTTTGTAAACAAGTGTAAATGTAAAATATCCACTGATTGTAATGATATTGATATGAAAATTGTCAAGAAGGTCATAGAAGAGATCTCAGAACCACTAACAGACATCTGCAACGTATCATTTCAGATCGGTAAAATCCCGATTTTTTTTCACACTGGGTATGTGTATATATGTGTATGTGTGTGCACAAAAATGTATATGATATATATATATATATATATATTTTTTTTATTATTATTATTATTATTATTATTATTTTTTTTTAAGAATTTAGGATAGATAGGGCATAAACGGGAAGAAAAAAAAAGTGTTGATTTTTAGTTACCAAATAGTGGAAAGGGGGTGGGATTTAATAAGCTTTTGCTTCTTCCCATAATAAATAACATGTAGTTATTTATTATGATTATTATTGTTGTGTTTTTCCTTTTGTCTTATTTGTTTGTGCTTCTTTTTTATTTGTTGGTATATTATTTTAACATGTTCAAATAAAAAGCTGCAACAACAAGTGCCTCCTCCACACCACATTTTCAGAGTCCTGTATTTCACCTGAAGTTATTTGTGGGTTTTTCTTTGCATCCCAAACAATTTTCCTGGCAGTTGTGACTGAAATTTTTGTTGGTCTAAATGACCGTGGTTTGGTTTCAACACAACCCCTAATTTTCCACTTCTTAATTACAGTTTGAACACTGCTGATTGGCATTCTCAATTCTGATATTTTCTTATGTTCCTTTCCTGTTTTATAGAGCTCGGCTACATTTTCTCGCAGATCCTTTGACAATTCTTTTGCTTTCCCCATGACTTAGAATCCAAAAACATAATTGCAGCACTGGATGTAGCAGGAGTCCAGAAAGTCATTGACCTTTTATACACACCCGCTAATTACAAGCAAACAGAACACAGGTGAAGATGGTTAATAGCCATTCAAACCCATTTGCGTCAAGTTGTGTGAATGTTATCAGGCCAAATCACCAGGGTATGTAAACCTTTGATCAGGGTCATTTGGTTATTTTTTTTTGTCATTATTATTAAAAAAGAGTAAACACAGTTGTTTGACAATAAATGGTGACAGACAACCAATAGCAATTAGTGAAAGAAAAGTTGTGGTGTTATCATTCATTTTCTCAAATGGCCAAGAAATCATAAATTCTGTCAGGGTATATAAACTTAGGAGCACAACTGTACATACACATTTACATTTATTCATTTGTCCAAAGTGACTTCAAACAAAATTAAGTAAAATGTTTAAATCCAAAAACCTTATAAAACAGGTTATATCGGACTGTGAAGACTCACAAAATAAATTGTCAAGTGACTCTCTTACCAAAGTTAATACACTTCACATGTATATTTTCACATTATAAAGATAACTTCAGCATTTTATCAGTTCTGTTCTAACAGGAACATGTAATTTCATTTACAGCTTAGATGGATGTTAACAAACTTGGACCAGTACATTAACCAACCTGTGTCTGCAGCCAAAATGAAATAATGCTCATGTTCACACTGCAGTCACTCATGCCTGTAACTTAAAAAAAATTAAAGGCAGCAGAATAACAGTTAACCAATAGACAAGTCTGAGACAAGTCCTAGTCTAAGTACCAATGAGTCCAAGCCATCTTGAGTCTTCCAGCCCTGCCTGAAGGTGTGATAAATGTAAGGACAGGCTTACTTTCTTCAAGTAACCGAGACGTTTTTGTTTTTTTAAACTATGCAAATGAATACAAAATGCAATTTTTTTGTCATTTGTTGGGGTATAATCAACTTTATCTGGACTGTATGAAAGCCGTCAAAATGTTTATTGTTTAAATATGTTAGGGGAAAATCTGTTATTTTATTGGGATATTTTTTCCAAATAACTGTATACCCCACTGCTTGACAGGCACCACTGTTAAAAGATGATTATATCATCCATATTATTCGCCTCACCTGTCCATGGTTTTAATATTGTGGCTAGTCAATGTGCATGGTGTTCTAGCTTTATCTAGCGGAGTTTGCACTGCACTTAATTTGGGATTATATTTTAAAAGGTTAACAAAAATTAAACAATAGTAGTCTTTGGTTTCGAATGTTTCTCTGGGTCACACAGTACAATCTAATCTCACAGCAGCACACCTCTTTAACTGGTGCCTTTTGGTAACATATTATCTTTCTTTATGTATAATGGCAGCTGACAAATAGCATCTACGTGCAATAAGTAACACATTACTTATTACCAGGCACTGGAAAAACAATGGAAAATTTTTTCTTTTGAGTGGTGCAACTGTCTTTGTTTGTCCCATTATCAGGAACTCATAGTTTAGCGTTCTTGTCCAAACTTGTTATGCAGGCCAATGACACTTTAGCAAAAGCGTGAAAATATGTGGTGACTGCCGTTAAGGGACTCAAGGAAGCAGTCATTTTTCAGTCATTTGTAGCTTATATTTGTGACATGGTTATGAATGTAATGCATAAACTGAAAGTGGCTTTGGAAGACAAATTTGCATTTTTGGATTCTGTGGATCTTGGTTCTGAGCTGTAGGGCATTAAAATGGAATGAGCCTGCCTTATCATAGCTAACTTTACCCTACTCGCAGGATCCTCCAGGAAACATCACTGGATTTTATATTTTAATATTTACCATTGCAGAAACCAGACTGTATAAGATTTGCCTCTTCCCATTTCTATTCCAATGGCAAACCTAGACTCTGGGGAGGCCCCAGGGAAGAAAGCACATTGAGGGGATTTAGAGCCCCCATTGCCAATGTGTCTATATGAGTGGCTGTCTGGGGGCTTTTCCCCCCAAATATCTTTGGGGCCCTGAAACATTTGCGTAGTTTGTCTCTCATAACAGTGCGCCCCTACCCTTATGTCATTTTTTACAATTTACATTTATTTATTTGGCTGACGCTTTTGTCCAAAGTGAATTCCAGGTACAGGAACAATCAAATATTATTTCAGACAGGACAACACTGATGTGAGACCTAGAAAAAGGTTCAAAGCATTCCTCTTAGACATAGAATACAGTGTAATTGCTCCAACAGTGCAGATGGCAAGTGCTACAACATTAGTATCTGAGAGGTTAGAAGGATAATAACACAAGAGACCACACATCATTGAAGTGGGTATATTTTACCACAGTGCTATAAAACAATACTTTGTGACTTCTGTGCTCTTAGTCCATACTGTGACTCTCATAGTCCAGCATTCATAGAGCTGACAGGAATGTCAGAATTCAGGGATCAGGAAGGATGTATTAGCATTCTGTCCAATACCACAAACACCCTAAAGTTGTATATTAATAGTGACAAGGATAAATCACCCCTGTCTCAATTTTAACATTCCTTAAAACACAGAGTAGAGCCAAATAAACCAATGCTCCTGCATCAAAAATAGGGATGGTATTGTTTTTAATTTGATTTGTTTTTAGATTTTAATTGTACTACTACTTTTACTGGTACTGCTTACCTGTCCTTTAATAGTATTCGTATCAGTACTCTTGAAGAAAAAACATATACAAACATAAAAAACATGCTTTATTTAACAAATTTGCATTATGAGGCATGAAAGAACACTCTAGGCTAATGTCTGACTCAGTAAAGGAGCTGCACAGATAAACTGGGAAAGATTATTTTCTGTGGAAAGAAATTGTATTCAGTAATTTCTCTAGTACCAAAAGCAATACCATTAATTTCAGAGCTCATTGGTACTCTGGTGTTTAAAAATTTAGCCCAGGGCCCAATTAGTACTAGGTTTTAAGTACACATCCCTAATTCAAGAAGCATTCTTTGAAAAGCAAACCTAGGATCAGTATTGCATTCATCCCTTTAAGATCAGTCAATAAACTCTAAAATGAGGAAACATAACCACTGATTGAACCCAAACCAGGTATTTAATGGTTACTACAAATAATTCTAGGCTTTCACAATGAGAACTCTGGAAATAGTAACCAATTTTATTGGCATTGATTCAAATATTGATCTGAAAATTAAAAAATTAAAAAATCTTACTGACTGTCTAAACAACTCTAAAATATACATTTCTCATGTGCCTAAGACTTTTAAACTGTACTGTACATATAAAACAATTTGATAGAAGGGTACAATGACTTTATTGTTGATTTTGATTTCTTAATAGTCTAGTAATTTAATTGTTTTTGAATAACAAGTACAGTGCTTAAATTTTGCAGATCAGAATTAACAAACTAATATGTAACACAGTCCAAACAGAGGCACAGACATGTGTGCACTTGTTTAGAGGAGCAAATACTTGCACAATTGACATGCTAACTAATAATGTCCTTTTTCTTATAATAACTATATAGACACACTATTCTATAGCACATTTCCGGTAGGGGCGTTTTTTTAAACTGAGCATACAGCACAAAACAGCAGAGAATGAACAAATGTATATACAGTAAATGGCTGATCTGTTCACTCTTTAATGGATATTTAATGAAATGCTAAAAAAAAAAAACAGTAGGGCTGCTATGACAGAGTATGCTTTGCATTAAAAATAGTTTTAGATATTACAAAACCAGCAAATGCCATTTTAAAAATTCCAAGTATAAATTCCAAAAATAAGTGTCAAACTACTCAGCTGGCTCATACTATGTACATCAGACAGGACATGGAAATTATCTAAATAATTCCAATTGTGAACATTAGCGACTGATCAACTGTTTGATAGCATATTTGCATGTACTGTAAACACAAGTAGGCTAAACAACAACAAACGACTTCCCATGACACTGAACACACAGTACAGCATTGGCCTTTTCTACACAATAACATTTCAGTCCTGAGCACTTACACTGAAATAAAGTTGAGTTTTCTACTTTTCCTGTTGTAGATGGAGTAATTTTACCAAATGACATTCCAGGACCTTTCACAACAATCTGTACATGGCTGCAAAAGTGTCCTGTAATTAAGTTATTAATATCTTGTCATTTTACCCATTTGCCATTGTCTATTCATCTTAATAGGGCACTTGTCACCTTAAACTTGCCAATTTTTCCTGCTTCAAGCAAATCAATTCCAAGAACTGATTGTTCACTTGATGTTTAATATATCCTACTCCCCTGACATGTGCCATTTTAATTAAACAAAAGTTATTCACTTTACCGCTTAGTGGTGTTAATGTTATGGCTGATTGGTATATATTTCCATCGTAGAAACTCATTTGGGATATATCTAAAGTATAGACATATAGTATATCTAAAGTGTTGACATTGCCATCCTATTTTGTACTTTCTGTATCATTTTGTATTTTCTAGTGTCCAGAAGCATAAATGACCACTTCCATCACATATGTAGTGCCCTCCACAATTATTGGCACCCCTAGTTAAGGTTCTAATAAATTAATTTTCCCCCAAAAAATATAGGTTCACTTCACAAAAAAGAAAATTCCAACTTTAATTGAAGTACATTTATTCATTGGGGGGGGGGGGGGGGTCCCACATTAAAAAATACATTTTTACATGAAATCATGTAAGCCACAATTATTGGCACCCATCACAATTTCTATTAAATAAATGTAACTGAAGCATTTTTGTAATTTCTTGTTCAGAATAAATGCAAATTTTCACGAGTAATTAATGACTTCCTGTTTCCCTGGGATATAAATATGATGTGAGTCCTATTAGTCTTAGCCACTATTCAACATGGGAAAGACAAGAGAACATGCCATTCATGCAATTCATCTTCCTACCACACACAGTGAGGTGGGTGGCAAGAGAAGTAGAACATTCTCTAAAGCTCACTGTTACAGAACTGCACCAAAGAGTGGTACCTTGGGGTCACAAAGACTCCATGACAACCATAAGAGGCTATCTCCATGCCAACAAGCTGTTCGGGAGACATGCAAGGAAAAATACTTTTTTGTTTAACCTACAATAACAAACGTAAATGGCTGGAGTATGTGAAGCGGGGACTTCAACTGCTTTGGTTAGATGGTTTGTGATGCTGTGTGGCTGTTTCTCTTCCAAAGGCCCTGGGAACCTTGCTATTGTGCATGTCATCATGAACTCCTTGAAATAACAGAACATTTTAAATCAAAATCAGAGGTCCTAGGACTCTGGATGATCTAGAAAGATTGTGCAAAGAGGAATGCTCAAAAATAACTCTCTGTATTCTACCACCTTGTGTTATAGGAGAAGATTATGTGCTGTCTTGCTGGCAAAGGGGGTTTGTACGAAACTGTAACAACAGGGGGAGGCAATAATTGTGGCACTCGTCATTTAATGTTAAAAAATTAATTTCTTAATGTGGGATTTTTTTTTCTTCAAATAGTTAGGTTGGAATTTTCTCTCTTTGTTGTGTTGTGAGTCTATTTTATTGGGTGTTATTTATTAGAAACCTAAGAACACAACTTAACCAGGTAATTGTGGAGGGCGCTGTAGTCCTTCTGTAGTTAAATAAGCATGATGCTTCTCTTTGCTTGGCTGATAAGCTGCTTGTTTGTTGTTGTTGTTGTTTGTGTGTGTGTGTCACATTGCTGAATTGTTTCTCATGATCTGAAACCATACTGCCAACTTGATACTCTTGATCTTACATGCACACTGTCACTAATACGTTCTGTTACAGACAGACTTAGTACTTAGTACTTTTCTTTAATATAATTTGACAATTTTAGGGTGTGGTCAAGTCTTTCTGTCAAATATCACATTTTTTGGTTAAATATGATGCCGATTAAATGTGTAACAAACAATGATACAAACTGTTTAAAAGACAGCTTTAAAAGACATAGCTTTGCTAATCAGTGTGTTCTAAAGTCTCAAGGGTTACAGGAGATGGGCACATTGCTTTCATGTTTAGAAAGAGAGGCTGCAAATAGTAATAAACACAGGTGACAAATAACTGTCACACATTATCATTATATTATTATTATTACTATTTTTATTATGTTACTACATGAAAATGACTGATGAGTCTTCATATTATCAGTCTGAGACTAATTAACTGCTTTTTAACAATCTTTAAAGGTGCCAAGAATTATGGACCTAGCAAAAAAATGTTTGTTTGAATGATCATTTAACTAACATTTCATCAAAGTTTATACCGTTATCAGAAAATATGAGTAAAATAAGAAAATGACTACATTTATCTTTAAATCTTTTATTACTATTGAATGTTATCACTGATTTGTAAAGCACCATGAGCTGCTGCCCACAGAAAAAGTGCTCAATAAATAGTCGTTATTATTACCTTGTGTGACAGTCTGGATACAGTTACTGGACAATTTTTAATTCCCCAATCTACTTTTAGCTCTATATTATTTTAAAAGCAAAAGTTTCCACGTTCTGGCAGAACAGTAAACTGAATGAGTGAAAGTGTTACATCAAAGTTATTCCCCTAAAAATAAAAAGGCTCTAGTAACAGGCGTGCCCGTGACTGGACACGCTGGGAGGTATGGTGAAACAGTCATTATTAATTAAAATTGATTGTTTACCATGGAGAATAAAACAGACACACATAAAGTACATTAGATGTGCAGCGCTGCTGATGACCATGTAGCAGAACATTACAACTTGCAAATAACAGCACAGAAGTAGTGGTATAGACATTTTCCCGCTGCAGGTGTGCATGTCAGTAGCCAATGCTTTGCGTGTAATTGTGGAACAACGAAAAAAAACTAAATTTTGTTTACCTGGCAGGACGTCTTCACGTCTTCACAGAAACACGAAAAGACCTTCACGTCCACTCACTCACTACACAGGGCCATGTGCGCTGCCATATTGCAAAACCGCTGCCCCGCCCACTAAGGTGTTGATATGTAAGACTTGTGAGACATCGCCCCCCATCGCATAGGAGGAAAAACTGCAGCGTGAGCTTAGGGGGATTTCCAGAAGATCAGGGCAAATTCGCTACTTTCAAACACGTCTGCTTTAAATGACCAACCGCCTTAAACTGTGTGAATATGGTTGTGAAGTGTTGTGAAGCAGTCTGTAATGACTGTAAAGGAACACCGGGAGGCGATAGTACTCTTGCAAAGTCTCCATTTCCAACTTGTCGCACGATGATTTCGTCACGAACGCTGCGCCCACGTTTTGTCTGCATGGCTACGGAGTAAAGTCGGCAAGATCAGCAGATTTTTATTTATAACCGACACATTTCTGTGTAGTTTACAGCGACGGTTGGAATGGCAGAAGCGATACAAAAGAAACTGCAAGGGGAACTGGAGAAATACCAGCAGATGCAAAAAGGTAGTTGATGCAAAGATCTATTTGGGGTGGAGCACTGTTTCTCCACAGTTCGTCTTACAATAACGTTACATAGACCATAGGCGTAGAGTCTGTGATCGGCTGTTTTCCCCCAAACTGTTGGGTTAGATCGTGGAGAATAAGATTGATCCTCACCTGGACGTAGTGTCGACAGTGGTGCTCCAGCTACTAATAACTGATCTGTCGTCGTTACAAATAAAAAGACACATTATCAAACAAAACCTACCTGCATATACCAGTAAAGCACACAGCTGCCAAACATCCACAGTAGTCAAGATTTATGTATTTGATCATATGTTAATTTCGTGAAAAATAAACTGTAATCTATGTTCATTTTTATTCTCTAGCCTTTGTAAAGTATCTAGTACAAGTAAATAATAAAAACAACAACAACAGGAAATGTGCTCCCAGTAGATGTTGGGTACTTATGTTCACATAGATTTGGTGATTTTTCTAAAATGAACAATAATGTGGAATACAACACAATGAACATTTTTTCATTTTGTATCGAAGATTAAATGTAGTGGATGGCTGATGTAAAATAGTATACCATTTCCAAAAAGATTTATGGAAATACTTTTTAAAAGACACTTTTTGAATAATCAGCCATATACGTGTTTAACATTATATAATGTGTTATCTTTTAGAAGTGATATTCTGAATTTACTTAGTGACATCTTCATAGGAAATTCAAGTGGTATGTCTTGTTGAAAGGGTCTCATCTTGAGTTCTTGTATTGTTATCAATACAATGCAAATGAAACTATTTCTGATTATATTTTGTGTGGGTAATATTTTCAGATGTCAGTAAAAGCATGTCCGCTCGACAGAAACTTGAAGCCCAGTTGACGGAGAATAACATAGTTAAAGAGGTAAGAACTACTAACCTGAGCAACTAACATTTACCATGTGTCTGTCTATGATAGTAAAAGAATTAAGAAAAAAACAGTAATGTGGAATATTTAATGGAATAACAATGCTTTAATAGTTGTAAGGCCATGTGTTGTCTTTGTTCCTTAGGAGCTCGACTTGTTGGATAGCCAGAATACAGTGTACAAGCTTATTGGACCAGTACTGGTAAAGCAAGATCTAGATGAAGCCAAGGCAACAGTGGGCAAAAGACTGGAGTATATTAACGGTGAAATGTAAGTGTGACAATAGAAGCCATGGGATGTGGTTTATTATATCTACAATTATAAAATGTGTCTGAATTGGAGACAGAAATGCCGTAATTCATGTAGCATTTTATGTTATAGAACTGCAAAGAATGTGATTGCCTTGACTTTTTTGTCTATATTAGACTTTGTCTATAAACACCTTTTTTGTTTGAGATACACAGTATTGTGTAGTTTATGAACAGGCCTAATCTGTGCATGTGTTCATACTTTTTCAGCCAACGCTATGAAACGTTACTAAAAGAGATGGAGCGAAAATCTGAACAGCATCGTGAAGTCCTGGCCAGTCTGCAGCAGGAATACCAGCGTGCTCAAGGCCTCCCAGCTGGAAAAGCTTAATTTATTAATGGATTATGAATATGCCCCTAAATTTAGATATGCTTAGTCCCTTTTGCTCCATCAGTGCACTACTCTTAGAAACTGATTATTCATTCTTATTGATCATTTAACTAAAGAGTATGCTTCTGTTTTTGTTTGCAAATGTTGTGAATAAATTTTGTTTACTTATGCTGGACCTTTACTCAATCTTCACATTTATATTATAGATGCTTTAAAAAAACAACAACTGATTGTTAATCCTGGTTGGCAAATTTATTGGGGAAATGAAATGGTAGCTTTTGGATGACACTACCTGTTCCACCTGACATACATATACAACTTGCTGTTCTCTAACAAGGAGCTTAACTGCAAAATTCACAACAGTTGTTTGATCTATGAATCGACCAATATATTTCCTGGGTCAAACAGAATTAGTATTTAAACAGTCCTCCTCATCATGATGTTCACATCTTAACATAATAAGACCAACACAACACCTAACAATTGATGAACAGTGTCTCTTCATTGTCAAACAGGATGTTCTCAGACAGAAGTGGCCACTGAGCTTAGAGAATCATCAGCAAGTTGCAACAGAGGTACAGAGACTGGAAGAGTCACAAAAAGGCATAGAACCTTGTGACAGGTAAAGTGACAAGCCCATGATACCTGAATAACACCATTAATCCAGTCATTGTGCCCCTGCATGAACACAGGCCTGTTTCAGATCATCAGACAAATTGAAATATTAGACAAAGACAACACAAGTAAGCACAAACTGTGTTTTTAAGAAAATGATTTTATTATTAAGGGAGAAAAAAATCCAAACCTACATGGCACTTTGTGACCAAGAAATCCCCCCCCCTCACTTTAAAACATAAATGTTATATATCTAACTATGAAGTCTGATTTTTTGATTTTTTATGTAGCAGCAGGAGTTAGTGATTAGTGATTTCCAATTATTGTGAACACACCAGTTCACCACATTTAACCCAGTGCATTTAACCCATCACACGTGCACACGTCGAGCAGCGGGCAGCTATTAACAGCGCCCGGGGAGCAGTGAAGTGGGGACGGTACCTTGCTCAAGGGTACCTCAGTGGTGCCCGCACTGGTACTTGAACCTGCGACCTTCAGTCCTAACCACTAGGCCACCACTGCCCCACAGAAATTTTGCAGTCGAGATTCCTACATTTGGGGAATTCGCAAGGGTCAGCATGACCTAAGTGCAGCGGCCAAGCCTCATCTTGGGTGAACCACCTTCGTGATCATGGTGTCGCCCCTGCCAGGTAAGAACTTACTACTTTACCCATAAATTTAAAAACAAATTAAAAGAATTTTTGACACCTTTTGTTAGTCTTTTCCAAGGCATGCAGCAATTTTGCAGTGTGTTGTCACTTGATGATGATCTTGGTAACTGCTCTCGGAATACTATGTCCCTTGACTAAGATGGAATTTTAACTAGGTTCAACAAAACATGTTGAAACGTTAACATGTTCTATAACTTACACTACTCACAATAGGTTAGGGATATTTTGAGAGACTTAGTGAATGCAATACATATAGTATTTGTTTCGCTTTGGACAAAAGTGTCAGCCAAATGAATAAATGTAAAATAAATGTAAATGTTTCACTTCAGACATTTTTGGGATAGGGAGGCAATTGTATTTGGGTGATAGTCACACCTCATTTTGTGTTTTCCATGTAATGGTCTCATTGTGTACAGATGTGCCTTATATTGGGGCCAATATCAAAAGACAACCTTTCTCAATGTGGCATCAATTCAACATTCTGTGGGTATAAAATCTGGTATTGTCAGTAAGTCATTCCAAGTTCATCATTCAAACAGCCATGAACACAAGACGTCACTTAATGGACGAGCAGCGTCACGTGGACATGGCGCCTTTGGGTCGGTGGCAGACAGTCAGATGTTGCTCATGAACATGGTGTCTCTCAAAGTGTCATCAGCAAACTTGCATCAAGACACAGAACTACTGGCAGAGTTCAACATGGTCCCCAGGGTTTGCTTTGGTGGAGGAGGTGCAACAGTCTGGACAGGCATCACTAGTCAGTGTGAAAATAGATTTGGTTATTGTACATGGCTCAGTCACTGCACGTTCTTACCTCACCATACCATACCATCATAGAACCCATCATCATCCCCCAATTCCACCAGCACACCCCCAACTTTCTGTTCATGATGAATTACCAAGTGTATCAAAAAAATTCTTCAGGATAAAGTGAGAATGTCTGTATGTTGAGTGATGCAGCAGGACAATGACCCAAAACACTGGAGCAAGTCCACCACAGAATGGCTTCAGAAAAACCAAATGATGTGCAGGTCTAATCCACAGCTACAATAAGCACCTGGAGGTTATTGCTGACAATGGTTGGTCAACCAGTTATTAATTCCAAGAGATCACATACTTTTCCCACTAGCAACATGATTTGTATATGGTTGTTCTAATTAAATACATTGAAGATCTGAAGTTTATAAGATAAGATAAGATAATCTTTTATTGTCCCACAAGTGGGAAATTTCACAAATCTTTATCTGTTATTATTTTAGGCACATTATATTTGTCAATACCCTTGAATTAGATGAAGAACAGATCACATTTTTGACAAATTAATGCAAAAAAAAACATGAAAGTACAAAAGGTTCACATACGTTTTCTTACCACTGTGAAAGCATGTGTATTATGGCAGGGTGGCGAGGAGCAGATGAAGGGTAATTAAGAGATAGGGACAGGGATTGAGCTAGTGAATAGTGAATCCATTGGGGTCAATAAGGGCAGCAACTGTAAACCATTTTATTAATTAGGGTCTTAGTTTGGCTGAAGCTGACTGACAAGTGCAACCTCACCTGACACTGACTACAGTGTTTTCTATAATGTAGACATTCAAGAATGAAAACCGGTATCTGATCCAATGTTTGCTGTATTTCTGAATCGTATGTAACACTGCAGTTTACTGTGAATAATGGTATTTTGACCTATGTACAACAATTAATGAATTGATGAATTGATGACCTTTGTACTGTTGGAATAGCATCGCTGCTTCACTCTGGTGAGACACTTTTGACACATGAGCAGCAGATGGCAGCTGTGGGCATTGGTCAGAGAAAATCACACCATTAGGCTAAAAGTGATGTGCGCTACTGTGAAGGACAACAGAATTGTTCCAGATATTGCCTCTGTTAGTTTCTCTACCTTAGACTGGGTCAGACCAGAGCTACTGACACAATGAAGTGGTCTAGATGACAAGATGGCTCTAAAGACATAAAGGCACTTTATAGTAATTTTACATTTATATATTCATATGTGTTACTTTACTGTACTACATAATAGTTGGTGCTATGTCCTAAGGTCTTTACATTACTTTACATTCAAATATTTTCTGTTACTTTTGCAATTAAGTGACTCCTGTGCTCATCTCCCCTGAGTTTAAGCCACGTGTGGTGGAGCGGTTTGTCTAATGACGGGGGCAGGCGAGCGGCGCATGGGGCAGCTGTTCACAGAGCAAAGGCAGTGTGTGTGTGTGTGTGTGTGTGTGTGTGTGTGTGTGTGTGTGTGTGTGTGTGTGTGTGTATATACTCGTTTGTGAGACAGAAATGGGATGGCGTAGACACAAATAAGAGCTTTCACGTCTAGACCCAGCAAAATTTAACTAGAGGAAGAGAATGAGAAAGATAAACAGAGAGAAAACAAACAAAGGGGAAGACACACAGGGAGAGAGAGTAAGAGAGACCAAGAGATAGAGGGAGGGGAGAATGAGTAATGAGGAGATCTGCGGAGGGAAGAGAGAGACATCAGGACAAGAACAAAAATGGACTGCAACCATGGTGATGAAAAACGGAAACGGAAAAACAAATCTCCTCACCTCAACCAGCACCCGAAAAAACACACGAGCGCAACTGCTGAGATATGACAACAACAACAAACACGCACTACGAGAACTTGAGGCTACACATGATGGTAATTTTCGCTTCTCCACTACTGCTAAACCCTGTGATCCTTCTGGGCATTGTCTAGGATGATGACAGAAACCAAACCATGATGCAATGCAATAAAACATTCCTGCACTGCAAACCCACCAAGCATGATACCAATTCATATATAAAGAATTAATACATTATTCTATGATGAATTATTGAGGAGGAACTACTTCAGTGGTTGATAAGGGAAAAACATAAGCTTGCACAAGGAGTTGGAATTACTAAGTGGTGCTGCACCCCTGAATTAGCCCTCAGCCCAACCTGCCAACCCCTCCAACCCCTCACCCACCTTCAAATGTAGACAAAATTGGGTGTTACTTGCACACTCACAGTTTTATATTTGCCTACATTCAACTGTGTGAGATGAAAAAGCATTTGCTTCACCTCTACGTTCAGGTTCTCAGAAGATGAAACATAAGAACCAGAGAAAACGCAAAGGATTATATTTTATATTGAGTGTCAGATCATAGACTGTGACTTAATAATCTCCTGCAATATTTAATAGTAGAGGTTGGGTCAATTATGGCCTTAAATTTGCTCAGGTCCTAAAGTGGCAAAGCAATCCCACACCATTCCACTACCACCACCATGTTTAACAGTTGGTGTGGTGTTCACACTGTGGAATGCTGTGTTAGCAAAAGTAATGAGGTTTCTGCTTTCCACATTCAGATCATCAGTTCCAAAAGGTTTGGGGGCCATCAAGACATTTTTGACAAATGTAACAAAGGCCTTTATGGTTTTCTGTGTTAGCAGTGTTTTTTTCCTGCAACAGTCCACTGGATTTTATGCATTAATCCAAATTATCCCAATTCTAAAATATTTTTTAACAGGACCACAGGCTGGTGATGGACAACTTTATTGCTAAAATAAATGAAATGATGATTTATAAATAGAATACTCTGGTTATTGTTGTGTTCTCTTCAATTCTGTTTAAAGATCTGAAAAAAAAAAGAATGAAAAACATGCACAAGTAAAAGAAATAAGTAGAGGGCAAATATTTCATATTTAATTATTTAAATCATTATATTGTGAATCATACTCTGATTTATTAGTTCATTTGGCAAACATTATTGTCATAAATATTAAGTCACCAGTATATCATGATATAGTATGTAACACAGTTCTGTATGTAAAACATACTGACATAAGAAAAATAATTTTGGTAAATTCTATTTGAAATCTGCTTTAATAATGTGTAAATTAACAATGTTGCGGGAGCTCCTAACAAATGTTATATGTATAGTTCACTCTGAGGGGTGGACAGGTAACACTAATCAAAAATACTGAACTTTTGTATTTTTAGTCGCAATGCTAGTCAGCATCTGGACACACACGTGTGATAGTCTGTTGCTGCAAAATTATTCATGACCAATAAAATGCTACCAAACATGTGCTACACATCATACACAGCAGATTAACATCATGTGTTTAGTGTTTAACAGTGCTACAACATGAGAAAGCATTACACAAACTGGTTAAGTACTAATTACAGCACATTTCAGATTAAAATGTACATTAAAAACACATATTTGCCATGTGCTGGATCTATATTTATCAGTAAAGTAATTGTTACAGTGGCCAAAAGAATGTGGCGAGAGACCTGAACTAACTTAAGAGCCAAAAAAAAAGCAGAATCTGATACAGCTGTGTGACAGGACTCAGAGTCCAAAAATGACCTGAGGCAAGAAGCCTGGTACACAGAAGAAAGCCACATCTGTGTGGAGCCCAGCATTTCTTTGCGGGGTAATAGTACAAGGGAGAGTGGACGACTGACAGAGAGAGAAAGAGAGAGAGAGAGAGAGAGAGAGAGAGAGAGAGAGAAATGGGAGAGAAACAGAGAGAGAGAGAGAAAGAGAGAGAGAGAGAGAGAGAGAGAGAGAGAGAGAAATAAATATATTTATTTATATTATTATAATATTTAATTTACTATTATAATTTATTATTATTATATATTAATGTGTTATTCTTATTATTTATTTAGTCATTCATTCATTAATTTAATTGTTTGTTTGTTTGTTTGTTTGTTTATTTATATTTATTTATTTATTTAACTTATGTTGCTTATTGCTTGTTATTACTCGCTGTTTGCTTGTTTATTTCAATGCTGTTATGTTTGTTCATTGTTGG
>JBBIGC010000033.1:3530318-3541994 GCA_037576955.1 Lepidarchus adonis
CAGTATACGAGACAGAGAGAGAGAGAGAGAGAGAGAGAGAGAGAGAGAGAGAGAGAGAGAGAGAGAGAGATACCATAAGTTTTGGTATATGTGTACTGTACAATCTCCAATCTTTGGCCTGCACTTTTATACTTATACTTTTATACTTATATTTCAGATGAACAGTCTCTAATTATTGCATATGTAAAGAGCGCCAAAATATATTGAAAAAATGCTACATTCTGATAATGTCGAAATTCTCGACAAATATTTCGAATTGAATGGCTTAGACCCTTAAAATGACGGAATGTGTTTTGATTAAGCGCTTTTATGCCACGAGCTTCTTTTTGGAAAAGGGTCAAGCTCAATGAAAAGGCACGAGATTCACTGAAATCACTTCCTACTTTCAAACAAATTGAACAATACAGTGTAAGTCTGAAAGAAGCTGCCTTTAGTGTGCAGCACTTGTTGCACTGCTCAGTAAATATGACCTGTTGTTCAGATGGATTGGCCTGCTAAGTAGACACATCCGCTGTTGAAAATAAGTCCTCTGCAGAGCTAATCCATTTAAACCAAAACTAGTAATTGCATTTGGCAGAATTATCCCTCCATGATGGCAGGCTCGGTCGTCAGGCGGTTGTTTGGTGAGAGTCTTCCCTCCATTGAAGCTCTAATCTGATTTCTATTGAAGCTCGCTTTATTGGTGGGCTGATCCAGAGGCGACAAAGCGAGTCCAAGCAGCGTATAAAAGCTGCCTTTGTATGCGGTTCACCTGAGCTGGACTAAGCCGTTTCCTTTGATCCAAAGATCGTTACCATAGAAATGAGGTTTCCGCATGGGATAACGTTTTGAACTTTAGTTCTATTCCACTAAAGTTGTTTCACTGAAATTAGTTAGAAAACACACTGTCATGTGAACACAACTGCAGTCTTTCAGCTACATTCTCTAGCTCTGCTAGTGTGTTTTATTCTTTCTTTAATATTAATCATGTACATTTAGGCACCATTAACTCCAATATTGGTGTACCCCATACTCTAAGAAGGTCAAGCTACACACTGCATTTTGCAAATAATACATTCAGATTAAACAGCAGAACTTTATTATAATGCAGTTGCATTTTATGTAAAAAGTCTTATAATCTGTTTGACTGTGATGTGCACACTGCATGCATAAGGTTCAGAGGAGTTCAGAATATAACAGATGGTTTGTTACATGCCCTGGTGGTTTGAGTCTCACTATTTAGCCAAATAACATTTAACAGTTGTGAAGCCTCACATTTTGTAGTAAACAGATTATGGTCACTGCTCATAATGTCTAAATGAAGATCTGGAGGGAATTCTATTCAGCATATTGAAGTTAGGTGATCAAAGTCACCATCACCTGCTGCTATGTGCAAGCAGACAAAACGTATGTTTGCTGGTGTGAGTGATGTAAACTCTGAGTACAAAAAAACTATACAAAGCATTTGAGAGGTGCATTCATGGCAACTGATGCTGCTTTTTTATTGCTGTGTTAAGTCAAAATAAAAAATGTGTCACAAAACAAATCTGAAGATATTCATGGTGTGATTTATTGTATACTAAAAAGTCATTTGAGTTATGTCAAAGAACATATATATTTTTTAAAAAGTGAGTATGAAGCAGTATAAACATCTTCCTTCATATTTAAAACTGGTTCTTTAAATCTTTAAAGAGTTGTTCACCAAGTTATTTTATTACATTGATCAAAGGATCGAGGCAAGATTTTGAAGGGAAGATACTATATATTGAGGTTTTCTGACAAACAAAACAATACGAAATAAATTATTAATTCTACCTGAGACCCCCATAAAAATAACTGAAGCCCAGCTTCCTCTGTTAATCTTATAAAATATGGTTTAAACTAATGACATATAGATTGAATAGAAAAACTTGCTAGTGTTTAGTGTATAATTGCTGTTAGGAGAGGCTGTAAAAGACTGCAGTTAAGATTAGAGCAGAAAGCCTAATGTGCTATTTGCAAGTCAATGTGTTCTTCTTGCAATCCATTTGCAGCATTTTGCACATATTAAAAGATAACAATGAGTTGTGATGGAGCATTGCCTGACTGAAAGTCTGCAAATGTGTAACCTGTTTGCAGCTTGCAACACTACACATTCACACAAAATCTGAAGACGAAACCTCTCAGGAAGTGAATGGCTAGCTAGACGGACCATTTAAAGGTAAAAAAAAAAGAAAAAGTATTCAAGAAAACATCCACTGAAAGGTTTATTCTGCCAATACTAAAAAACAGTCTACACTGCAAGAAACCAAAACTTTTTTCAAAGGAAGAATTGAACACATAGCAAAACTAAATGCTAAAGAGAAAAACATAATACAAATGTTGTGGCATTGTAGCTAACCCAAAATATATGATAAACCATATTTGAGACATATGTTTTAGCATATTGCTAACATAGCTGTTTATTTAGAGTAAAACATACAACTCTATAACTCTTGAGTATTCATACCTTCAGAGTCATTGGCAAGTTTTGTAGACATTTGTATACAGAAGTTAAAAAGAGTCTCCTGCAAACTGTCTTTTCTATTTACAAAAAAAGCTTGAGTCCTACTGATGCTGAAAGGTATACTCTTCTACAAAAATATATACATCTCCATAAAAATGCATGTGTGCACATCTGAGCACAGGACACATCTGTGATACAAACAGATTTCATTGCCTCTTAATATCAAAATAAAGATTTCAGTTTCTAATGTACAAAATCAACATATTTACATATGCTGCACATTTACAAGTCTCTGGTCCAAGTCTTTGGCTGATCATATGCATCAGTCATGTGGATGGTTTGTTCCATGGTTGCTGGATTCATGATCATTATAAACAGCTGAGAATTCAGTCTGTTAAAGATTGTGGATAGAGTCTTTGTAGTTTTGTATTTTCTTTTATAGGCCCCCAGGAAAATATCATTGCGTCTATTGTGGCCAAGGCCTCCAGACGGGATCAGCAACCATCAATGTTTGTTTAGTGGTGGGAGTCATCTTGTTTGTGGGCTCATATATGGCAGTTCTTTGAGAAAGTTTGGGTTGGTCCAGGGCTGTACAGGGACTGGTTATCTCCGTAAGTGACTGCTGCAAAGGTGAGTTGCTTTCTTGTGTAAGGTGCATCAGGCTACCATGGTGGAGCTGGCTTGCAGAAACTAGATGACTTTGGCTGGAATGGTCCTGTATGTTCTGTTGCAAAGTTCCACATACATTCTCCAGGCCTTCCTCCATCTCTTGGTTCTTGCTTGAAATGAACTGGCTCACTCTGAGGAGACAGGTTCTCATACCATTTTGGTAGCTTCGATGACGCTTGCATGGAGATGCTATCTCATCATCATAGTCAGCGTGTCCTCGTTTCCCTCTTTTCACTGAATAAGGGTGAGGTCGCGATTGTTGCTCAGCCCTCAGGAAATTGACAACACTCTCCAAGATTTCAGCCTTTTCCACTTTGGGATTCTTCAGTTTCTTTAAGGAAAGACAGTGAAAAATCCCCAAAGTTAATTACATATTAAATTGAATTAGTATGGTTAGAAAAAAAATCATTAATTTGACATTAAGTTCAGGACTTACCTCATTGCATGTGCTCTCCAGTAACAGAAGCCTCAAAGTTTCCAGGCTGTGGTTGATACGGTCTCTTCTCCGTTTCTCCATCAGTGGTTTTGGAACCTGAAGAACATATACATCATCAAAATGTTTAACATGAGCCAAATGTTGAATCTAGTTTTCTTGAGGGTCTAACAGCAATATCAGATATTTACATTAAAAATCTGTGATGTTTTGAAAATTTTGGTTTCTTACTCGTCTAAGCGTTTCTTTTTGCTCCTGTATTCCAGTAGACATGTTGCTTCCACCTGAAGGCAAGCAGTAAATCGATAAGCCTTACATCAGATATTTAGCAACGATGGGCAACTCTGTGCCCACAACTCATATTAAACTGTCAGACCACACCCAAATCCCCGCCCATGAGCTTTCCAAGCCAATGGCAATTGAGTAAATGTAGGACGTCTAAGCCATCAGGCAATGATTAACGGTGAGTACAGTTCTTACCAATAAGATTTTCAAACCAATAGCAATGGAGGAAATTCATTAGACTATGTAGCGCCACACCCTTTTATTAAAATCCTTCTACTGGCTGAAGGAACTAGCTTTGATCGCCAACGATGATTGGAACTCAGTTAAGTGAGACAATGAGCCTTTTGGTGTCCTACAGAGACCCATTAACAGATGTATAGCCGTAATGTGGGAAGTAAATGAGACATTTAAAGTGACTACGGGACGATTGTTTGTCGTATGGATACTTTCGGGAAAATATTGTTTTCAAAAATAGCATTTGTATAGCATTAACTGTACGATATTACTAGGGTCAAACTAGCAGACTCGTTCAACGGTGGAAACATGGCTGGGATGGTTGCATTTAAATCAATTATTTTGGAAGCTGACACCCTGATGTTTCCAACTGGCTTATCCATTCCATTGATTATCACTTTAATGCTTTGGGGAAATCTCCTAAATAAATAAATAATGTTATTATGCTTTCTGCCCTTCCAACTTGAAAAGCCTTTATGTGATTATTTTGGAAACTGACATATTTGGCTGTTTGGCTTGGGTGCTCTTTCTTTCAGACAGATCAGCATCGGTTAGGTCAATTGCACGGAGTTCCGATCTCCTCCACATTCTCATGATTCATCATGTGAATATTTCAGCTACTTGATCGGATTACAGGTTTTAAACCTCGTTGTGGTTTTTTTTTTCCAAAACAGGTGGAAAAAGAGGGTTCTTTGTGTTTGCCATGTGCTCATTCGCTGGCGCGTGCTCTGAGGCCCGACAGTGGTTAAAGTCTTGTTCTCCAGCTTTTTGAGCAGCATGCACTGGACAGCCAGTGTGAGATTATATAAAGCGGCCAGTCAGAAGCCAACTGTTTATTTAAGTTTTAAGCATTAAACAGACGAACCTCTTTATTTTCACTCATTAAATAAATAATTTTGAAAAAGGCTTTAGGAGAATGTCCCACATTCATCCTGACTTTACAGGAGATTACTTGAATAATTTATGCTAAAAAGGTGCAAAAGGCGCAACGTATTAGCATAATACCGATTAAAACTGGCAACAAGTTAATACTTCAACATACAAGATTCTTAAGAACAAAAATAACTCAAATGTTGTAGTTGTTGTTGTTAAGATGTTTTTTTGGTTTGTTGTTTTTTTTTTAATAAAATTGATGCGATATATAATTTAATAACCCATTTTAGATACATATGGATAAGGACATAATTATATTAACACGCAGTGTAACCTGACAACCTCAGAGCTATTTCAGCCAAACTAACCGCTCCAATCTGATAACAGTGAATAAAAAAACAATACATTTAATAAAGAGATGTTGTAAAATTCTTGTATGGAGATGCACAACATGTTCAAACACATCACCCATTATTGCCTTCAGTTTTGGTTAATCGCTTTGAAATTGGTTGAATTTTTCTCTGAATGGCAGTTTGTGAAATGAACAAAAACAAAATGCAATGTTTGTTATCGATACATGTTGCCAGGGTTAAGACAATGTGGGTTAAAATTATTACAATGGACCCATATAACATTATTTTTTCCAATATTATATTCTTTCGTTGGGCCTAAAATTACATGTTGAGATGAAGCACAGTTCATTTACAATGGAGCTCTTTCTAGAAGTGTGTATTGTAATAAAAACAATGATAGTTCAGATATTGAAATGCATTAGTTGCAGGATCTTCTATAGATGAATGTCATGTTCCTCTTAGGGGGCGAATCGACATAATTTCTTTAGAATAATTGTCAATATGTTATTGGAGTAATATTGAGTAAAAAAAATTGCTTTATGCCCACCTCACCTCAGAGGGCGTTTTGCATTAATTTATATAAGCAAGAGCCACATGGAATTATGAAAGTATATGACATCGTAGACGGAAAATCCTGATAAACAGAAGAAGCGATGGCAAACGTAATATGAACAAGACTAAATCTTCGACCTTCTGACCTGGACTATAGTGAGGTGGGTTTTGTGCTGCCCAACTGGCCCTAAAAAGTTCACCAGGAGTCCACATTCCCACCACACGAATAAAACGCGCGGTAAAACTGTTAGTTGCACGGGTCTGGGTGAGCAAAGTCACACTTATGGTTGGTTCCCACGAAGAAAATAAAGGATGCTTCCAAAATGTATCTTTAATTATGAATACAAATCACGTGTGTGGCAACTTCCCAGGGAAACTTCAAGGAAGGCCTGGAGATAAGGCCTGTTTCTAGAGTTTATTATTTTGAACAATTCTTTTGGGTCAGACGGTGAAGGTTACGAATCAGCATGTATCTGAGGCAACTGTCGTCAAGTCGTTCTCACGTAACACAGTCACACGCCAGCACACTTAACAGTGTGGTGCGAAGCGTTTGGGCATCACACCCTTGAGCACATGGACGACCGTTTTCCTTGCAGCCACGTGCGAAAGCCAAGACTTTCATCCACAATCTTTAGACTACAGAGACAAACACCATCGGCTATAACTTCGCAGTTTTTAATTACAGAAAATTGTACAATTTTACCAGACACTACATTTAAACATTTGGCCACGACAGTATTCAGAAAAACCTCAAAATTTTGGTGCAGATTCCAAAAAACGTTCCCAATTATAGTAATTTTACACCTTAATTTTAAGGTGTATTTTAATAAACAGCTTTGCACAGGCATTTACTAACGGAGCTCTATATACGCTACATAACAAGTGAAATAAACACCCAACGTCTTCAAAATCTCTTTCATTAAAATGCCATAGCATTGTGAATTATTCAAATTTCCATATTAGTTCAATACTATACGATTTACAATTAAAACCATATTATGTCTTTAAGCGTTCTTCAGGGTTTCAACAGTACTTCGCCAAGTCCCGCCTCCTGCTGTTGGATGGGCTAGTAATTGCAGCAGTCCGCGTTTCTCAGCGTTAACTACAGGTCAAAATCTGCATAGAAGGCAGGATTCTTTTGGCCACGCCCCTCCCTTCAACAAAGTAGATGCATCCACACGACGCTGTTTAAATTTCAGTCTGCTTTCCTTCGCCTCACTTTGTTTCACTGAGACCTGACCGAAAAGCCACACCTGTTTTGATACTTTTACTACTTTTTCCCAACTTTTGAACTTCGACTATGGCCAAGACAGAAAGCACGAGAAGGGTATGTTTCATTTATATCTTAAATGAAAATCTATATACTGAGAAAATCTTTATTTGAATCGTTTAGGTTACAAGTCCAGGCATGTCTAGCACAGTATGGTAGTTCCCCTCTTTAAATATACTCACTAAATCTTACAATGTACAGATGAACTAAATCAAGTGTTTAGATCACACATTTGTGTTGGGCACTGGTCAGGACTTCAGCACAACTGGTTTAAGTCTATTGTGACACTTGGACGCTGGTGCGTAAACCAGATGTAGAATTAGAGTTACAGTAACAAACGTTTGTTTGTTGATAGACGTTGAAGCCAGTGATAGAGAAGAAAAGAAGAGACCGAATCAACCACAATCTAGAGGCGCTCAGAGCTCTGCTGTTCAGGAGTACTGCAGACACGGTAAGACAACAAGCAGTATTATTTCTTCTGTACAATTCTTCCTTATGAATAATTTTAATTTCTGATCATTGTAATAAAGTTTTTAATTCTCTGTTTCCCTCTCTTAGCGTTTACAAAACCCTAAACTGGAAAAAGCAGAGATTTTGGACCTGGCTGTTCAGTATATAAGAAAGAACACATGCAGAAAGTCAGATAGGAAAGGTATATTATTTTTATTGTACTCTATGTAAATTATAAATGAAACATATGTGCAAATAATGAAAACCCATTTGAATTCAAATAGAAGTTATATTGTTTTATGGAAATATATGCTCATTTTGACCAAAAGTGAGAATTAATGTAAAATAAAAAAATAATCACTTAATAGAATTTCATACCTAATTAAGTTGATTGGCAAAATGTCAGGAATATGAAATGATTACTTATAAAATAATGTCTTTAAAAAATCAAAACAAAACATTTTGTGCTATATGACATGATTTTCTATCATGAAATGTTTGTTGCTGAACCCCATATTACAGTCTGAAACCATATAAAAAAGAAACAACAAACATGACAAAGATGTTTTGTCATCTTCTGTAGGGTCTAACACACTGATTATAGATTATGGTCATGTGATAAACTCTTATGTGTTCAGACAAATCAAAATTTCCCTTTTTTGGAAATCATGAATGCCACTTCTTCTGGGTTGAAGAGGAGAGGGACCATCCAATATGTCATACACGCACAATTCAAATGTGTTTCTTAAACGGAGTAGAATAATTTGTGGAAATAACATTGGTACATCTAGGAAGTCAGTATTCATGCTAAATGATATGCACAGGTTTTGGGGAAACACATGGTAATATTCACATGTCTTTTTCAAGAAGGACATATTTTTCAACAAGATCAGACGAAACCACATTCTGCAAATGTTACAACACCATGTCTCTAGTTGGAGCCTGGGAACTAAAGTGGTCAGATATGCCACCAGAAATATCACAAAAAAAAGATTCATAAAGATTCATACATTGTTGAGCTGCTGAAATCCTATATCAGATAAAAATGGGACACTTTCACTTTCAGAAAAGTTTCCTGGTGATTAGAATCAAATTAAAAGAAGAGGAGATGCAACACTGTTGTAAGAATGATGCTGTCTCAAAATATGTTGCTGGTATTAAAAAAGAGTATACCATTTCCAAAAAACAAAACAATTTCTTAGTTTTAATTTCACATTTTATCTCTGTGCATTTTTCAATTAAATATGCAACTTATATGATTGCATAACATTTTTCATAAACAGAATACTATATTGTATTATATACTTTATTACAGTTGTTTAATTATATAAAAACGCAACTTCCTCTCTTTCTGCAGTGTCTACTACTCATGCCAACATTGAAGCAACTCAAACCAAAGAACAAAGACCCGTCTGTGGGACACACGTCCAACAGTGTGTTTCTGAATTCACCTCCTTAATGGGCCAGGTGCACCCATCCGAGAGAGAGACAGTTCTTCAGAGACTTGAATTCTGTCTGGACAGCTACCATGACTGTTATGCCAGAGCAAGGGGAGAAACTGACACCAATTCAGTTACTAGTCTTACTAAGCTCTGCTCAGCATCATCCCACAACAAAGACCCAACCTTCTCAGAGTCTTTATTACTTGGCTATAAGTCTACTAACAAAAATAACATTGTCTTTACTGTTTTATCCTCAACAGAATCCCTCTCCCCTCCACCCTCTCCTGTCTTCTCCTCCACTTCCTCTTTCAGCACCTCTCCTCCATACTCATCATCTGTTCCCTGTCACCCACCATTTGCTCTTTCTGGGTCTCCTCCCTCTTCCAATCTTCCCCCCTCTTTTTTTGCAGTGCCATTTTCTTTCTGTAGTTCAAGTGTGCCCCAGGTTTTGCCTTCTCATGTACCCAGAGACCTTCATACACCACCCTCTCCCAAAGTGGATATGAAAAGAGAAATGCTTCCTGTCCCAAGCCAGTCAACATGGAGGCCATGGAGCTGAAATGGTGTTGAACCCTTGTTTGGCATCTCTGTAAATGTCTCATCCAGACTTCCATTCCTCTTGCTTATAACTTTCCATGCCATTACCAAAAATAAGCCTTAGGGCATAATGGTATGTGATGGGATGAGGTGGGAGGAATGTTCCTTTGTAGACATGATTTGAAATCAAAGGAGGATGGTTTTGCTACTGTTGACTGTTGTATTGTCAGCAACATTTTTTGCATCTACTTGCTTTGTCTATTTATTGATCTAAATGTGGATGCATCTAAATCCCTGTCTACTTTTTGGGACTCATATGCATAGGATATATATTCAATGTATATATTTTTGTAGAAATATAACTATTTTCTCATACAACACTTCTACTTTATATTTTCCTTTATTCTTATGCATATTTTATAGAAATTACTAAAATAAAATCTTGATACAAAAAGCTCATTGTTTCCTTTTTGATTCCTATATTAACAGTTGTAATTTTCCTTATGGTCACATAATTTGGAAAGTTGCACATTGTTAGTGGACACCCACACCTCTGTGAAATACATTACTGTTCTAATTATTTGAAATTTATTGCTGCTGTTTCAGTAAAAGATTTGCACAGTGTATACTGAAAAGAAAAACATTAATGTAATTGTTTTGAAAGCTCATAAATACAGTCAAAACTCTGACCCCTACATTGGTGAGAGACGGGTTGGTGAGCTATCAAAACAGATTAAAAAGTGGCTCTTTCACTTAAAACAGCTTCAGTAATGGTCACATTTTGCAACCTAGCAGACGAAACCACATTTCCAGCTCTCCTTAAAACTCAGAATTGCTCCCTGTTCCAAGCCAGGCAACATGGAGGCCATGGAGCTGAAATGGTGTTGAGAACCCTTGTTTGGTATCTCTGTAAACGTCTCATTCAGACTTCCATTCCTCTTGCTAATCAGGTAGTTAAGGTTTCCTGAGCCTTTAAATGGTCTCAGTCTGGGTCAAGAGGCTACACAATCATGGGGAAGACTTTGTGGGAGATTCACAAGGAGTGGACTGAGGCTGTAGTCAGCACATCACAAGCCAGAGACAACATCAGAAGCATCTTCTCTAGACTAGAGAAAAAAAGCACTGGACTGTTGGTCAGTGGTCCAAAGTCCTCTTTCCAGATTAATGTAAATTTTGCATATTATTTGGAAATCAAAGCTCCAGAGGAAAAGTGGAGAGGCACAGAATCCACGTTGCTTGAAGTCTAGTGTGATGACCCAAAAATGTAGATGACCTTGAGGTTTACACCTCAGCAATGCCACAGGCTGATCTCCCTCATGCACATTGATGCAGTAATTCATTTAAAAGGAGGCCCAACCAAGTATTGAGAGCATAGAATTTAACCTACTCATTAAAAGCCTGACAAAAATCCTTTAAAAAAATTATATTTTTTGAGATTGAGATCCTTTGCAACAACACACTAAATTTATCTCGGGTGCCTCACATTTCTCTTGATTACTGCTGAGATGTTTCTACACCTTGATTGCAGTCCTCTTGTGGTAAATTAAATTTGATTGGGTATGATTTGCAAAGGCACACAGCTCTCTATTGCAGGCCTCATAGTCAATAATGCATATCTGAATAACAACCAAGCCAAAGGTCTAAAGAGGTCAAAGGATATGCCTGCAGGCATACCATTTGGAATAGAGGCCAAACAGTTTGATAGACCAGGGAACCTTATTGCTCACATTGTTCTAAAATTGTTGTAGAACCATTTAGCTAATTAGCTAAATGTCCCACCAGTTGTTTCTTTTTACTACCACTTAACTTTCCAGCCTTTTGTTCCCAACTTTTTTGAGAAGTGTGATTGATATCAAATTAAAATGAGGTAATATTTATCAGGTAGTAATAACATGTATTTATTTTAAAATTTGATATGCTTTCTGTGTTATATTGTAAATGCAACAGTGTGTTAGATTTGCAATCATGGCATTCTGTTTTTATTTATATTTTACACAGCAACCCACGTTTTTTTAATATTGGATTTGTATTATCCACCTTGAATTTTATCAACACACAAAAATGTTCTGCACGTAGATTTTATTGCAACATCATTTTCGCTCTGCTCTGTTTAT
>JBBIGC010000033.1:3544725-3564107 GCA_037576955.1 Lepidarchus adonis
TGAACATGTCCTTCGTTTGTCTTTGCTGCCATCCTCTGGTCACGTGAAGCACATTTACAGAAAGTTAATAAATCGGTAAAATTGCATAAATACCATTAAATTCTGTTGACCTCTCAGAGTAAATATACATGAGTTATAATATCACAAAGAAAAATTATAAACATTTTAGGGCGCCATGTTTGGTCAGATGTCCTGGCTTGGTTGTTATCTGATTGGTGCTTGTCACACTTCACATTGGTTAGAATAAATATAAAATGTACACGTGTATCTATAAATTATGTATTTAACAGTGCACAAATTCTACACTGTTATTTGCAAAAAAAAAAACCCAATCACCAACCATCATCAAAATCAGCAAAAAAAAATAATACTATCACAAAAGGAAATATTTTTATACAAATCTGAGCCATAATGTTTCAACTAGAATCTAATGCACCACTTCAGCGTCATGGTCAGCAGAGGGCAACATCTGATAGAAAAAAAAATCGTTTCAGACTCCACCTGGGTTCAGCTTCCTCTAGGAGCTGAGTGCACCCAAAGACATAGAGCTCAGCATTGTTACCCACCTGAGCAGCTTTCTGGCGATAAGCCGAAGACGCATGACTTCTCTCTCTTATAAATGTCAGTATTTCTCTCGCACTCTTTCAGCTCTGGATAAGTGTGCACCCTTCTCCTTATCTGCTGCTCACATCTCTATTACACTGCCTGAATATTTTCTGTGCGAGGCACCAAGGGATTTGGCTGGAGAAAACAGAGTCTCTGACATGATAGAACATGTCTTTGGATAATGGTTATTTTTTTCTCCCCCCTCACCCTTCTCCCTCGTCTTCTCTCATCTTCACATTCAAGAGCGTCTCTCTGTACTAGTGCCACTACATCTGAGGTGGCCATTGTTCATTGTGAGGGAAACAAGCAGGCTCATATAAAGGCCGGTTCTGCTGTTCTACAATGTCTTTTCACAAGGACAGTGATGAACAAGAAGGGGTACAAATTAAAGATCTACACTGGCTGCTCCATAACAACAAAAATCACTTCCATAAAATTTACAGAACAACCTCTGAAATCCCCTTAGGTGTCTGTTTAGAGATGATCCTGTTAGTCATAGCTGTGTTAACACTGACTGCAGCCCATGCATTCCTGATTTGGCCTAAACAGGGAGGGGAGTGACTTAAAGAAAACATTGAGGAGGATCCAGCCCTGGAGATGTCATTGCTTTTGTCATGGTTTATTGGGTTCGGAGGTAAATACATTTGTGTTGGCATATCTCTAAAGCAATTTGTTGAGGCAGAGCGGCTGTCAAACACATCACACGTGCACACACTTGTACTTGCTGATTCCCTCAAAACACACACACATTCACAGGCATGCATACACAAACATTACCATCCCATTTACTTTTTCTGTATCTTCAATCTAGTGAAACTGTCTGGAACTCTGATAAGCTCTTATGGCTGCAACCACCAGATTTTCTTACAGTAGCCCGTAGACCAAAGTGGGTAGAAGAGGCAAATAAAGTGATTCATGCTTTATCTTTTCTTTCAGAATAATGATTAATTTCACATTAACAGACTGTAACCAGGAAATGCTGATTTTATGCCATTGCCAATGGCCCTTCAAGGATTGTGGCAAAAGGTGCGGAACACACCCAGGTTTGGAAGGCTTGCATACTTTAACCTGCAATCTCAGTCTAGTCAAATAAATACAACTACAGGTATTCAACCTTGTTATTTTAAAGCAAGCTAAAGCAGATCTTTAATTATAAATTATTCCGACTTCCTTGTAAAGCTGGCAGGTCTAGTTAATAGAGCAAAGGAGTACATTTCATTTCCTCATTCTGCAGACCCACATCTTTCTGTAATGTGAAGGCCTAATGAACTACAGTCAAATGTGTCCCAACACAATTGATTGGGAGAGAGTATGGAGGGCTTGTAACACCCCCAGTTTCCCCAATCAGAAAGAAGTGATACCGTTCACAGAATGTAGGGGGTTCTAGATAAATCAGAGGATACTATGCCCATTCTTATTTCTTACATGAGCCAAATCGAGTAACTTTAACTGTCAACTGACCAACACATCACCCACATCCATAAGGTTAAAATGGTTTCATTTTCAGCTTAGATGAATAAATGTGTCTTTGGCATACTTCACTGGCTGTTATAACCTACCCCTGTAGTGGAAGTCTTCTTCTTTAACAGAAACTTGCATATTTTGAAAGCAAGCAGATATGTTAAACTCTATAAAACGATATCCCAAACCACCCTTGAGTAGTACATATTAAAAAATAACACTACCCTCCATATTCTCCTTTGTAAAACGTAATATAAAAGGTTATAATGATTAAAACAAACCAATTAATATACCATTTGATTTCACATTGAGGTTTCTAACATGGCCTTGGTACTGGACACAATGACACTCAGTCAGGTTTGCTGAGTCAGCTTTCTGAGCATATAGTATTTGTTCAATATTGATGTTATACATATACAAGTGATGCACATCCTAGAAGTAAAATACACTTTCATGTGAACATACTATGTGATAAATTGTCCCCACTGTAGGTTTTGCTCAGTCATTATGTAGAACAGGATAGTTGCTACTGATCCAGTCGAGAATTTTGTGTGGAGTTTCATTAGCTGGGGTAACTAACTAGCTGACTGAAGAGATAGTTTCTGGATGCGGTCTGGCTGGACACAGTGTAGGAAGACACTCAAGAATGTCGATCTGTCGCTACCCACGGCTAAATACCATTTTCCCCTCTTTCATTTCTCTTTTTTCTTCTAGCAAGGGGGCTTTGAAGTTAGTACAGAAAGAAGCCCGGACTGTAGCAAATTATCCACAGACTGGAGCATTTTTCACATAAGTCCTGAGAGGCGGGTGAGCCACTTTTCCTGGCGGCCTGGCCGAGAGCGTTTAATCTCGAGCCACAGGAGACAGCAGCGTTGACAGACTGACAGCATGGCTGGACACGCTTCCAGGGTGCAGTGATGGATATGGCAGCCCTCAGAGCAGGGCCACTGCCCATGCATCACCACACAGGTAAACACAGGACACGCTTTCACCTTTGCTCAGACACAGAACTCGGACCCACACCAACTTCATGCTGACTTTAACCACTAAAATGTCTTCATATGTCAGAATCCCAATCCTATTACTCTGTACCTGTAAAACAGGGTAGAACGATTTATAGAGGTGGACAATGAAAGACTGGACCTGCAGATGAGTTAAATTGATACTTTTGGCAAAAATGTTGTCACCTGGATTCCAAGTGTATTACATTCCAAGACTGCACTCCATTGGAGAGGGCATGTTTGGGGTCTTAAGTTTTAATGTTGTACTGGATCTATAATTCCTTAATCATCATAAACTTCCGTCATATGAACCATCTCAAGTAATACATTTTCATATCCTGTTGTGGAGTGTATGATATACTATGACAAACTGATAAGTAAAATAGGACAAAAGTGCACAAAAATTCAACAGTAAGCCGTTTGGGTCCCAAATTCTGGCCCCGGAAGGCATGTGTCAAACATTGTTTGGTGCTTTACTTGTTCAGACACACATGGTTCAACTCACCTGTTAACTTCCACATGTAGTGTGTGTGTATGAGGAGGGAAAACACACACCAAACTGTGTTAGACACTGGTCATCTAGAGCTGGAGCTGGGGAACCCTGCCATATGATGTCAGAAACCAGCTTGAGGTTACTTCATATCTTCAGTACTACTGAGATGACTGGGTCAAACCTTTTGCAGGATGCTAACTGATGAGGAAAGTTTTCATTGATCACTGCAGTGGCTTTGCAGCTGCAGGGCTAAAGTAATGAAACAAAAGGTACGTTTTCAGCTACAGGTCAGAAATTCATTAGGCCTTTTAAAGCCTTTACACATATAATGCAATGCTTGTGTATGAAGCCTCTTACTTGCTTTCACATTTGGCACGTTCTGGTTAACTTTTCACCCTTTTACAATAGAAATGTTTTTGTGGGGAAGTTTAGCAGAATGTTAGTCATATCAGAGATCTCATAAAATGTCTTAATAGCTGCTCATAGAAGCAAAGTGGTAATTCAAAGCCTAATGTAAGCAAGGGCTCTCTCCCAGTTTTGTAGGCAACAGTTAATAGATAGTGTATCCGCCTCCAGTCCCCTATAGTCTAAACAAAGACTACTTAACAATAGCTTTGGAGGCCCAGCATTGTGGTATTCAGATGCTATTTTGGCACTTTGATTCTGTTGAATCAAGACTTTCAATAGCCTACTGTACGATTCCTCTGTATTAATGTTCAGAGGTTATTGTTATACAGGCTTACATTGACGTGCAAAAATAAAACCCTTTCATAATGTTCAATGCTATTATTTTCCTTCTAAATGGAATCTAGATAGAATCAAGAATATGGAGTCTTAATTGTCTAGTGATGACGAGTGAACAATTTAAAATGGGGTCCAACTTGAATTATTCCTCATGCTTCTGTAGCCATAAGGGGTGGTTAAAGTGTATGAGTCATGCCCTGAGGTTGTGTGTTAGCTGAGCAGTCTCTTAGGTGTCTAGAAGCCAGTGGTCCTTGCTAGGTTTCTGTGACCCACCTCCCCCCAACTGTGGGTGGGCTGTGACCCAGCTAGCCTGCAGCCATGCTGGGCTAAAAACCTCTGCACTCTGCTCTTGTAATCCTTTAGGATGCACTTCGGCTCAATCAAGAGGTTATACCCCTCTCTCTCTTTTCACTTCTTTGTAAAATCAGGAAGAACTTAGCATGTCAAAGGTTGACGCCAACAAAACTTATCGCAGTTAAAAATAGCGAGTTATTTCTGTTGCGTCTATAAATACAAGCAGAAAATAGTTTTGATCTGGCTGAAGCTCTTGTGTGGAACACATTAAAGTAACTTACAACTACGCTGATACATCTGAAACACATATGTCTTGTCATTATATAATTACACTTTTATGATTCTAATTTATTTGTAATTATTAAACTAAACCTAAAATAATCTGTCACTAGCATGAAACCTGTAGAAACACATTTGATAGCCACTTTCTGACCACAGCAAAGAAATAGTCAAATTAATGAAATAGCCACAGGTCGTACATAAGTGTTTAATGTTTATGTGTGTCATTACCTAATGGCTATAGAAAGCAAACAAAACAACATTTCAAGCCAGCTCTGTACTTTTATCACCTGCAGCTACAATTAAAATATGATATACAAAAATTTGTGGTTACATCACTGGAACCTTTTTCATGTGCATATTTTCTGGAATATACAGTAGCAGAATACAGTTGGACACATATTAAATGCTGTACAGTAATACAGGACTGCCTACAGCAATTTTCAGTGCAACAGTGTGTGTTCGTGCATGTGTGTGTGCAGGGGACTGTGGGCCGTTTATTGTTGTTATTGCTGTGATCTTTATGTTTTATTCTCTGTTAGTGTTGAAGTAGTTAATGTGGATTGGGGGTGAGATGGGGGGTTAATAGTGCACCGTGCTAAGCATCGTCAGTGTGGTTGTTCTTGGCACATTTCATATGTGTTTACTGCTGTGGTGGTACTTGACTGAAAGAGCATTTCTATCTGGAGCAACATTTCCTAAATGCTTTACTGTGATGTGAGGCAGCCACGAGAAAGACTGGTGTTAACTATATGCCTGCTGCTCGTTAGTGCATGTTGCCGGCTGTTAATAAAGCACAGTGTTGTTTAATTTAGCCTCTACAGCCTTGTTACATGCATGAATTCCAACTTATGTCAAAATTTGTCTTAGGTTGTGTTCCATCCTTCTCAGGTCAACACCAAACAGCAAGACAGTAGAACAAGGAGCAGTTAGTTTTATGAGTTACAGGTTGTTTGAGGGACATCTAAAAATCAAATCTGTACGGCAAAGACATAAAAGTCAGTTATTAATTTTGGTGCACACTATCAACCAATAAAATAATTAAAAATGGTATGGGAGTAGAGTCCAAAAACGTATGAATATGATTTAGGTTAACGTAAGGATCATCACTCTTCTCAGAGTCTCCTCAGGAGTGTGAGTGAGGGAGGATACAATGGTTTGTTTCCATGGTAGTAGAACTGGTCCCGAAAGCAAAAAATATGGACATTCAGTTGCATATATGGCAACTTTGCACAAGATGACAGCAATATGCAAAGTAAAATATCTTACCTAATTGTCTATTTCATGTAGTTATATGTCATGGTGTACAGTAGCTGCTTTAACATAAACCTTTGCATCACGTAAAGTATAATACTGCAAATCTCCTAAGGGTGGTAAAAGTAATTTGTTGGACAAGGCAATTCAATCCATGGAGGCCCCAGCTTGCAACTTACAGGACTTTAAAGTTCTGCTGCTAACTTGTTGGTGTCAGATACCACAACGCACCTTCAAATGTCTTGTGGAGTCCATGTCTCAATGGGCCAAAGCTGTTTTGTAGTATAAGTGGAGTCTACACAATATTAGGCAAGTGGTTTTAATGTTATAGCAGAAACACAAGCACAAAGCAACTTAAGTTGGATGCAAATTAATTTACTCTTAGCTTTTTAGTGGTGCTGTTTTTATAGAGTCAAAGACATAAAAAAAATAATCAAATTCTAGACATTTATTAAAACCAGGTAAATCTATATTAATGCCAAAAGAATTTTTTTCTTTGAAAGAAAGGTGTGGGCATATCCCTACTAGGCCATATATTCTTATCACCCTGATATATGATTTGGTTATGAAATAAAATAATACCATGTCTAATTGAGCTTGGACACATCTACAGGAGGGAAAGGAGGAAAATACACATCTCCAAAAGCAATGGAGAGTTTGAAAAAAAATTGGCATGAAACAGGGATTTCCCAAAGTAACACTGGCAAATCCATGCTCAAACAAGTAACTCAGAGAAAGAGAAAAGTACAGACTGGAAGTGAGCCAAATATGTGCTGCTTTTATGATATTATTGTAAAGCACATATAACCACATTAAAGAACTAAAAAAAGATTATTAAAAATACTTACATATGTCCATTCTTTTTGTAATCATTTATAATGATTTTTAAAATTAGTTAAAAAAAAGAATTTTTAAAATTCATTTACTTTTTTTTTCTGGCAAAAATCAGGTTTCTATATGAACTCTCTATGAAAATCCCCTCAGGGCATCTTCACACTCAGTCTGTAAAGGAAATCACCTTGTGAAAGGAGCTTTTAGAGCAGACCTCCTGCCTTCTTCTTGGTTTTTCAGTGTTTATGACATACATCTTCTAAAGGGCCTTAGAGATCAATGACCAGGTCAGGCCGTCTGCGCCGGAGAGAGGGCCAGGAGGGCCAGAGAATGTCAGAGCCATTCAGAGCACAAAGGCAATGGCACAATTCCACACATCATGTGCTGGGTGGTCTAGAGTGAACATGGCCTCTCTATGGCCTTAGGTTGGGTTAAAGAGCTAAAAAACAGCCTCTCAGAGGTGTTGTGATTGAACGAGTGATTTCAGCAGTCTGAGGCAGAAGGTGGGGCCAGGTCTTAGGTGTGTGCATGGAGATTCGTCCTCTTTTGAAATGGTTAATGCCAGCTGTTTGTGTGATCCCGCTGCCTTTGATGTTTGATGTGGAGATGTAAGACATAAGAACAGCTTTGCGGGAAGTTCTCCATGCATCTGTTTGTCAGTTGAAATTATGTCTGTTTTGACATCTTCAGCTCAAGCACACAATGCGATACAGACAACAATGAAAGGATCCTGGCAATCAGCAATGAAAGCCTCATGTTAGCATCATCCGAGTGACAGTCACTGGGCTGAAACAGAGGATCAGATTTGACAGTGAGCTGAAGACTGCATGAAATATTAATATAGATGTCTGTATATAAGACATTTGTATAGAATCATAGTCTAGATTGACTGTGTCTCTTTTGACAATCCATATCATGGCCAATCTTAAACAAGAGATACCTGGGCTTTCAGTGGTCTTTGAAGGTTAGCGTGACAGTGTGTGTGGTTCTTCGGATCTGTAGCAAATCCTTTGTTCTTCCTTATTTGTTAACCAAGGTGAAAACACAGAGATCTATCCTTTGGATTAAGGCAAGAGTCATCATGGAGTATTCAGACATGATGAGTGGACCACCAAGTGAAGATCTCCACACAGGAATAGAGGCAAAGCGATATGGGCCTTAAGACTTGACTCAAGATACTAGACGGCAAGCTGTCCTTGGCAGAAGCTGAGAGGTAAGAGGGTCTGGTGGCACTTTGTCTGTCTCAGCTTGATGTGAGAGATAGAACACGATGATAAGAGCCTTGAAAAAGGCTCGTCCATGTCGGCTTTTTTCCCCCACACTACCGCCATCATCCTGACAGAGGGACTTTAAGAACTAAGGAGTTGGCAGAGGCACAGCTGGGACTGACAAGAAGGTTCGAGCTGGTGACAGGATGCACAAGCTCCACTGAGTCTGCAGAGGCCAATCTGATGAGTTTGCATGCTCCACTGCAAATAATACTCAATCTCAAGACAGACTACATTACATGTTCTTTTAAAAAAGAAAGATTTATAAATGGCTTGGACGCAAACCAGGGAAGTTGTAGAAGAGTGGTCACTAAATCTTCAGGAGATCTACTTTTCTACAGAGTTTAGTTACAGTCTGGATCTAACTGCTATCACCCCCTTACCTGAAACAATTGTACATGTACAGGGCTTCAATTTAAATAGCTGGATATAACGTTTTTTTAACCTCTTCACACTCACACATCTCTTCTGTTATGATCTGAGCTGGAACACACATTTGGATTGTATGGGGGTCTATAAAGAAGCTTCCATTTAGAGGTTCTGAACCTAACTAAAAAAATAACATTTTTGTGAAGGTACAAAAAATGAATGCACTCAAGGGATGCTGTTTGTGTTATGCAGCTAGAGTTACAGCCCAGAAAGAAATGATATACATCAAAATGATCATCAGAATTACTCTATTAAATGGTGAGCAATTTGCAATTATGTGTGAGCGGTTTGCTATCATGGGGAGCAATTTGCAATTTTCTGCCACATTGTGCATATTAAAGCAGCATGTAAAAGAAGCTTAACTGCTGCATCAGCTGTAATAAATGTGAAATCTTGCTGTTATCCAGTGAATGAGCAGTGTATGATATGTATATGCTGTTAGCTTAATTTCACGATACCTGAAATTCTCTGTGGGAATTTCACAAGGGAAAGCAGCTAGCATCTTTAACCTGCTCTTCCACAGTGCGTAACATAGCGCTAATACCTTCTAATGTTACCCAGTATACCCTCCTGCTCTACAAAGCACACTAACCCTGTGTTATCAGTTCTAAATGGCAGTGGACATCAATGTCAAGCTTAAAAGGGCTATTTCCTCTTGCCTAGTATGTTACCTATATGTACTGAGGCCAATATTATAGCTGTCATCTCCCACCGTGGTCCTTCCATAAAGGAATCTTTTGTTTCACTTGTAACTTAGACATTGTTAAGCTCTCAGGTGCACAAAGTATGCTGGAGCATGGAACAGTATATGTGCTCTTGAACATGGCATAACTGTTTCCTGTTGACAGAGTAGGATTCCTTAGCAAGCACAACATGCTTTTTTGCTGCACAATTCAAATTCTGTTTCCTAAATGGTTCTTGACTTGGATGCACAGTTAACAAATACCTTTTGGCAGTTTTATTTAGACACACATAAGGGTGTAGATTAATTCTTTGTTAAAATTACAACATTTTATTAAAAGCATTCTGTTGTGTCGTGCTATTTTGTCCCCTGCGAGCCACTTAGTATGAAATTTCTTTTGGTTTGCATACCAAAAAATGAATGAACATTATTATTTTTCAACCTTAAACAGCCACTTTTGGTAACTGTGTGTTTAATACTGATGTATGTAAATGTCTGATGTCTGCTTTAACAGACAGCTCTGTAATGGGTTTCTAGGCAGAAATACTCTTATTATCTATATAAATATATCTTCTGTGTCAATCTGCTAAACTGTTGAATTGGCTGAATAGGCAAATATATGTAAATACTGTACATTGTTTTATTGTGACAACAAATAAACAACGATTCTAAAAGTGGTTACTTTTGCAGCTTAATTTTCCCTGTATGGAATATACAGACAGTCCAAGTGGCAGTGGTTAAAGCTACTTTTTTTTTTTTAACAGTGTATTTACATTAAAACATTTACTCTTCACATGTTTCATGTTAGTAAATATGTATCTTTTATCTCAGTGTCATTTTTTCCCCAGATTGTAATTGTAAACAACAAAATGTAAAAAAAACTCCTGAAAAGTGACAAAATAAAACCTTCCTGGCTTTTGCCCTCAGGCTATGGATTCTGTTGACTGTTGTGTTTGGTCACCATAGGTGAAGCTCAGAGTGGATCTCACACACGTCTTCTTCTTTTTTTTTAAGGAGAGAGATGCTTTTGTTTGACTGTGACAGGGGGAATGCATGGCTAAACATTGCTTCAGCTCCTCAGAACCTCAAAAAGTCCTTTAATGTGCTCTGAGGTCTGCTTTGATCTGTTCGTTCTTACCCATCTGCCCTCAACTTTAAGCAGGTGAGAAGACCTGTTACACTTATTTTGGTCCATATCAAATGTTAAATCCCTTCAGTCTGAGGACTGGGAAGGAAAGCAGAAAAAAAGTAGACGCAGAAAAGGTGGCAATGTGCTGTTGACATTCTGAATCCGTTCTTTGTCTTCCAAAGATTATGGAGATACAGAAAACCTTACAGTGTTACTGGATGGTTTATGCCTTTCACAGGCTGTTAAGAATCTGTTTCACAACAAAAAGGACAAAGCTGGTTGGAGTCTTTCTGAACAGAGCTGAATCCTACTAATTCCAGTATGAAAATTATATTAAGTGCAGTATATATTTTATAAGTAATGGAATGGGCAGCTCCCCCACACAATCACATGGGACTAATGTTTACACAGTGTCGCTCTCTAACTTTGTTTGTATCCAGGAAACTGTCAGGACAGATCAGCACAAGCTGCCAAAATGTCAAGCTCCCTTTGGTGCTTCAAACCTTTGCTGTGATATTTGATGTTAATCTCACTTTGAATCCAATTTTAGAAATCCAATCTGTTTCTTTCTTCTTATTCCAATTGAAGGCTCTTCTGTCCGTCAAGGTTATGAGGTTTTTATTATTGCAGGTTGCAGCGGTGGGAAGATGACCTGCTGGCTGACAGCAGTGGTGTGATGCCTCTTAGATTAGACTGCCTGCAATAAAACCAGCACCTGCGTAAAGGGTGATTTCAGTGCCACCCTTTCAGAAGCTGCCCTAATGCAACATTTCCTCCTGTGTCTGAAATAATGACCCCTTCATCATGATGTCAGCATTTTTAGGTCAATTTGAATGGCTGTAATAGTACATTAATGTAACAAGTTTTTATGCATCAGTAGCAAGTAATTTAGGGTCATTTCTATGTTCACACAATGTAAATGGCAGCTGGTCTTCCCACATAGTCTAAAAAAAATTCTTGGTAACATGGACCTGAAATCTCTTTAACATCAATTTAAAATACAAACTATAACAATTTGGTAAAATTAAATAATTGAAACCGGACTTCAGCTACATACAAACATGATTTTCTTTGTGATTGTGGAATGTGAAGTAAGGTCCCATGAATGCATGCATACTTTACTCTGGAATAATTAACATCTAAAGCAAAGAATCATTCTGAACTGTGCTCTCTCAAAATGCATCAACTCTTAGCTACATTTGATCAATCACTGCATCACCATTATATATGGACGAGAAGAATTTTAAAAGTACTAATGGTTTTTCATTTGAGAGTTTAACTTAGGAGCACTGAAGGAATATTATCATAACAGTAATCTCTGGACATCTATTACGAGAGACTGTGATGCTGTATGTTGACAGGAACTCCATTTATACCCTCTGGATAATTGCTACTGGGATCAGAGTGGCCTCTTCTTTAATTATGTATTTAGTTCATGATTAAAAGAAAGACAATGCATTTCCACTGTAAATGTGCAACCTTTAGAGTGTAATAAGCTCAAATTTCTAATTCACTATCATTCACTGCAGACATTCTTTCATATGTCAGATGGAATATATCTTATCACCTGGTGTTGCATCTTGTTGTGGCAGATTGTGCAGCCTTTGATATTGGAGAGCATGGAGGTTTCACCTAAATAAAGGCCTCTTTGTACTACGCTGATTAACTTCTGTACATGAGCTTTTTGATAAGATGAAACAGTTTTCTTCATAAGCCCTGAGACCATGTGCTTGTTAAGTTTTACAAATTTACATAGCAAAGAATAATATGAGCTTAAGTTTTAGCAGTTACTATGGATATGTCTGATTAATTATGGCTTTATCTTTTTATATTGAATTACTGACAGTGTGGTTTCATGCTACCACCTACTTCCACTGCACATGTTGTCCAAAGATGATCGTTGCTGAATTTGTCTCAAATACTAAAATGATGTCAAGAGCATCCTGCTTTTTGACCATGAAAAACTTCTCTCACCAGCACTTGGTGATAAATGAAGTGACACTGGCTATAATATGGCTAAAGCATGTTTCACACCGTGTTTAATTTCAACAGCACTAAACTGAAATTGTATCACTGTCCAATTAACTACAGACTGCATTGAGTTTTCTGTGATTTAATACCAGAGCACCTCAAGCTGTCAAGGTGACAGGAATGTCTGTATTGAACAGGCTAACACGCATCAGATGAAAAACCTACAAAGCACTTGTGAAAAAGCAATCCTTTGATAATCTGTTGGTACACATTTGCTCTTGAGCCATTTGAATTTGTCAGCGTTAAACTTTCAAAGGAAGTGTATAGGCCCGAGGCTAAGTCCTCAGAAGTGGATTAGCATATTGAATTAAATTTGATTCAAGAACTGCCTGACTCTTTGGTTTGTGCTGTGTCCAAATGACAAGGAAATATTTAAGTCATTCAGCTAATAATATCTGTAAAAATATGTAATATGTTCTGAATCCAAAAATCAGCCATAACATTAAAACCACCTGCTAAATTTTTTGTATGTTCCCTTTGTGCTGCCAAAATACTTGTGACTGGGATGCACTTTATGTTCTGGCACTTTTCTATCTGAGGCAGCATTCACTGTTTGAGCTGCAGCAGTTCTTCTGGGCCAGACAGACTAGCCTTCTCACATGCATCAGTGAGCCTTGGGTTGGTTCACCTATTGTTCTTCCTTGGATCACTTTTGGTAGATACTAACTATTGCATATCAGGAATGCCCCACAGATCCACCAGTTGTTTTAATATTGTGACTGATTGGTGAGCATACAGTATATAGAGGTTTAATTCACTCCCATGTAAAAGCACATCTGTTGAATTGCTTTTAATGGCCACTAGCCTAAGTATGTTTGTCAGAGGCCAACTCTGATGCACCTCTGATGCAAACCTGCTAGCTCACATGGACAGGGTGATGGACCTCTGTGCCAGGGGATTTTCTTTTCCTCAGAAGCATTCCAAATTACTGTGGTGGTGGTTTAGTGTTGTGTCAAAGTGCTTGTTTGAAGTTGCTCACTGCAGGTATGGTTTTCACTTCTGCAGGCCTCATCTGCCACAAACCCATCTCGGGCAATTTAGTTGTGTACGTTGCATTGCTTGAGCATTATGATCTTTTGCAGAGAGGGTGCTGGCACCCTGATTGACATTTCAAAATGAGTTTGGGGAGGGATAACTGGATCTCACTTTCATTCATAAATATGTGCCTTTCATACAGGACAGATGTAATGTAATGTTTGGCAGCTGACACAATATTGGAGCGTATTCATTTTCACTCTGAGCATATTCCAAGTATTCCTAAGGTGAGGAAGCCTTTCTGAAATGAAATAGGAATAGGAAATATAACCACCTTTTCATCTGACCTACATGTATTTACTTTACCCTGAGTTCCACATGATCCCTAACCATCATCAATATAGCATGCAAATATTGGTAAGACATAGTGTATGAATAATTTGTTATTTTTTGACAACCTTAGCTATGGTAATGATAATTCATAAACACCTCTCATGACTTGCAGAGGCTTGCCGTGCTTAGTTCTCTGATTTATAGACTGACTTCATGTGTGTTTTAATTGCAGCTGTACATATTGACAGATGGCCTCTATGTTTGATATCCACACTGTGATCTTATAAAGGCAAGCAGAGGTATATGCAGTCATCGTGCACTATATTACATCCATGCGGGGTATTAATGCAATTACATGACAGTGTCTTCTACCGGGGTTCCTTGAGTTATGTCAGGGTTCGATTCCTCTCAGTGTGAAGTAACACAAATTTTGACGCAAGTTGGAACTCGTGCATGTAATGATGCTGTAGAAGCTTTATTGAACAGCACTGTGCTTTATTAACAGCTTGCAACATGCATGAACGCTCACATGTTACAGTAAAGCATTTAGGAAACGTTACTCCAGATAGAAATGCTCTTTTTAATGCTTCAACATACATCACAGCAGTAACCGCATTGGAGAGGTGACTTAGCACAGTGCACCATTAACCCCCAAATCTCACCCACCAATCCACATGAACTCTTATTTAACATAAACATCTCAGCAAAAATAAAGCACAAGGTATTAGCAGAGTTTCTTTCTTTCTTTCCTTTCTCCTTTCCCTGCACACACACGCATGTGTGTAACCACACATTTTTGTAAGTAAAGTATGATGTATACATATGAAGATACATAGTTATGGTAGGTTAATTAATCTACCATTAACCATTTTTAGTACTTTTAAGTTTTTCTTCAGCATGTGGAAGGCATACCGAATAGGATTTAAATCAGGTAAATGGCTCGTTTTTTAGCTTTGAGAAACTTTCATGTTGTCTAAGCAGTGTGTTTATGATCATTTTCTTGTTGCAGAATGAAGCACTGTACAATGAGTTTGAAGGCATTTCCTGGAACCTGAGCATAAAAGAGGTTTCCATACACCTCCGAATTAATTGTGCAACTACCATCAGCAGTTACATAAGTATAAGTATGCCAGCACCTGTGACAGCCATACATGCCCAAGCCATAACACCCCCACCACCATGTTTAACAGATGAGCTGGTACGCCTGGGATCTATAGCAGTTTTTTCTTACCATCACTCTGATACAGAATAATCTTGGTCTCATCTTGTTCATAACACCTTTTTTCAGAATTCTTCAGACTATTTAAAGCACTTAAAGGTATATACTAAACACCCTGGAAATGTTTAAATCAAAGATTATGTTTCAAACATATCAAACATATATACACAAACATATGTTTTATTGTCCTCTCAGTCATACATAGTACAGCACACAGCTAAGATGATTTCTTTCTTTCTTTCTTTCTTTCTTTCTTTCTTTCTTTCTTTCTTTCTTTCTTTCTTTCTTTCTTTCTTTCTTTCTTTATTTCTTTCTTTATTTCTTTCTTTCTTTCTTTCTTTATTTCTTTCTTTAATTTAACATGAATAAATCAGGGGAACCAATAGCTGGAAGTACTGTGGCAGCAGGAAATCACATCAATGATTGACAAGAGGAAAGTGTCTTTCTTAAAGAGACATCAATATGTTCTGAAGGCTGTTTTGGAGCAATCAAAGTTATTAGCATTTAGACAAGGGGCAATCAGTCATGTCAACAGAAATCTTTCTTTTTTGAGTGAAAGAGAATCTATACAGAGAACTGTAATCTCAACTTGCTCAGTGACATGCTGTAAAATATTTAGTTTATTGACTTCAGCAAATCTAATGTGTTAGATTGTAATTTAATGCACATAGCATTTTTTTTTTAATCTACCAAATATGAAGTTATTTAAACTTTCATAAATTAGACTTTTGGGTGGAGACTTTAACTGGGGAATATTCAAACTTATAGGTATTGTGAATAACCCTTTTTATTAAGACTGTACTGTCTTTAATGCAGATAATGCAAATAAATATAAAGCAGTTAACCTGAAGTCCACACAGTTTGCAGAAAGACAGTAGTAGTAGTAGTATTACTAATGGTAATAGCAGCAGCAGGAGCAGCAGCAGCAGCAGCATTAGTAGTAATAGTAGCATTAGTAATAGTCGTGGCAGCAGTAGTAGTAGCAGTCGCAGCAGCAGCAGCAGTAGTAGTAGAAGTAGTAGTAGCAGCAGTAGTAGCAGTAGTAGTAGCAGTCGCAGCAGCAGCAGCAGTAGTAGCAGTAGTAGTAGCAGCAGTAGCAACATCAGCATTAATGGTAATAGTAGCAGTAGTAATAGTAGTGGCAGTATAAATAGTAATAGCCGTAGCAGCAGAAGTAGTAGTAATAGCAGCAGCAGCATCAGGAGTAGTAGTAGTACTAGTAAGAGCAGCAGCAGCAGTAGTAATAGTAGTGGCTGCAGTAATAGCAGCAGCCACAGTAGTAGCAGTAGTAGTAGTAATAGCAGCAGCAACAGCAGTAGCAGTAGTAGTAGTAAGAGCAGCAGTAGTAATAGCAGCAGCAACAGCAGTAGCAGTAGTAGTAGTAAGAGCAACAGTAGTAATAGCAGCAGCAACAGCAGTAGTAGTAGTAGTAGTAGCAGCAGCAGCAGCAGCAGAAGTACTACTACTTGTAGTAGTAGTATATAAATTATTAAAATTTTATCATAATATAAGTCAAGTCAAGTCAATTCTCCATTATTAAGAATAGTATTTGCATTGGTAGTAAATCATTTAAGCATTCAGATGACTTTTCAAAAATTCCACTGCTCTACAAAAAACACACTGAATTGACATAAAAAAGAGTGTACCTGTAAATAGTACAGCACAATTCATAATGTTTGATCATGTTTAAATCAGCAAACTACTCTTGTTATCTAATTATGTTGCCCCAGTTTAATGCAAAACCGTGTGTGGTCTCTTTTATGCACTGGAGGTTACAGAGTTGCTTAAAAAAAACACCTGACTTTTTTCAACTCTTTCACTGGGCACAATTTGTATGCGAGACTGAATTGAGATAGTCAGTTAAAGTGCTAAGTTACACGGCACATTCTTCACAGCTATCAGTTTTCCCTGTGTGTAAGGCCGAACTCCTCTAAACCCTCTTTTCTTTCGCTCACCTCTTGTTTTGTTATTTTACCTGGCAGTCCAGGTGTGAAGGGGTGAGGCCATGGAAAAACATTCAATTCTGTAAGCTTGTCATGAAAGAATCCATTGATTGACCTCTACATCGAGGAGCACAATGACAAATGGGTTAGCAATTTTCCGCCTCACTTATGGGTAACAATGCACATTTCCACTTTCACTGGGAAGCAGAGAGTGTACGGTGTGCATACCTACCTGAGCCTACAGGTTTAGCAAACTTTGCACAGAAATCCTTAAGAATTTTTACATTTGTTTAATTTATCAATATTAAATGAATTGTGCACATTGATGGTGTTTCATCAGCAAGTGTCAGTTTAGTCAGCAGCTCTCTCTTCTCAGCTGTTAGCATATCTATAAATAAAATACCAGAAATAAGTTGCCCTCAGAAATGATTCTGGATAACATGCAGGGTCTCAACCCTGGAAGGATTTAATGTAAACAGGCTCAATAGAGCTTTCATTCTGCTGTGCTATACAATCAATTCCTAATGATTTTTTTTTTCATCCAAGGATATTATTCTATGTTTTGGCTACTGATTGAATTACTCCCAAGTGTCTGAAGAATGTTTTAGGTGAAAACTATGGAAATTAACCAATTGACCTTTTTTCTGACCCCTAGGACAGAAGAACCCTGTGGGAAAAGTCACTCTAATGCAGGAAAATCAAAGAGATCTTTGAGGCCATTGCTCAGAGCTTCAGGCAATCCCTCGAAAATTCCCACATGTGAAAATTAATACCACATCACATAAAGCCCATTAATAAGTTATGATGAAAAATGCATTAAGCAGATGCCCATCTTAAGAATCAAAAAACACCTTAGGAGACCAGAGCAAAAACTTCTGATATTCATTACCTTTGAATTCATATACCTTTGATATATGCCTTACAGAGCCATTAAGTTAGTAATTAATATAACATTTAGGTTTTTTTTGCACATTTCTGTGACCATTTGTACTGGAATGCTATGAAGGATAATGGATTTGTGCATCTAGCCTGGCCGAGCTGTGGCAAGCTCCAGTCAACAGCTCGGTCATGTCCTGTAGGGATAACCTGTCACGACGCTGAGAGCCTAATTGATGCCTCATGCTTTCAGGAGCAATTATTGTGCCCAAATGTCAAGACCTAATTTAAGGCTCTATAAGTTAGATGCCTAGGCCAAGGGGAGGCTGAGCTGTGGACTCCACTGGGAGATGGCAAGCAGTTTGCCCAGCAGATGTGGGGTGGTCTGACGAACGTCTGGGGCTGAAGAGCAGCCGTTTCAAAACATGAGGCAGTTTGCCTGAGGTCCTAACTGTCTGCAGTTTTAGAGAAATAAGGGCCTAGGTTTAATAATAATAATATTGATGATGATGATGATGATGATGTTGATGATAATATCAACAACAAAAACAATCATCATCATTAATAACGTTCACAAATTTAATGACAGAAATTTCTGAAAAAAACCCCCAATGAAACAAAGAAAAAAACCCACACACATATTCCAGTTTTTAACATTTTATTTTATTCACAGTGTTTTTCATGTTATGATTTTGTCAAATAAGCATTAATTAACATTAAATCTTCCTGACCTATAAAAGTGCTGCTCAAAAGCCATAACCTGACATTATGCAGTGGGATGGAATTCTCAGAAATGTTCTGTAACCCCAGGAAAACCCCAGAGGCTTTAGAAACTCTTTGCTCTTGGCTCAGTGGTCTTTTCTATTGTCTCCATAGCGATGGAAACAACTGAACAACATTTCCTCTACAGTTGACAGCTTTTAAAGTCGAGTGTCAGGACAACAAGTGTGCAGAGCTTAATTGCAGTTTAGGAAAAGCAAAGCGTCAGAGGTGTCATTCTAAAAAAGGGTGTGATGTGATGAAGCGGGTGGGCTAAAGAATCCCTCAGTTTGTTTGTTTTTTTATTAAATCATCCCTTCATAGTATCACATATGTGTTATGAATTTCGCTATTGACCAGACCAATACTGTTCGGCACTAAGCCGTGTAAACAGCAGGGCATCGTAGTTTAGTTTTAAAGAGGTCCTTTACTCTTAAAGAGCTCTAAATAAATACTTGCTGTGTGTATTGTTGGACACCACCCTTATGCAAACAGATGCCTATCCTTAGAAGAATCCACAGCTTTAAATCAGCAGGTGAGTCTTAGTGCCATCGCCTGGGCCCTTCTCCGGTCAGCCTGTAAAAATATGAATTAGACTTTATTGTAATCCAGACAGACAACAAAGCCATCTAGGCCTTATTATTTCCATGTGCTGCTCTAAACTGCCTATTTATATTCACAGCTAACACACACACACGCACATGCACACACACACACACACACACACACACACACACACACACACACGCACACACACACACACACACACACACAC
>JBBIGC010000033.1:3571320-3582478 GCA_037576955.1 Lepidarchus adonis
CACACACACACACACACACACACACACACACACACACACACACACACACACACACGCACACACACACACACACATTCGTACTGGGTTTAATGTGCTTTCTATCACAGGCGCTCTCCACGGGCGAGAGGTGCTGAAAAACACGAATTGGGTTTTTGCGGAATCCTTCCGTCAATAAGGTCACGTGCAGTCGTGTGCAAAAGGCAAAAACACCCCCAGTCAAATGACACGTTTTATTTCCTTTTATAAGTCAAATAAATGCAAGCACCTTCCCCTAGGCACAAATCCAATTATGGCATTTTTCATGAAATTTTTAGTGCAAGAACCTGATATATATTATATATTTATTTATAATAATAATTATAAATATAATAATTTATTTATAAATATAAAATATATTTATTTTCTGAGTTTAACAGGATAAAAAATATCAAATCTGCCTTTACTTCTGTACTGGCCAAAATGTAGTATTATTTTTCCTCAGTTTGTTAAATTCAGAGTGGTGGTAGCACTGTTTACTCACAGCCTGAAGATCCTGGGTTCGATTCCCAACAACCAGAATCTTTACTGACTGGAGGTTGCTTGTTCTTCAGTTGCTGTGTGAGTTTCTGGCAGAAGCTCTGGTTTCCTCCTACAGTCCAAAGACCCCCATGTAAAGTGAACTGCAGGTTGCACCTGGTGTGACTGTAATTGTTTGTGCATCTGCCCTGTGATGAACAGGCGTTCTGTCCAGGGTGCTTCTCTGCCGTTTGCCCTATGAGCGTTGAGTTAGGAAAAGGATAATATGGATGTTATGACCCAATCACTTCAGCATTGATTTAATCTTCAGTTTGTGTTCTCTGTAGAGAATGTGTTATGTTCACTTAGAACATCAAGGAAATGTGTTATTTTTTCAGGGTTACCAATAGATTTGCTGACAACCACTGTATGGTTGTAGAACATGGATATGTGAATGGACATGCATCAAATTCTGTAGATTACTGTCATTGCAGCCTACTATCAATGTAAACTTTTGTTATGGCACCCTTTGTGTGTGAAGCCTTATAACTAAGATGAATTACTCTGGCTAAGCATTAGGCTATCCTGAGATCTGACATCTGATGTTCTGACTGAATAATTGGCTGAATACAACAGCCTATATAAGCACTCTGGAAGTCTCAATGTATTAACATGAGTTGTTTTACTTTTAACTATTATCCCATTTCTTTACATAGGTTTCAGTTAGCATGTAGGCTAGCACGTAGCAACACAGGCTGTTGTAGCAATGATGATGATATTTATATTAACCCCTGTTTCCTTCTGTGGGGTAAACATTATTATATTTTGATGCCTTTACAATGGCCTTTATCTTTTTCTATTTCTGTGAGAAATGCACAGTTTTTTAGTCTAGCTTGGCTGATGTCTTCAGGTCTTCAGAACCATAATTCTGTTTCTCCATAAAATTAATCATAGACTTAAAAAACAAAAAACAAAAGAGTAATGAAAACATATAACCTATCTGCTTTTATGTAGAGGTGGAAGAATACAATGACACAGTTTGCATTATTTTAGGACACAATATTACATTAATACAATGGTTGCAAGTTGCCTTTACAGCCATGTGAACTTAAGTGACATCCCATTCTTAATTCATATGGTTTAATATGATGTCAGCCCACCCTTAGCAGCTATAACAGCCTTAACTCTACTGATCAAGCTTTCCACCAGGTTTAGGAGTGTGTTTCGCAGTCTCCGCTCTAATTCGGGTCTTACACGTCCATGTATTTATGGACCTTGCTTTGTGCACTGGTGCACAGTCATGTTTAAACAGGAAGGGGACATCTCCAAACTGTTTCCACAAATTTGGGACCATGAAATTGTTCCAAAACTTTAGGTTTACTGAAGCATTTAGAGTTCCTCCCACTGGAACTAAGGGGCCAAGTCCAGCAGAATTTGGACAGGAAGTCAGAGTCAAAAGATGGCTGCAGAGACTCTTATTATGAACGCTCTGTCTGCTCACAGCAATCACAGTAAGGCTAGGCCTAGTCGATACTTATGTTGTGGCCCAGTGTAGATGCTCAGCACTTTTGGACAACCCTCATCAACATTTGGAGCTCAAAGTATAAATGTCTTTCAGGGTCTGATTCCAGAAAGCCGCACTAAGCACTAAAAGCACTTGTTCAGTTCACTGATTTAGAGAATCCACTGCTTTCTGTGCTTAGTGAAAAAGTGAAAAGACAAGGCTGCACCCTAATCATGTTCTTGGCATCAGTTTCTGGCAAGTTTGTCCAGCGGTGATCTGGGTGGACTGGTATTGAAAAAAAGTCTTCATCAGTTTGTTGGATCATTAAACCATGCAGGGTTGACTCAGTCTACTTTGCAGCCTCCCCTTACACTGCATTCATTTTTTGTCTTTCCCTTATCAACTCGGAACAGGGTTTGGGGAGGGGGGCAGCATTGGACGTAACCTTGACTTGTGGATTGAGACGCAGGAATCCAGGGCTGAGGTAACAGGACACGACAACTTGGCAGCAAGGCTGACATTTGATGTGGGTAATAAGTAGCAGGGGCATGCATTCCCAGGGTGTTTGCTTGGTGCCCAGTGGGCCTGGCTGCCTGCCACCTGGGAAAGACATCAGCTCTGTCCTCGTGAGTTCAGTCATGTGGAGGAACATGAATTTAAAAACCACCTTAAAAACAATACAGAGTAATATTTGAGTTAGATGTGTTGGAATTGTCTTACCACTCATGAGTATAATTCTTGATGAAAGGTCATAGTGCATAATCCTGCTGAATTGTTCCTGACACTCTTTACAATCAAGGTTTTTAAATGTTCTTGGCTTGGATGTGCAGCTGTAGGACAAAAGCCTTTCATTCCTACAATTTTAAAATTCTAAAAACCACCCAAGCACACATTCTTTGAATGATTCCATAGAAGAACCATTTTTGCTCCCTTAAAGAAACTCTCAGTGCACGATTAATTCCTGCATGATAAGACCCTTTACATTATGTGAACGTTTTAATACTTTGAAAGGATATTCTCACTTTATACTTGTATTCATCGTTTAGAGAAATCTTAACGTTGCTCCAAAACCAAACCGATGGTTTCATAAGTGCAGGCAAAGGGTTCTAATTAAATAAAAAAATATGTTCAATTTTTTCTATAGAAAATGTCAAATAAAAATGTATGTGCTTCATTACAGATCAAGATGCGTGCCGATGAAGAGGAACAGGCAAAGTCAGGCCACGAGCAAAGATTCCGCCTCTTTAGTTCGGTGGAGTACGAAGGCCAGCTTTACATGACACCCCAGGACTTCATTGAGTCAGTCACTATGAGTGAGCCAAAGAGTAAGAGCTAATCAAAAATTCTATCATACTTGACGTAACATATTTGCTAAAGAACGAATATTCCACATGAAGGTCTGAGATGCTGCCCTTTGCTTGAGAAGAAAAAAAAAATCACTGATATAGATCAAGATGTTGCACCTTTTCTCTACAAACGCACCACCCAGTAGATCTTTAAAGGTAGCTATGACTGGTCACTGCTAATGGAGTCATAACACCTGCATGGAGATAGCCATCTGTGCCAGCATGACATTTCTGTTACAAAAATCTGCTAAACCATTTCCAAACATGTATTTGATCTCTCTGGGATCTCAATCTAACACATGGTAGAGCATCAAGACAGTGTTTTTAAAGCTTGATTTATTATTAAACTAGGGTTTTATCATTCCACTTTTGTATGTTATTCAGGGACAGGCTATACATTGTATATATATAGACATTCATTTAATGTAGAAATTAGGGAATTGGAGCAAATTAGTGAATTTTAACACCTGTTTATGATGAATTTGTTTGGCCTGAATTTAGCTACTGCTTACGTTATTGTCTGTTGTCACTAGTGTTAAACACTTATGACCTTTAAAGCTCCCACATCTTATATTTGTCATTTGACTTTAATATAAATGTCTTTGCTCATGTATGATGTGTGATTTTGGATTCACTTGTCATGGCTATTTATATTATATAGTTTCTATACAACTGAGGGACTGAATTGTATGTTTTGAACATGACTTGTTGTTCTTACCCAGTCGTATAGCCTCTAGAATCTGGCCCTTACCAAAAAAAACAAACAAAACTTAATTTTCTGTCTAATTCATCCTACATTTTGACCCTTGCAAGTGTAATCAGAGTGTTATTTATTTAATCTGTCAGTAATTTTAATGTTGTGGCTGATTGGTGGATTTTCTTCCATTTGTTTTATGATCTGGGTCTGTATAAAGTAAAGAATTCAAGGAGGAATGTGTTTAGTCAATCAAGCAGTTTATGCTAGTCAGACCACAGAAATCGTCAAGCAGTTGTAAATTGTTCAGGACTGTTGTATTGAAAATGGGTGCACAGCTCTACCTATTGTTTGTTAGCTCTTAGTGGAGAGTTGGACTTCCTTGAACGTTCAGAAAGGAATAAAATGTGAACTCTAATATGAAGGGCACATTGCATCACAGCTTCAAGCACATTTTTAATGGCATATGCGCAACCAGAAGGCATAATGGTATTTATGGTTTTATGTCATGGCTATAAAGTCTGTTTTGAGTGCACTCAAACCGCATGTTTGTGAAAGTCTGACCAGAGGGCCATTAGGTATAATTGAATTTCACTGTGTAAACTCAAGATATTGGACATATATTAACTTATGATTTTTGGTATTTGTATTGCACACTACAATATCCAATATGTTCTGCATCCAATTTCTAATTCATTTGCTTTATGCAGGTGAACCCACAGCAGTGATTAGTGCATTATGTAATGAAAAGAGTAAACAGTGGCTCGAGGTTGGTTTTGGGGCTGGATTGCTGTGAAAAGCAGTGAGCATTTTTAGATGCACCTGCATTTCAATGGGACAGAGCTGGGACAAGGTCTTTTTGCAGACTCATGACTGATTTTGCAGCTCATGGAGAAAAACTTCATGCCCCTAGTCAGAATGCTGAGAGAGGAGGAATGCATTCAGTGAGTCGAGCATTTTATGACCCCTCTGCCTTATCGCAATAACATGGCCTTGTCATTCCTTTGGAATTTGCATTTACAGTATTAACCAATAAGATCACCGCATTGCTGTCATTGTTGACTAGATTTATGATGCAAATGGATGGCAATGTTATCTAGGCCTGTATCCAAAATTAGAAATTTATTGTAAACAGATTAGTATATTGTCTTAATGTACAATCTGCTGATGTCTACCTTTATGCTCACATCTAGCAGACTATAATCAAATGCATCTATTTTCAGAAAAGAAGTTTTGGAGATCCTTAACGAAACAGGTATGTTAAATCATAGCCATTGATATGATGGCATCTGCTTAAATATATTTCAGTGACAAATCTTGTGATTTCTTTTTGAAAAAAACCCTTCTGTTTTTAAAGGATTTAGAGAAGATTTTGTCAGACACTCCTCCTGTTTGGAAAGGATCATCCAGATTTTTCAGAAACATGCAGGAGAAAGGTGAGACAATCCATTAAGTTGCATTTAAATAAGCAACCTTGTCATTTATTGGCAAAAGAACAAATATTCCCATTTGCATTAGGACATATATAATATATAATTATTAGAGGTGAACGCTTGGCGCTGCTAAACCAGGCACAGTCATGTCATTTCACATGTGATTGAAATACAAATTGAGCATGATCTCAATGGATGGTGCAGTAAAGTTAATAAATCATTAAAATTAGTTTTGTTTGTTTTTTCAGAATCAGCTTTTCTCTGCATTCAGAATCTATGAAATTGTACACCCTGGTCATATTCTGAAAGATTTTAGTGAAGGTAGAAGCTTGGTAGGTCTTTTTTTTTTGAGCATATAGACAGACTCAAATTTCTTTACAATGGTGATATGAAGTAGGGATTGCAATGTCTGCAACACAAATACAGTGGTTTATACAGTATATACTATGTCTTCTTTTTATGTCATGTAGATAATGTCAAATGAAAGTAAATTGGAAAAAAAATTATTATTTTGTCTTTTAAGACAATGGATGTACCTCTCTGCCATGAATGTGTTTACAATTATATTTTACACCAAAACTAATGTAAAATAGTGTCCCAGCCATCAGGCGGCATAAATATAACCATTTTTGTAATTGTCTGTGGGAATCTTCTAGAGACTCTGAAAAGTCTGATTCTCCTCCACTGTGAACAGTTCTGCTCCGTTTCGCTACAATGCATCTTTTTATATCCAGCTCTGAATGTGATCATAATTAAGCAGAATATTAGAAAAATCTGTGAAATTCTCCTTTAAGGGAGGTCATGACCCTGAAGTCAGGGGTTTTATTCAGAGCACTGTGTAGTTGGCAGTTCTGAACAATGGATTGGAAGGATGTGGCCAAAAGAGCTGTAATATTACAACACATATAACAGCCACACACTTATTCACAAATTACTTTAATTGCCATGTTATATGTCTGTTCATCTGTTTCATAAAACTAAAAAGTGATGCACTGACTTGATTTAATTTGTGATCATTTACAAATGTACAAAATGTATTACGTTTACACAGCTTTGTCTGTCAGTTTGCTTATTTCTGCAATAATTGTGTTAATGTAGAATATTGTTATAAATTATATATGCATTTGAATCAAGTAAATTAATGCAGCATTTTTTCCCCTGTAAAATCTGCATGATATATTTATGAAAATGACAATGGCTCATTTGGCATCATGCCTAATAACATGCCTGAAGATAATAGCCCTATATTACACATCTTTTCACAGTTTATTGCATTTATAAAATGTCAGGCAACATAAAATGTGGTTAAAGAATATATTTTTGATTGTGTTATGCCTCTTTTCCAACACTGGGGCTTAACTATACAGAGCAGTCATGCACCATATCCCCCAGTGGGTGACCTCATTGTTACTCTTAATTTTTATTCATTATTGTATATTCTTTGTCTGTTACTACTATTTGTTCCTCACAAGGTTTTTTTCTATGGTTTGGGCCACGTCAGTTGTAAAAAGTGCTTTGCAAATAAAATTTACTTGACTTGATGTGATGGTACTGCCATTGCCCTTGAGTTGCTTTGCAGCCCTGTTAGCTGCAAAAAGATGGGAAACCGAGTTAAAGGGAGCAGAGCTATTTGAAATTTAGCCAGAAATGAAACTTTTAACTACATATGACATTCAAATGACATTCTTTACTTTTTTAATAATCATTTATCTATCAGGTTCTTGTAAGCAGCATAGATAATCAGTCTAGTGGCACCTTAATGCAGAATCCAGTTATCATGAGGCACATATTGAATTTTTTTTTATTACACAGTCCAACCAATCAAATTGCAGTTTAAAGTCAAAACAATACGGTATTTCCAAACAATTTTAGGAAGAGTGGCTCCAACCACAGATACCAGACCAGTGCCAAGAATCAGTCTGGAGCATTCTTAAAATTTAGGCCACACAGCAGTGTGTTTCCTATGGCCCCAGTGCTGAAGCCTTGGGTTTTAATAACCTGTTAAATTTGCATTTTTAAAAAGAAAAAAAAGAAAGGAAAAAAACGACTAGATGGAGCAATGAACAAAGCCTCACTTCAGACAACAAGAAAAGCTGTTTGAACTCTGCAGTGTTGAGACTTGTCCTAGTGACAGCCCCCCATCAGCGAGGACAGTATGAATACGAAGAATGGCGTTGGATTACAGCTCTCACACTGACACTCTATGTGAATTGTGTCTGTGAATCTTTGTATTCCTGACAGGTTCTACTTGAGCATATGGGTTCAGTTTCTTTCTGCAAGAGTGAAGATGTGTGATTTCATGTCTGGAAGGTTGCAAAAACCATTTACTTCCTCAAACACATTAGGCCTAAACCAATGTTCCTATATTCCTTTGATGCATTGTTTATGTAGCTCAATGGGTGGAGTTAAGTCCCAATTTTTTTTAACGACAGTATGGCCACACATGAGTCTCCAAGAAAAAATACAATCCAAAATACATCTTACAAAGAGCCTATGAAGAGGTCTAACTCTAAATATGCCTTTAAAAGTCAGGATCTTACAAATCTGCTTTGAAGTTGGGGTATAGATGTTCTTATTCATGCTCGTGCACCCACTTTTCTTTTATCCCCACTGCTAAGCATACCTATGTCCTTTTCCCACAACACTCAAGTCAGTCACCCTGAACTATCTGTGCTTCAAGTCACTATCTTTGCCTACAAACAAAAGCCTGGGAATGCTTTCAGTGGCTGCAACAATTCTCCTTAAGTCTCTCCTGGACAGAGTCCTGACAGTTGTTCTTCCTTTTCTCTCTTTTCACACAACAAAAGGACTAACCGGCCTGAAAGAAGAACACAAACCCAACATCAGGCATCCGCAATCAGTGACAGATCACTCGAGAATGTTTTACACCTAGGAAAACAAACAGAAGTTGGCCCAGGAGCCAGCCGCTTCAGGCTGGTTTTGTTTGGGTTTGCATCCGGCCTGATTACTCGACTTTTAGCGTCTCTATTTGCATTGAAAGAACACCAAATAAGAGTTAAAAAGGGAATCCCCTTTAGATGTTATCAAATGGGAGGAGAAAGCAGGGATGTCGAGTTTTAAATGACACGTGATATTTTGTTTGATTTTGAGGAGATTAAGATCAAAGGTTGTTTCATCTGTCAAGAAATATGCATTATGTGCTGTTTTTCAGGCATCATCTCATACACAGAGTATCTGTTTCTTCTTTGCATTTTGACAAGTGAGTATATGTTCAACTTTTACCTTTTCTGCTTTTGCAATTGGGTTCAGAAACATAAACCACATGGATTTACCTGTGTATACATGTTGTAGTTGTACTTATCCAATCTCAGCATTTGCTATTCCTCATGTTCTAGAGCCTCATGCAGGCTTTAAAATAGCTTTCAACATGTTTGATGCTGATGGCAATGAAATGGTGGACAAAAGGGAGTTCATGGTGGTAGGCGTTATTCTTTCCCTTTGCTTTGTGTTACATATTTTCTATACTTATACATATGATGAATCAAAGTGCATCTGTACACAAAGCATTTTCTCGTTTAGCTGGAAGAAATATTTCGTAAGAAAAATGACAAAAAAGAAAGGTGTGGAGATACTGACAGCTCAACTCAACTGGTAAGAGAAGTGTTTGTCTTTCTTCTAATTTATTTCTATTGAGACATCCACTATATTGTCCCCTGCGAGGTGAATAATCTTCACATCTGTAATAAGTGTAAAGTTAGGTGTTAAGCTTTGAACAGTGTGAATGAGATTAGTTGTAGCTTAAGTTATAAAACCTTTTTGTAACATAGAATCTTCTATAGCAACCTGGACAATGTTGGAAAAAGAAACTAAAAACATTTTTTTTCCTAAAATCATACTCAAATTAGGTGCAAAATATATACAGATGTTCAAAGAATGAGAAGCTAAAAATTGGGAAAACTCACCTGGCCTTTGAAATAAAAAGAAGTATAAAGTGTTTTTTTTCACTGAAGTATTTGTTTCTGTAATAATCAAGAAAAATAAAACAAAAAGAGTTAAAAATATTAAGAATAATAACAAAGTACTGTTACAAAAGGTTCTTGTACTCCTGATCATGGAATCTTGCAACTTTTTAAGATCTACCTTCTAGAGGAAGCATGTCTAAAGCATTTTCTTTCCTGTATTCTTCATGCCACAATCATATTTCATCTTCAAGAGTGTGGAACTGTATGGAAATCAAGGTTCTGTCAGCAATTCTGTATGTATTTTTAATGTCCTTAAGAATGATTAAGAGCATGCATTTGACTATTGTTAATAGTGGATGTGTATGGTGCTCGATTAAATGTGACAGGTAGTAACATGCATGTCCATTTTTGCATGATGATGTTTGTTCTAGGAAAAGTGATACAGGATTAAACCAGTAATACTCTTAATAAAAAGATGTCACAATGGGTTTGTTTGTGTACCATTTTAAAAGAACTTAAGTTCCCTTAACAGTTTTTCAGTGGATGGCTCTTAAAAGAATCTTCTTTGCCATGTAAACATTTTAAACCAATGACAAGTTTTGCTAGCCAAAAAAATCCAGTAATTTACTTGTTGTCCATAAAGCAAATAAATTCTGAAAACCAGTGAAGTTGCATTCAATTTGAAGTTGACCTCACTTAAAACTGCTGTATAAAACTATTTGTTTTGGGGAACTAAATTGTTACCTAGTTAGTCTTAAAGTGTATGGTTAGTAAAAGTGAATTGAATACCTCTGCCTATAATGACAATTGTCCCAGAAAAATAAGATTAAAAATGAAAGGTTAATTGCATGTGTTTGTTATCTCATTACGTGAAGGATTGTGGGAATGAATGCAACTCTCCTGTAGGCCAAACCAAATGTTCTTTCTTTCTTTCACTGATTTTTCGAGGAACTGTACATTTGAAAGAAATTGTATGTGACTGTTATATTTTGAGCAAACCAGGAACAATTTAGGAAGTTTTATTTACAATAGTGTTTTCGACCGACCTGCTCCTGTGTTTTCACTGTGGGGATTTTATTATCAAGGCACAGAGCGATGTCCTTTTGCCATCTAGTGTGCACTGTTTGGCTAAAGTCAAATCAAGTGACCCTCATGTGTGGCTCAGCCTTTAAAAAGGCCAGGACAATGCAGCCCTAATGGATCTCGGCCGAATGCAAAACGAAACATGTCTTCATTGTTTGGCAATGCAGCCAAATTGCACAGAGAAGAGAAGAGATGATTTATGTTACTTGTCTACTGTCAGCTGGCGTTCGCTGAGGCATGGTCTCAGAGATTTCACTTAAAAGGCCCTCACCTGAAGACAGACAACTCCTCTAGAACCCCCATGTTTTATTTTTACAGTTACTTGAAGAGTGGTATTTGGGCTCAGATTACCGTTTTTGTGACGGCCTGACCATGAACAGCAGTGTGCCAATCACAGTCGACACGTGAGCAATTAGACAGTCCCTCAGAGAGTAGCAAAGCTAGAGATAAAAAACATCTTCCTCAGGTTTTCTTCAAGGAAATTTCTTTAGTTTTTGAAATCCCACCCACCGTGAATCAGTCTTCAGTGCAATCTATGAGTCCTACGATTGATAACAATGGAAGTATTTGTGTCAGTACTGCCTTACTGACTAGTGAGAGTACTGCCTTACTGACTAGTGAGAGTACTGCCTTACTGACTAGTGAGAGTAGTGCCTTACTGACTAGTGAGAGTACTGCCT
>JBBIGC010000033.1:3582578-3596393 GCA_037576955.1 Lepidarchus adonis
GTGAGAGTACTGCCTTACTGACTAGTGAGAGTAGTGCCTTACTGACTAGTGAGAGTACTGCCTTACTGACTAGTGAGTGTACTGCCTTACTGACTAGTGAGAGTACTGCCTTACTGACTAGTGAGAGTACTGCCTTACTGACTAGTGAGAATAGTGCCTTACTGACTAGTGATAGTACTGCCTTACTGACTAGTAAGAGTACTGCCTTACTGACTAGTGAGAGTAGTGCCTTACTGACTAGTGATAGTACTGCCTTACTGACTAGTGAGTGTACTGCCTTACAGACTAGTGAGAGTAGTGCCTTACTGACTAGTGATAGTACTGCCTTACTGACTAGTGAGAGTAGTGCCTTACTGACTAGTGATAGTACTGCCTTACTGACTAGTGAGTGTACTGTCTTACTGACTAGTGAGAGAACTGTCTTACTGACTAGTGAGCATGTTGTCTTACTGACTGAACCTGTGCATGTAGTCCTAAATCTTCCATTATGGAAGAAATGTGTTTCATCAGAAGTCCTGTAAAGCACAGAGGATGAGGAAAAACATTTTATGTAACAGTAAAAAGCATAAAAAAACATTCTTTTGATCCTTCCTAGAAAATTGCTTTTTGTCAGTGGACAGTTAAAAGGCATGAGCCTTTGATTTAAGTAATGTTCAGTAATTAGGAATGATCACACACCATTGCAAATGGAAGTGGCTACATATTAATAATAATAATAATAATAATAATAATAATAATAATAATAGTAATATTATTATTATTATTATTATTATTATTATTATTATTATTATTATTGCACAGCTGGATTGTGGATTTGTTTGTGCATTTTTGCAGCTACTTTTATAACCAATGGCAATTTGCATTAGTGACTTTGATAACAATTCAATCCAGGTTAAAGGCGCTTTTACAGATGTTTACGGTCTCTCTACAGATGTTGTTTGTGATCAATTCAAAGTCAGTAGTTATTGTGATCAGTTCATTTAGCATCTGGTCAGAATTACCTGCATGGTTTTCATGATGATCATCCCATTGTACCTTATTAGAATTTATACTTTGGGACAAAGGTTAATATTAAAACAATGCTCCAGTATTTTTCCAACCTATGGTTAAGCTGTAACATACATGTTACAGATTTATAGGGAGGTGCAGATTTTTGCAGTTTTCCTTCTGAGTTTTAACTTTCTTTGCTCATCTTGTGAATTTGTGTTGTGGTCTGTATGCCTGTGTGCATTTTATGCATCTTTTGAAGCCCTTAACAGCTGTACTTCTGATATACAGGTCCTTAAAAAAGAACAGCCTCAGTTTGAACCCAGAAGCTTCTGGGACGTACTGAAGCAGGGTGCGAGAATAGTTCTCTTTACAGATGTGGTGGAGGTACAATAATGCTCTGTCTCATCAGTCTTCTGACTTCCTTACTGTAATGCCATTTTCATAGCTCCACTGTCTCTTGTCAATATTTGTATGTCTTTCCTTCCATATATCATTTATAGAGGCATCTGTAGCCTATACAGTGGGGCATCGATTCTGCAAGTTGTCCCACTTATAAAGATGAGAGATGAGATGTTCATCATAGGTTCACTTCAACTGTGAGAGACAGAATGCAAAAAAAATCCAGGAAATCACATTGTATAATTTTAAAGAATTTATTTGTATAATGGTGCAGAAAATAATCATTTGGTCAATAATAAAAGTTCACCTCAATGCTTTGTAATGTAACCTTGGTTGGTCAAACGTTTCCTGTAGGTCTTCACCAGGTTTGCACACACTGTAGCTGGTATTTTGGCCCATTCTTCCATGCAGATCTTCGCAAGAGCTGTGATGTTTTGGGGCTGTCACTGGGCAACACAGAATTTCAACTCAATCCACAGATTTTCTATTGGGTTGAGTTCCAAAGACTGGTTAGGCCACTCCAGAACTCCGAAATGCTTTTTATGTAGCCACTTCTTCATTGCCCCAGCGGTCTGTTTGGGATCATTGTTGTGCTGGAAGATCCAGCCATGTTTCATCTTTAATGCTGTCACATATGGAAGGAGGTTTTTGCCCAAAATTTCACAATACATGGCCCCATTAATCCTTTCCTTAATACGGATCAGTCGTCCTGTCCTCTTTGCAGAAAAGCAGCTCAAAGCATAATGTTTCCACATTCACATGCTTCACAGTGGGTATGGTGTTCTTGGGAGGCAACTCTGCATTCTTCCCCCTCCAACACAGCAAGGGGTTTTATTCCATTTTTTAATAATTGCTCCAACAGTTGATGTCTTTTCACCAAGCTGCTTGCCTATTTTAGATTGGCTCATCCCAGTCTTGTGCAGGTGTACCTTCTTGTTCCTGGTGTTGTTAGACAGCTCTCTGGTCTTGGCCATGGTGGAGGTTGGAGTCTGACTGTTTGAAGGTATAGACAGGTGCCATTAATACAGGTAACAAGTGGAGGATAGAAGAGCTTTTTAAAGAAGATTTTTGCTCGTTTGTAGGTGCTAAATATTTTTCTGCATCATTATACAAATAAATTCTTTAAAAATCATACAATGTGAATTTTTGGATTTTTTTACTTTCTGTCTCTCATAGTTAAGGTGAACCTATGATGAACATTACAGACCTCTCTCATCTTTTTAAGTGGGACAACTTGCAGAATTGGTGGCTGCCAAATACTTTTTGCCCCACTGTACGTGTTGATCACAAATAGCAAAGAATGTATTCATGATTAAAATTGCGAAACGTTTAAGGATTAAAATGTGAAATTTATGAACATACATGAAAAATTTGAAAAAATAGATTAGTAAGCAGAGTTAATTGCAGGGAAACTGTAAAATAGGTATAATGAAAAAAAATCAACTTAAGCAAAGGTTTTGTCTAGTGAAGTTGAGTTTGTGCTTAGGCAGTATGTGGAATTTTTGCTACTCCAAGAAGGTCAAGCACAACTGCTGCCTAAACCGTATACTACTGTATATATTACATACAATACATACTGCAATACTGAATGCTTTCCTATGCCATACGCTATTTGATGTGGTTGAAGAGAGTATGACGGACCACAGTAATTTTGCCAACACCTGTTTAGTCTTGCACGATTTGGGATTGGTGGGTCAATACACATATAACTCCAACTAAATGTTTGCAGTCACCCCAGGATCCAGCCTGCAGTACAGTGCCACAGCTGTATGCATAGTATATGTTAATATAGACAAATAGCAAAAGATATCAATCATTCAATCAATCAATCAATCAATCAATTATATTGTTTTTCAACTCAAGACTTCCTTCATGTTACTTTGGTCTAGATATTTTTTTTTTTTGCAACATGTTATTCTAAATCAAAGTTAAATTATACTTTTCTGAGGGGGGAAAACTACAGTACGATCAGGTGAGCCCACGAGTGTCTACACACACAGGGGTGGGTTTAGCATTAGACTTGGTCTAAGCAATGACTACTACCTTAGCCAATGAGTGGGCAGACAGGATGAGCTTGCAGAAGACTTAAAAATGACAAATGGAATGACATTTTACTGCCCCCCACCTCTGACCAACTTGATGATGACAGGCATGTGGGGCCCATCAGTTATTTTGAATTTCACATGCTCTACAGCTAGTTCACATACCCATGCTCCACCCACAGAGGCTGTGGTTTCAACCAAACAAGAAGCTTAACTTCAAAATAAATCTTTCATGTTAGTTCAAGTGATGTTTCTATTCTAAGCATGTGAGTAGTTAGTAATTAATAATAATTATCATAGCTAAGGGGCCTGATTTAGTAGCCATTTTGCATCACTTTCAAGTAGAAATCAGAAACATTCTAACCGCATGTAAATCACAAAAACAGCACACCATGTGCTTGGTGAAATGCAAAAAAAAATCCCAAACTGGTAGAGTTGGTAGAGCTCACAGAGACTGAAATCTCAGCATTACTTAAAGACACTTACTTACAAATCTAAATCTATTAAACCCAATGGGATTTTTATCCAACCTCTTAAAAGTTACTATGAAGTGATGTGCATGAAGGTTAATTAATACATTCTAGGAACAAAATAGTGAGTGTACATACAGCTATTAGGCACAGTATACTTAATTTGTTTCTGGCATATTTTGCAGCGATGGGACTAATGATGTCAGAGCATGTTCCCAAGAGAAATGCATAATCATCATTAGCAACAAATCCAGCCTGAAAGGATTGATATGACTTTGCAGACTTTTAGCATGAGTAACCTGTTTGTTGTGTAGCATGGGTGACTGATCCTTATTGTGTCTTTGCTGTAACTCAACAGACTACTCAAATCAAGTTTTAACATTTTAAAGGAATCTACTGAAATTCCCAGCTCAACAAGATATATCATGAAATACCAGTAAACAGAATTATTGTGCTTTCATTTCCAAACATTGTGTCATTTCTGTTTCTGTATATGCATTCTGTGGTTAAGTCATTGTGGAAAATGTGCTGTACTGATTGATTTTATTGAATTATTGCAGTATTTTGTTGTCAAAGCTAAGCACTGTGTTTTTCACCATTGCTTTTGGCTTCACAGCACGCACAAGAGAATATCACTGACACAACTCTGCTGGTGCACTTCTTTGGAAAGAAAGGAAAAATTGAACTGAACTTTGAAGACTTTTACAGGTAAATGGCCAATTACAAATTACAATTACAATTACATTTTAATATTTACTATTATTACTAATTATTTTGTCCAAGAGTCATTCAGTGAAGAGGCCACAACAAGGAACAATCTTTGCCAAGAACTTTCAAGCCTAAAATATATTAAATAAATTAACATAATTAATATGATGATGATTTTCTTTTGTTACTAAAAAGGATATGTTGTGACATACTCCGATATCTGTTTAAGCATTAAAATATATATTCATTATTGTTATTTTTTATTAATAGCTTTAATTTGAAAGAAATTGGCCAAGAATGCTAGCAAATAAATATCACCTTCTCATGAACGAATGAATCAGCTTATTTAAAAAGTTTATACAATGACCCAGGTTTTAAGACCAGTGAGCATTATGGGTGTAACAATTAATAGAGCTGTATCAATGCATAGACCAAAGTAATGTTTGATTCGATGTATCAATCGATGTGTCAATCGATGAAAATCGATTTGTGTTTATTCCACAATGTATTTTTCTTCATTTTACTGTGGGCAATGTTGTTGTTTTGCTGCTTTTGCTTTTGATTACATTGCTCTGTTTGAACAAAAATATAATTAGAATTTGTTTGCGTGTGTGAATGTTGATGAAAATGTAGCAGATTATGTAAAAAAAAAAATTCATACTGACCAATTGCAAATTTAAAATTTTGTAAAAAATAATTGGCTAAATCATTGGCTAAAATAATCCATGTAGAATTGAATTGCGAGGTCACTTGTGATTTACACCCGTAGTGAGAATGAGGCAGTGGTCACCTCACAGCTAGAAGGTCCTGGGTTCAATCCATGGGTTGAGGTGCATTTCTATGGGAAGTTTTCAAGCTCTCCCTATATTCACATGGTTTCCTCTAGGTGCTATTGGCTATATTGGATACTCTTTTCTAAAGAAGCAATTGTAGGTGAATGAATGTAGCAGTAGAATTTTTCCCCAAGGTTTTTCATATAGTGAGTTTTCTGCCTGAATGGCATTCTGAACTTGCAATTGTTTGCATGTGGGACTTTGATGTTATTCACTATGCTATATATTTCGTAGAGTTTTCATTATATAGGGTTTTTTTTTTACCACCAGGAATAAAGCACTCAAACAGCATGAATTCTTATAGAAGCCTGTGGAGCTGGCCTTGCATTTACTCAGTTTATGATGCCATGTCCTCTCAGCACAGCCTGTGTCTTGCTCTGTCGTCAGATTCATGGACAACCTGCAGACAGAAGTGCTAGAGATTGAGTTCCTGGCCTATTCTAAGGGCATGACCACCATCAGCGAGGAGGATTTTGCTCGCATCCTGCTGCGCTACACCACTGTAGACAATATCAGCAGCTACTTGGAGAATGTGCGTCACAGCATACCAGATGAGAAGGTAAAGGTCTCGTTCTTTTGGTCTTCTCCTCCTATCTACTGGCGTGACTCTGCTCGCCACAGCTCACTGATCTTTGACAGGCCCGTATGTACAAGCATGCCCCTACTGCAGAGCAAACTGAAGCCTGGCTTTTTAAAAGCGGTGTCAAGAGCTGCCATTCCTGGTGTACGATTACTATACAACCACATCTCATGAACCTTTAGTATTTTCTCTGCAAAGACTCATAAAGATAAGATTCATAAACCAGTTATAGCGACTGTATGTATTTACCTATTTGATTCATTCATTTATTGATTGATTTATTCATTGTTGTTTAAATAAATAGACACAATGCAAATGGATAAATCAAAAGATGAACTAATCAGCATTAAACTTTTCAGCTGAAGATTATAATGCCAGTAACCACAATAATAGACATGTAGATGAATTATCATACAAATACAATGTAAAATAAAAAAGTGTTACAATTATATTTACACTCCTGACTAGTTATAATCCCATGATAAACTTACAAACAATTATTATAAAATAATAATGATTATAATAATACAACAACAAATAAAGATCACAATGTACCAATAATGTTTGAATCTATGATCAGCTCTTTCTTTCGTTTGTTTGTATCTTTTAGGATATGATAAGCAGTACTGATTCTGTTTATTCCTGTTTTGGGAAATGTTCTCCAAGATGCTCTGATTACATTGTATAATGCTGCTCCCATCAGAGGTCTTACCCGGCCTTGTTCCCGTTACTTCTCGCAAATGTGCTCAAGCTACACATCAAAAATCAATGCATAATAGTCAGTTGCGCTCCATACACGTGGCATTTAGTTTATTCTCTCTGCAAACTGACTCATTCATTAAGTGGTTTTGATTTATTTTCACCTTTTTAGGTAGCTGTTGGTAGATGGCCATTGATGATGAAGTGTCTTATCATTGAGTTTTTTATGCAGTTCACCTTGTACCAACAGCAAAGCGTCACACGTTACTCATTAGTTCATTTGTAAAACAGACACAAGAAGGGCCTCATGCAAAGAAAAGGCTCTAGTGCCTAGAAATGGATGAGTGAGGTTCAAAAGACTTTGGGCTGGTAATCTTCTAGCCTTGAGATGTTTTGGATAGATTTCTTTTGTTTTTGTTTATGTGAGAATAAGGTAATCTCCTTTGGGGGGAAAGAAATCTGCAAACAGCTTGACCCTTCCTTAAAGCCTTCAATCCCAGGGCGCTGACAGCTCCATGTCAGTCCTGTATCAGGACTTGGGCACTTTGACTGTTTGACTAAGTTATTTTCTGCCTTTAGATCTGTTATCTGTCTGATGACTTCAAGGTCCCATGGACACTTAAGGTTTCCTCTGACTGAGAAAGACTGGTTCAGATAATGCTTACTCAGAGCTCTGCATTTATTATCAGAATCATTATTCTCAGTGTTGGGACATCTTTTGGAGAGTCATTAATTTTATGAGTTTTCTCCCATGATGGCAGCATCCATATCGGAAAACATTGCTTTTTGCTTGTTCTTCCTCGTCTTGTGAAGAAGGCTTCCTAAGCTTTTTGTTAAAAAGAACATTTTTAGTTTTTTACCATTAAGAGATTCTCATGGTTTAATTCTTTACTTTTTTTTTTTTTATAGGGGATCACTTTTGAGGAATTCAGGTCCTTCTTTCAGTTCCTCAACAACTTGGAGGATTTTGCCATTGCCATGCAAATGTACAACTTTGCAAGTCGATCAATTGGACAAGGTAAAAAGAATCAGGAATGCCTGTTACAACATAAAAATAATACATGTTGTATCTATACTGTGTCAGACACCCTTTTTATTGTCCAGCGTTTGATTGGATGATCTGCTGGCAAACTTAACTGACTTCATTCATCCTTCCTGACCTCCAGATGAATTTGCACGTGCTGTTTATGTGGCTACGAGTTTAAAACTCTCTCGACACCTTGTCAACATCGTCTTCAAGATCTTTGACGTAGACCACGACGACAAGCTGAGCTATAAGGAGTTCATTGGCATTATGAAGGACCGCCTGCATCGTGGCTCCTGGGTAAAGGAGACCGGAGGGTCCGCTGGGGTTGTGTAAACGCCGTTTATCTTCCTTTTACAGCACCACGGGTGACAGCAGGGTTATAAACCCCCAATTAGTCTAAGGGAAAAAGTGTCCTGCTGGGATTTAGCTGGAGGAAATCAAACAGCCTGAAAGTCTAGTTCAAGGCTTTGAACTGTAGCATGACGTGATGGAGACTGTGAGGATAAAGTTTTGTCCATTAATCAGATTTATTGACAGGTTTGCATAATTCACTGAACAGAGTTTCAGGAGCTACCCAGTGTAGAAGTTAAAAAAAGGCATTAACTTGACACAGATTTTACAGTTGTACTGCATGCTAAACCCGTATTGAGGTTATTCATTATAGTGAGGCGCTACCATGGCTACCATGGTTCACACAGTAACTTGTTTTTGTATAGTTGTGCCTTGACAGTTTTTACCTGGTGTTGCAAAACATTTGACTGAAGAGCTTCTGCCATCTAGTGGACATGTCTGAAATATTTTGGGCTATTTGGTTCTACTATTGGTCTCAATTACAATAAGGAAACTCACTTCTAGGTTTTGCTATTTGGTCAATATGTGCTGCCTTTCCTTCATACATAAAGGGACTGATTTTCTCTCATTTGTCCTGTTTACTCATATGCTCTAGGGATATCGTGGCGAAGAGAGGTTCACTTCCTTCAAGGCCTGCATGAAGAAGGAGCTGTCTGCAAAATAGGTCAATACTCTGGGACAAAAGGGCTTTGGGAAGCCTAAACCATGCTAAAACTGTTACTATCCTGCTGCTATTCTTAGTGGAATTCTCCCCCTCCCACAGTTTGGTGGTATAAGTTAGTAGAGATTTTGTCAAAAATTAACCACAGCGTCTATAGCACGACTCAGACGTGGTGTGGTTTTGCCTCAGTATCATGTTGCTCTTTAATATTAATGCACTGGACGATCAGCAGATACTAGGTACTGGCCAAACTGTGTATATGAGTAGGACCTGTCATAGCACAGATTAAGAATACAGCAATTATACTTCAGGGAAGATTACTTATATATAACTTATCATTTACTTATATGTACAAAAATTAACTATAGTATTAAGTAGCATTGTGTCATTTTAATCTTTCTGCATCAGCATTATTTACTAATTTCTTGTATTTACAGTCTTATGCTAAAGTTTGGGCAACCCTTGATAAATAACAGATTTTTGTGATTTTGTAATTGAAACAATGTTAACACAGTCTCTCTAGGACATGGAAAAAAACATTTTCAGCAAACATTGACGTATAGTTACTTTTTATGCCATAAACAGAACAAAAATAAAAACATTATTATGGCACTGTGCAAAAGTTTGACCACCCTAAGAGTTCCAAAGTCCAAAGATTCTTTTTACAAGGTTTCAGACCTTAATCAGTTTGTTAGATCTGAGGCATGGCAACAGCTGTCATTAGTAGATGTCACCTGGTGCCAATTTCAAAGCTTTACAAACACTCTGATTCTACAAACCTTGTGCACACATTCGTGGGTTCCTCTAAGTGGCTGTGTAATACTCTGAAAATGAAAGTTATTGATGCCCATGATGCAGGAAAAGGCTACAAGAACATAGCAAAGCCTTGTCACCTTGCAGTTTCCATGGTGATAAATGTAATTAAGAGATGGCAGTTCAGGGGAACTGTGGAGGTCAAGATTAAATCTGGAAGACCAAGAAAACTTCCATGGACAACCTCAGAGACGCAAGTTAAAGGTTTTGGAATGGCCATCACAGTCGCCTGATTTAAGCATCATTGAAAATTTGTGGGTAGATCTTAAAAGAGCTGTGCATACAAGACGACCAAAGAATATTACAGAACTAGAAGCCTTTTGCAGGAAGAATGGGAGAAAATCCCAAGTACAAGAACTGAAAGACTTTTAGCTCTAAAAAGTGTTTGCAAGCTGTGATATCTGCCAGAGGAGGTGTTACTAAGTACTGATTATGTGCCCAACCTTTTGCAGAGTGCCATAATAATGTTTTTTATTATTATCTTTGTTTAATTGATGGCAAAAAAGTGACTATGCATCGATGTCTGCTGAAAATATTGTGCGTTTTTCCCCATTTCCTACAGAGACTGTGTTTATGTCTTTTCAATTAAAAAATGACCAAAATATGTTATTAATCGAAGGGTGGCCAAACTTTGCATAAGACTGTATATCATATTTCTTGTGATATTTCTAGATTTAAATTGACATTTTTGGACATAACTATGTATTATTTCATATCTCTTTATTATCATCTAAGAACTATAGCCATAAAGACTGAAGTCTTCAATCAAAGTATCCCATGCGATGATGTTATTTATGTATGTAATAAAACATGTAAGCTACTGAATCAGATTAACCTACTACCTCCAGGAATTATGCCTAATACCTTTTAACACTTCGGTGTGCAGAGCCCTTTAAAAACCATGAAGTGCAAAGATAAAACACTGTAAACAAACAAGCAGTAGCAAATGTTTTTAAAAATAAGATACATTTTGAAATATTTTATACATGCAAATATTTTATAAATGTCAGCATTGTCAGCTGGTCAGGATTCTGCTCAGGTGATGAAGCACCCTTACTCCTTAATGAAGGGCACATTCGAGAAGTCTTACAACATTGTATTTTTCTATCTAGTCTTACTGCTTTGCGTCAGGACCTGTTGCTACTTAAACTGGTGGTTCCTAAACTAGTCCTCAGGGATCCTTACGTAATCCACTTTTTGACTGTATCCCTATGTGTTGCAAGATATGTATGTTGGAGCAAAAATCTGGGCCACGTAAGGACACCTGAGGAGTGGTCTGAACCTCACCTCCCCCCGCCCCTCGACAAACAATCATTTTAAACTGTTTTCCAGAATTACCTTGTGCAGCAGATGATTTACTGATCTACTTATATGACTAGTAACAAATGATAATAATAATTTCCAACCTTTCACCAATTTTGAAATATTTATTTATTTATCTTGTGCAATAGTAACCCTATTTATCTTGTTATTTAAAATGAGATGGAGCTTGTATCTTGCTGCAACTTTGGACAACACCACATTGTTCCCTATGAGATCTAAGCCACATAATCTTCTCTACATACAGCAAGCACATTGCTAACATAGTTTCTCTGAGCCTCTCCACTGCCCAGATCAGCTTTCTCTAGGCCTAACAATACTGAGTCCAGTAATGATCAGGTAGCTCCCAGTGTGCTGTACATAGAAAATCTGTGTTCTTTTTGTTCCTCCCTATTGTAAATGCACAGTGAACCTTATTTAAGATGTTTTTTATTTTATTTTATTTTAAAATGGAAAAGGACATTGCCAGTTCAGTGGTATATAACAGTATAATTAAATTCTATATGCACAGAGTAAGGCATTATTAGACAATTTGTTTCGTGTGTTGATATACATGATATTGAATTTGTTCGGAATTAGCATACATAGCCAACTGAATGCTACTCATTTAAAGGGCAACCTCATGAAAGATCACATTTTCCATTTAAGCAGCTGTATCATTGGTTTTAGGCAGTTGTATCATTATATGTGTAGTCTGCACAGTATGTTATTAAGTTATATTGCAGTATTTTACAGCTGTATATGCTAGTACATCAGGTCTAATTGAGTCTGCAGTTAGCTGATGAACAATAAATATTACAGAACCAACTCAATGATTAATGTTATTCTTTTCTTGATTGTGTTTTCCAACAACATTAATACTGCTCCCCAATCCAATCATCTTTATCAATGATGCCTCATTAAACAATTTCCCCCTGGGATCAGTAAAGTTTCTGATTCTGATTCATGTAGATGCGAGAAAAACGCATTTATATACATTGAACAGTGCCCTGCGGAACCGGATGATGAATGTTCAGGTACATTTAAGTGTCACATCAGACCATTTGAAACCGTTTACATCAGCATGGTCTGCATGCTAGCTAACCTGCAAGGGTACCTGACCACACCACCAGACACAGGCGTCATCATCTTGCATGGTCATGGGGACCAGAGAGCATTTACATTGGACAGTGACCAGTGGGCCTCAGTGCTGTTCTCTGATGAAAGTCGATTCACATTGAGCAGAAATGATGCAGCCAACGATGTTGGAGACGTCAAAGAGAGCGAGATACATCAGCCACTATTGTCACCAGATGATCCTTTGGTGGTATGGAGGTGGTTACAGTGTGGGCAGGTGTGTCTAGTCAATACAGAACTGCCCTACAATTTAAGAACGGTACAATGACAAGCCCATAATACATGAATAACTTTATTAATCCATTCATTGTGCCCCTGCATGAACAACACAGGCCTAGTTACATCTTCATGGACGACAATGCTCCAGCTCATCGAGGTCGCATCATTAGGAAACAACTGCTGGAGACCAGGGAACCTTAAATGGAATGACCTTCACTTTCTCCAGACCTTAATCAGCTGAGTCGCTGTATAGAGGCTCATAACTCTGTGCCCCGGAACCTCGAAGTTCTGAGGGCCACCCTTCAAGAAGAGTGGGATGCAATATCTCAGCAGCAATAAGTCGACTTGTGAACAGTTTGAGACAAAGTTGTCAAGCTGTAATTAATGCACAAGGACAAATACATGTTATTGAGACATTTACATTTTTTATGCATGCTTCTACTTAAACTTTTACATTTTCCATAAGTTGAACCCAAAAGCCAAATACCCCTAACTTTCTCTGTATATACAGTCTTATTCAAAAGTTTGGGCACCCCTTGATAAGTAACAGATTTTGGTGATATTGAAAAGCTGTGCTACCACAGTCTCTGTAGGACAGGGGTAATATACTCCAGTCCTGGAGGCCAGTATCCAGCACAGTTTGGTAGATTCCCTCCTCAAACACACTTGCTCAGCCTGGCAATTAACAGGTGATTTGAACCAGGTGTGTCTGAGCAGGGAAATCACCAAACTGCAGGACACTGGCCCCCAGTACCTGAGTCAACACCCCTGCTCTAGGACATGGAAAAAGTACACAATATTTTCAGCAAACATTGATGCATAGTTTCTTTTTATGCCATAAATTGAACAAAAATAAAAACATTATTATCTACTAGTCTTTCAGTTCTTGTACTTAGAATTTTCTCCCATTCTTCCTTGCAAAAGGCTTCTAGTTCTGTAATATTATTTGGTATATTATTAAGATCTACCCACAAATTTTCAGTGATGTTTAAATCATGATGGCCATTCCAAAACGTTCAGCTTACGTCTCTTGAGATGGTCCATGTGGATGTAGAGGTATTTTTAGGATCCTCTTTTCAGCTTCAGCTTTTTAACAGGTGGTGTGATGTTTGCTTGCAGAATTTGCCGGTATTTAGTGGAATCAATTTTTCCCTCCACCCTGGCAATGTTTCCTGTGCCACTGGCTGCAACACAACAACAAAGCATGATAGATCCACCCCCATGCTTAATGGTTGGTAAGGTGTTCTTTTTAATGAAATGCGACTCCTTTTTTCTCCAATCATGCCTCTGCTTAACTTCATCAGTCCACAGCACTTGTTTCCAAAATGCATCAGGCTTCTGTAGATGTTCTGTTGCATACCTCTGACATTGGATTTTATGATGGGGATACAGGTAAAGTTTTCTTCTGCTGACTCTTCCATTAAGGTCTTGTGGAACAGTGCACCACCACTCCTGAGTCTGTTAAATCTCCCTGCAGGTTTTGTTGCAGTCCTCTCTGAGAGTTTTCTTGCAGATCTCATCTTGACCCCCACAGTTCCCCTGAACTGCCATCTCTTAATTACATTTCTCACTGTGGAAACTGCAAGC